>CAJVGC010000508.1:55498948-55821420 GCA_910822075.1 Senecio squalidus
CATTTAATTATCTTCCAACGAGCACCACTTGATATACTTTTGACGACTTTTTTTTTTTTTTTTTACAGTGAGTTTCGTATATACACGTGTATATACTAAATATTCACCAGTGTATATACTAATTCACACAAAAACATCTGAAACATAGATACTATACATAGTGTATACACTATATCACTAATGTATAGTTATACATAGTGTATTTATACACTACAGTAGTGTATACACTAGTGTATACACTATATTCACTAATGTATAGTTATACAATAGGTATTTATATAATATACACTAGGTATACACTAATTCACTAATGTAAAGATGTATTCTCTATGAATACATGGATTCACTGGTGTATATGTATATTCATTTGTGTATATTGCGTATCACTGGTGATATTGTATTCACTTGTGTATATATAATTGTATATTCACTTTTGATATTGCGTATTCACAATTAAAAGGAAATTAATATAAAGATTCGTATACATTAGTGAATATAGTGTATACACTAGTGTATTGTATATGGTTTAGATGTGTTTTGGTGAATTAGTATATACACTGGTGATATTTAGTATATACACTAGTGTATATACCGAAACTCCCAAAAAAAAAAAAAAAAAAAAAAGTCGTCAAAGTAAGTGGGTGCTCGTTGGAAAGATAATTAAATGCTTGTTTAATGGTGTATTTAGTTTTTCCTAAAACCTAGTTATACTCTAAATATGTTAATTTAAAGTTAATTAGTATTTAAAAGTGGGTTTTAATTGATTTCCAATTTGGGGATTTGACTTAATTACAAAATTGCCACCTTGCCTAAAAATGGTTCCTAATGGTTCCTAAATAATTGATGGTTCCTAAATGAACCCACCTCTATATATATATATATATATGATTTATATACACTGGTGAATATCATATATATACACTGGTGAATATTGGTTCCTAATGGTTCCTAAATATTTAGTGGTTCCTAAATGAACCCACCTCTCTCTCTCTCTCTCTCTCTCTCTCTCTATATATATATATATATATATATATATATATAGTGAATGGTTCCTGCGAGAACTCAAAATTCTGCGAGAACTGCGAGAACTCTCTCTGATTGGTTGATGACTTGTAAAAGGAAAAAAACTACCAAGGATATTAAAGTAATTTCCCATACTAATTTAAATAAATATTTATTTATTTCAAAATCAAATCCCTCAAATTTCTCCCCAGTAATTATCATTATCGTTTCAGTAATTATTATCCTTTTCGTTTATATATTACTGTGAAAAAATCAGATCGTTTTTTTATGATCATATTTATAAATTGTTGTTTGTGGGGTATTGTAACATGGAAATAATTCCTCATGATAAGGATTCCGAAATTATTCAAGTGCCGGATATTGATTGCACTTTTGATGATGCCGAACATGTAATTGATGATGATGAAGGTAAATTATTATTTTTGATTGCATTTATTATTAATCATGAACGAGAAGATGATCCCAGTGTTATAACATGATTAATTTACGTTGTCAATTGGTAATGAAATGATTAATTTAAAAAATGCTATTTATCATTATTCTTACGTTTCCTTTTAGCATTCAAAATACCGCCTCTTGTATATCTCATTTTTTCACCTACGAAAAATTGATTATAGTTAATCCAAATGTTAGTATAATATCAAGAAATGTGCACATAATATCAACAAACAAGGTCTGCTTCTAATTGAGGATGCGGTAAGTCACTATTAAACTTGAGTTGAATATCATTTAATTCTTTTGTATGCATACATACATTCATACGTATGTATGGATGTTATGTTATAACCATCCTATCATGGTAACAGAAAACGTGCAGGTCTTTTCCATCATTTACAGCCTCCATCATCGTAATACAGTGAGAGCTTTCAATGTTTTGAGCAGGGTCCTGACCAGTGGCTATGAAAATAGCCAAAACAACATTTTGCAGCATGAGCATTAAAGCCTCCAAGAGAACCCGCCGAACCAGCATGGTTTTTAAGCATATTAAGCTCAACGAGTGCAGGAACTGGAACTATCGTTTTTAATACCTTCTTCACCACCTTCTCAGTTATGACTGACTCACAAACAACAGACATTCCACGCCCTTAAATCCAATTCACAGCATACGGTTTTTTATCCGAGCAAAAGTTTCCTATTCAATCAAGAAACACGTGTCATAACACCGTTTGTTAAAGATCGTAAAATTAAAGAAATTTGAGGACTTACCAGATATACCAAATGATGGAAAAGACCTGCACGTTTCTCGTGAAAACCAAAGAAAGCTACTATGGTTGGATATCAACAGTAATTTTGGTGACTTTTGTGTGTCGATGTAATTGGGATTGCATAGGTTGTGGTTTCGACCCGTTTATTCATGAATGGGTCACCTGATGTTTGCAAGCTTACATATGAATTGAAAGATATTTTACACATTGACATACCACGAATATATAAAAAGTAGTCGTGGATAATGAAATGAAACCATAAAAGCATGCTTTCTTAAAAGCATGCTTTCTTAAAGTAGTTTTGCCGAAAAAGGTAAAAAATATTTGACGTAAATGTGTTAATACACAAACGTCAAGAATTCCATCACATTATTATAATAACTAATGTTAATAATTTGTATCCTCGTGTTTTGCAGGTTTGTGGTGATATGTTACAAAACACCGACTTACGAGCGAAAATTCACAAACTTATTTGGAATGTTTTTATAGAACCAAAAGTGTTTGAGGAACGATGGAAATAACTTATTCATGAATTTAACCTACAAGACAACACATGGATATCTGATATGTATTCGTTACGAGAGTTTTGGATACCTGCATATTTTAAGCACTTGCCATTGTCATGTTTAATGAAAACAACATCCAGGGCAGAGAGTTCTAATGCCTTTTTTCGAATGTATGCTAATAAAGGTAATACACTTGTGCAATTTATGATTTATTTTGAGGCTGCAATGGATAAGCAAAGATACCAACAACGTATTCTTGATCATGCCACAACCAATACAACACCTAAATTGTGTACACATCTTAGGATTGAGGTTCATGCATCGAAAGTTTACACTCGAACGTTGTTTTATAAAGTGCAAAAAGAAATACATAAAGGAACCTGGTCATGTTCACAAAGGAACACATACTTGGAGGATGGCTTAGAAGTTTTTATGATAAATCATTTAAACAAAAATAATAAGCTAGTTGGTGCATTCAAGGTATGTTTTGTTCCATTTTCATTTATTAGAAACTTGTTTTAATTTTTAATCAATTAATTAGTCTAAATCATACTTATAAAAGTTATATTCACACACATTTTTCTATATAACAGGTTGTGCTAAATCCGGAGGATGGAAGTTTCAATTGTAGCTGTAATCACTTTCAACGTCTTGGATATTTATGTCGTCATATATTTTGTGTGCTAAAGACCAACAACACTGATGAAATACCTGAACAGTACATATTGAGGCGTTGGAGAAGGGATATTCTACCATGTGACTTGTTGAATATTCGACATAGATACGGTAATACTAACGACGAAAGTGTTGAATTTGCAAATACTGTTTTTGATGATATCCAGCTGTGCATTAACCGGTTGAAGAACGATAGAGAGAAAATGGCTACTTTTGTTGAAAGCATTAAAAATTTGAAAGATGATATTTTAGTAGACGTTCCAGAAGAGAGTGAACATCAGACGATGAGCTTATAGCAGATATACTTGGAGTTACTGTACCAGATGAAATTCTAATTGAAGCTCCACAAGATGTTAGGAATAAAGGATGTGGAACTGGAGCTAAAAGATAATTGGCCCACGTGAGAAGGCAAATGAGCAGGCTGCGAAGAAAAGCAAACAACCAAAACAACGAGTGTGTTAAACTTGTTTCACCATTACCGATCCACCTCACAATTCACGCACTTGTAATCAGAGGGAAGGACCTTAGACATGATATTCCTTTTATGAACTTTATTTTGGTAGATTTTCTTTTTTTTATGTTGGATTATATCCGTGTTTTGTCTTTATATGTTTGCAGACCATTTAGCTAATGTAATTTTGTTTGAATTATTATCCAATCAATTTTTTTTATATAAGTTTTCAAGATTATTTTGATCTTTGTTTTTCTTAATTTGCTTAGTGAATCAGGTCTCATTGGGCGAGTTGGGAAGACCTGAAAGTTGCAACCAAAAAGGTTTTGTGATTGAAGCTATGCAACAAATAATAGAGGGGACGAAAACGTGTATGAGTGCTGAAGCCAGAACTTCAGTTTTATAGGCAATAGAGGAGCGTTTTTCCATTATAGCTCAACACTAAAAATTTGTATGATAGTATCAGAACCATACCGTTGTTGTGTATTTCCTAATCATTATGGGATAAGAAACGCTTTTTTTTAAAGACCAACAACACTGATGAAATACCTGAAAGTTGATTCATAAGACATGTAATGATATTTGTTTTTCTTAATTTGCTTAGTGAATCGGGTCTCATTGGGCGAGTTGGGAAGACCTGAAAGTTGCAACCAAAAAGGTTTTCTGATTCAAGCTATGCAAAAAATAACAGAGGGGACGAAAACGTGTATGAGTGCTGAAGCCGGAACTTCAGTTTTATAGGCAATAGAGGAGCGTTTTTCCATTATAGCTCAACACCAAAAATTTGTATGATAGTATCAGAACCATACCGTTGCTGTGTATTTCCTAATCATTATGGGATAAGAAACGCTTTTTTTAATCGCTTGTGCTCGAAGGTTAAAATACTAAATAGGTTATTGAACAAGGATTTTCATTTATGAATTGGTAATATCAGCTAATCTTGTTGTTTGCATAATATCAAGCTAAGATATACTCATCACCTCAAGTTTTTAGCATTCGATCTCAAAACAAATTCACACACATGATTACAAATGAAAACTGGTGACATATCTACGGCCAAGCCTTTATACAATTCAACAGGTAACCTACGGGTGGCGACGGCTTGTAGAGGAGTCTTCATGTACGTCACGAACCCCGGGTTTTCTGACATGTCAATTTCTTCTGGACTCAACCAGTTCGAGTTTTGATGCTTTTGAAAGGTATTACACTCTGCTCTTCATCTTCTGATTCAGATTCTATCTTTTTTTTTTCCCGTGATCTTACGCTTATTCTTATTCTTTATCACTTCTACATCCTCAAAATCCGAATCAGAATCATCTTCAATTATCTTTTTCTTCTTCTCAGTTACATTACATCCAATGTCTTCAAATACAAATTTAACAAGATTAAACATATACATTAGTATCAGTTGGTAATAAAATGATTAATTTAACAAATGCTATTTAACATTATTCTTACGTTTCCTTTTACTATTCAAAATACTGCTTCTTGTATATCTCATTTTTTCACCTACAAAAAATTGATTA
Source organism: Senecio squalidus (assembly GCA_910822075.1). NCBI lineage: Eukaryota > Viridiplantae > Streptophyta > Magnoliopsida > Asterales > Asteraceae > Senecio > Senecio squalidus. The sequence continues at coordinate 55,504,335 of CAJVGC010000508.1, forward strand.
TAGTTCATCAAAATGTTAGTATAATATCAACAAATGTGCACATAATATCAACAAATGTGCACATAATATCAACAAATGAATATTAGTTAAGCGGTTTGTATGCATTCACACATTCATACGTATGTATGGATTTTATATTATAAACATCTTAGCAGATCTCGTGATAACCAAAAAAACCTACTATTGTTGGATATCAATAGTAATTTTGGTGACTTTTGTGTGTCAATGTAAACGGGATTGCATAGGTTGTGGTTTCGACCCGTTTATTCATGAATGGGTCAAATCCCTTATTTTTTTTATCTAATGGGTAAGGGTAGTAAATTAGTTTAAAAGGAACAAGGTGAATGGTTTGCATGGGTAACAGAGGTGAAAAGTCTCTCATTATATAATGCAACAGCTACATGCCTAAAGATAAAAATTTCATTCGTGTATTTTTTAAGATTTGAGTTGCAACAGCTACTAGCCTTGTTCTGAAATGTGCATACAAATATATATAAAACACACTCATGGAAGGTCTCCATACTAATTAGAGGCGCTCTCTATTCCTCCTAATTTTTACACCGTCTAATCCTGCAAACCTAGACAGCATGATAATTAGAGGCACAAACTAACTTTACAAACTTCTGAGTTGCAACAGCTACTAGCCTTGTTCTGAAATGTGCATACAAATATATATATAAAACACACTCATGGAAGGTCTCCATACTAATTAGAGGCGCTGTATATTCCTCCTAATTTTTACACCGTCTAATCCTGCAACCCTAGACAACATGATAAAAGTCGCTACAACTCACAAACATGATTTAAGACGGCTAAAATCCTACTACACATGATTAGCGAAAACTGTTTAACAAGACTGGAACTGACCGCCACTAAACAACCTTTTTTGAAACTATTAACATCACAAACACTCAACTTCAACTTATTATGTCTAATCATATCGACATATACAAATTTACCTAAACGAAGAGAAATAAGTGGTTGCTTATGCTAAATAAGATAATTGATTAGACTACCTTATGAGATTCAACCATATCAGTTTCAAATAAGGTCAAATTATGATCATATACAAAACGTACATATAATATCAATAAATGTACACATGATATCAACAAACGTACATATAATAGCAAACACGTTCCGTTAATGTTTTTATAAAAATAAAGTGAAAATAAAATAGGGACTTGTTACCTTCTGTATTCACGGGACAATCTTCAAGTCGAATGCTACTTCTTGTAATCCTCCGTTTTTCACCTTTTTACAAATATATATATATATATATATATATATATATATATATATATATATATATATATATATATATATATATATATATATATATATATATATATATATATATAGAGAGGTGGGTTCAATTAGGAACCATCAATTATTTAGGAACCATTAGGAACCATTTTTAGGCAAGGTGGCAATTTTGTAATTAAGTCAAATCCCAAAATTGGAAATCAATTAAAACCACTTTAAAATCCTAATTAACTTTAAATTAACATATCTAGAGTATAACTAGGTTTTAGGAAAAACTAAATACACCATTAGAACAACCATTTAATTATCTTTCCAACGAGCACCCACTTGATATACTTTTGACGACTTTTTTTTTTTTTTTTTTTTTTTTAGTGAGTTTCGGTATATACACTAGTGTATATACTAAATATTCACCAGTGTATATACTAATTCACCAAAAACACATCTAAACCATATACACTATACACTAGTGTATACACTATATTCACTAATGTATACGAATCTTTATATTAATTTCCTTTTAATTGTGAATACGCAATATACAAAAGTGAATATACAATATATATATATATACACAAGTGAATATACAAATATACACCAGTGAATACGCAATATACACAAGTGAATATACAATATACACCAATGAATACCATGTATTTAATAGAGAATACATCTTATACATTAGTGAATATAGTGTATACACTAGTGTATATTGTATAAATACACTAGTGTATAACTATACATTAGTGAATATAGTGTATACACTAGTGTATAAATACACTACTGTAGTGTATAAATACACTAGTGTATAACTATACATTAGTGAATATAGTGTATACACTAGTGTATAGTATATATGGTTCAGATGTGTTTTTTGTGAATTAGTATATACACTGGTGAATATTTAGTATATACACTAGTGTATATACCGAAACTCACTGTAAAAAAAAAAAAAAAAAAAAAAAAAATCGTCAAAAGTATATCAAGTGGGTGCTCGTTGGAAAGATAATTAAATGCTTGTTCTAATGGTGTATTTAGTTTTTCCTAAAACTTAGTTATACTCTAGATATGTTAATTTAAAGTTAATTAGGATTTTAAAGTGGTTTTAATTGATTTCCAATTTAGCTCTCAATTTTGACTTAATTACAAAATTGCCACCTTGAGTTTAATTACAAAATTGTCACCTTGCCTAAAAATGGTTCCTAATGGTTCCTAAATAATTACATGGTTCTTAAATGAAACCAACTCTATATATATATATATATATATATATATATATATATATATATATATATATATATATATATATATATATATATATATATATACGTTTTGATATTTTTATGAGGTGATTTTAGAATAACAATATGGTAACTAATAGTCTAAATTGAACGATTTATAAGTAAATTAAACTTATGTTTTTTATTTCAGTGGAGATGTAAATGAAATAGAAATATAATTATGTATTGTAATTATGTATTGTAAAAGGATGTAAAATAGAAATAGTTTTTGATAACATTATCAATCTGATTTAACGGCTAAAATCAAATAAGATAATTCATCCAAATGAACTTACTTTGTCATGTGACATTTAATACCTCTCTTTTATTATTTATTAAAAATTAGAGGTTATATTTACATAAATATATTTTGTTCACTAAATCGTCCATTCAAACAAACTTTTAATGATAATTTCAAATAAAAAACGTTTGATGTTTAGAGCACCCGGAGTGATAATGAGTGACAATGTGGGTTGTGGAGGTTGTGGGGAAAAAGTTGCTGACGTGGCAATGAGAATGAGGATTGTGAGATTTTGGGTGCTATGATAATGAGGGTTGTGGAGGTTGTGGGAGTTGTGGGACCTAGTATTTTTTTTTTAAACATTTAAATAAGATAAAAACACATTAAACTTATAAAATACCAAATTAAATAATTAATGTTACACTTATTTTTCAAATAAATTTTGTAATTAAGTTTAAAACAAAATTGCTTCTTTTGAAAATATTAGATTAAAAATAAATCCAAACGTAAATAACTAAAACATTAGGGCAAAATTGAAAAATTTAGGATAAAAAATGCAAACACTAAAAACATTAGACCAAAATTAATAATTTTAAAACATATACATTCTTTCTTCTTCACTCCTCCCTCCTCCTACTTCCTCCATTGTACCTGCAAACAAAGAAAAAGAAAACAAGTTAATCAAGTTGAAAACAAGAAAAAAAAAAGAAGTGAAAGAATAATATTATAGAAAGGAAGAGAAAGAAGAAAAGAAAAAGAAAAATAACAAATCCACAACGGCGAATTCTCAGAACAACGAAGCCGACAACGAGCCCCCACAACGAGTGGGGGGTGTAATAACGAGCTGATGTGGTCGTTGTGGAGGTAACAACGGGTGGGATAACGACCCACTCCGTGTGCTCTTATAAAAAAAAATCAGAAAACATGTTAAAACAAAAGTCAATGAATTGCTATTCCATTTTTTAATGGGAAAAAGAACAATCCTACTCTATAACATATGATGTGCCCTACACTACACTATGTTGTTAACAACTTTTGTGGTTGATCTAATCTTGGTTAGTGAAATATCACTCAAATGACACTATCAAATTTCGTTATATACCACTCAATTTATAAAATAAAACCAACTATCTATAAGTCTATAACATTTAACTTATATAAAGGGTGTTTGAGTCACAAAAAAAAAATGAGTATTGATATGTGTATGGGACAAGGTTTGCCATGGATATGAAATTTTCCTATATTTGCGGGTTTGATCCAGGTTTTCACATACTAAAACAGGAATGAAAGTCATTTTTAAATTGGTTAGTGATTTATTCACAACAATTTTAGCCCATTCACAACAATTATATATTATATTACATTTTTACCCTACATTACCTTTTATAAAATTTTACCATTTAGCCCCCCCTATCCTTACTTCATTTCACAAAATATCCCATGTTCCTTTAATTCTTTAATTTTTCGAGTTGTAGGACCAACATTAACGGTCACATCCTACACCAATATTATAATGCGATTTGTTCACGTCTTTAAATCTAAATTTCCATAACTTTACACCCGAAACTTCATTCAAACCAATAAAACATAGTGATTTGAACAACTTGATAGTTTCAAGAGATTTTATAATTATTTTTTAGATTAAATGTTAATAATAACTATTTTAGACCTAGTAGTTTCAAACATAGACTTGTTTTTATTTTAAAGTTTTAAAGCATCCACTTTAATTTAAACATTTTATCGGAATTTATTTTTGAATGTTTAATTTAAGAATTGGTGCAACATTCAAAATTGATAGAATTCTTTTTTTTTTTTGGTTTAGTGTTTGATCAAATGTTACATGTCTTGTTTTTATCTGTCAATATACAATTTTTTTTCCTTTTTAGTTTAGAAAATTTTCGGTGTTTTTTGCCAGTTTCGATCTGCAATTAACTATTAAAATATTCAAATTTAACAGTGAAAGTATTAGATTATTAAACTATGAGGATCTTTAGAATACTATCAACATAAATTTATAATGAGAAAGTCCATAAAGTGTAAAATGGTTTATAACTCTAAAATATTGCAATGACAAGAAGAATGTGAACCATAAATGTTAAAATTAAATGATTATTTATAATTATATAAGGGTTAAATATTAAAATTAATAAAAGGGGTAAAGTAGTATATTTATATAAACTTGTTGTAAATGGCTAAAATTTGTTGTGAACAAATCACTTAACCAGACATCTTTTAAATTGTTTTTGTTGTGAACATACATTGTCATGGGGCTAAATATGTATACTATCGTTGAAAAACACGAACCACAATCATCGATCCTCGTTTAATATAATTCAAAAAACTAAAAAATTGGTTATATTTAAGGCTTTCGGATGTCTCAACCGAAAAATAAAATAGTCTTTTTAAATACAACCCCTATTGACTAGTTATAAGACATGTTCTCCATTTTATTTTAGTTTTATTTTTGGACCATATAGAATCGTCCATTGGGTACTTGTTTCGGATTTGCCCTTGTGAACCAAATTATTTGGTACCCGCAAGTTTTTTGCTTCTACACTTATAACCAAATTCATACATTTTTACAAAAAAAAAACAAATTCATTCACTTACTTTATCTTAGTCTCTGAGATAGAAATTGGAACTTAGAAGTTGTAAAATTCGATTTGTATAGTCTCTCACGACCCAAACATAACCCTTTTAGTTTATGTCACTAGAGCGGGATACTCATATAAAGTGCGTATATTATAATAGAATATAAGAGATACACTAAAACTACTTTAATGAAGACTTATCTAGCTATGAAAGTAGCGGTTGTATGTTTCACTAACAAAGTATCAACTCGTGACACAAAATATTAATCAAATTAAATGTTAGAACCTGGTCCATAATTTAATGAATTGAACTAAAGTGTGTGTTTCATATGATTCAATCTTTAGATAACTTACAAAATGTCGCAAAATATGACATTGAGGACATTGGTCCCCAACTATACATATGGAAATATGGAAATAATATCACAATGCACTTATATAGGTCATTCACACCCATACACTCTTCTATCGTTATTATTTTTATTGATATTTCAAAAATAAATGTAATGATAATAAAAACACATTTTTTTAATGCCAATAAGAAGCAAAAATAACTTCTTTTTTTTTAGTGATATATAAATATATTTAATAATTAAAAAAACATAATTAATATTTAACTAATTAATTAATATGTTTGATTAAACATCATTAATCCCCAACACTATCCTATTTGTCTCTTATTCTTTTCCAGAGGGATAAATTTTCACTATTAATAAACAAAAATTTAAACTAACTAATAATTAAAAAGAAAAACAATTTTATTTTTATGCATTCTCTATTTAGTAGAAGCGGGTGTTATTGTAATTTCAATAAGTTGTTTTATAACGAGTATTGTGGAAGTTTTTTTCTTTTGAACATAAATATATTTTTTCTTTATTAAATTACATAAATTGTCAATGTTTTTAATAAGGCCTGGCAAAGCAGACTCAAAGCATCAAATCCGGGTTGATTTGGGTGAGTTTTCCTTAACTTTTGGGTTAAATTGGGCGTCCTCTAAATTAGAGTACGGGTCGAATGGGTCATATTATATTTTTTGTAGTTTTCTAAACGGGTCAGAATGGGTCACAAAAGGTTGAAAAAGCAGCCCTTTCAATATTAAAGATTGGAAGTATGAAGGGGATGATTAAACTGTTGATGAATCGAACTACCGACTACCGGTTACAACATTCCACCATCTTCGACCAACAGTGCAAATTTCAATCGTCACTTCTGGACGGTTCCCCCCACCATTTCTGATCGTTACCGATCACCGGTTTATGACGTTGCCAATTGTTTCATTGACAGGTTGTTATAGTTTCGGATTTATTATGCTTATTTTATTGACAGGTATATGACGTTGCCAATTGTTTAATTGACAGGTTTATGAAGTTGCGGTTATAAACAAAAATCATTTTCTATAATAATATAATCATAATTATAAATTAGTTGTTTAAAACAAAACCATTATTTTATTTACATATATAAAATTTTATTTAATATTACTATAATAATATAATCATAATTATGAATTAGTTGTTTAAAACTAAATTAGTTTTGTTTTATCATCTTTTGTTAACATGAACCATTTTGATCCGAACCAATTTGACCCTTTCTTAAAATGACCCGTTTTGACCCGTATTTGTGTTGACTTGTGACCCAATCCAACCCAACTCGCCCGTTTTGTCAGGTCTATGTTTTATATTAAATTATGAATTTTGTCTATAAATTAAATAAAAGTACAATATCTTTTGACAATAAAATGAATATCCGATAAAAATCACCATTACATTATTATGTTTGAACTTTGTGTTTAATGATTTCGTTTATGTGAAAATAACAATTAGAAGCATATGTGCACATCATATAAGTTTATGTACTCAGCTTGAGTTTGAGTTTGTTATATATATATATGTATTAGATTATTTTTCCGCGATAGCGCGGACAAAGATAAAATTTGACTCGTAAATTTTCGTTTATGTAGATTTTAAATTATTATGATAAGACAATGTCATACGTATAATAACATATATACGTTTACGTTTATACCTATGTTGCTTATAGTTAAAATAATATATATACACTTTTATGTTAATATAAATGTTTTGATATTTTTATGAGGTGATTTTAGAATAAAAATATGGTAAATAATAGTCTAAATTGAGAGATTTATAAATAAATTAAACTTATGTTTTTTTATTTTAGTGGAGATGTAAATGAAAGAGAAAATATAATTATGTATTGTAATTATGTATTGTAAGATGGTATAAAATATAAATAGTCTTTGATGATATCATTAATATGATCTAACGGCTGAAATAATATAAGATAATTAATCCAAATGACCATACTTCGTCATATTGTATTTAAGACCACACTTTTATTATATATTAAACATTAAACGTTATATTTACATAAATATATTTTATTCATTAAATCGTCCATTCAAACGTACTTTTAAGGATAATTTCAATAAAAAAACGTTTGAGTTTTATAAAAAAAATAAAACCAATAAACATGTTAAAACAAAAGTCAATGAATTGCTATTCCATTTTTTAATGGGTAAAAGAACAATCCTACTCTATAACATATGATGTGCCCTACACTACACTATGTTCTTAACAACTTTTGTGGTTGATCTAATCTTGGTTAGTGAAATATCACTCAAATGGCACTATCAAATTTCGTTATATACCACTCAATTTATAAAATTAAGTTTTAATTTTATAAATTGTTGCAAAATTAATAACATAAAACCAACTATCTATAAGTCTATAACATTTAACTTATATAAAGGGTGTTTGAGTCACACAAAAAAATGAGTATTGATATGTGTATGGGACAAGGTTTGCCATGGATATGAAATTTTCCTATATTTGCGGGTTTGATCCCCATTTTCACATACTAAAATAAGAATGAAAGTTATTTTTAAATTATTATATTCTTTAAACGGACGTCTTTTAAATTGTTTTTGTTGTGAACATACATTGTCATGAGTTAAATATGTATACTATCGTTGAAAAACACGAACCACAATCACCGATTCTCGCTTAATATAGTTCAAAAAACTAAAAACTAGGTTTTTTTTAAGACTTTCAGATGTCTCGACCGAAAAATAAAATGTTCTCTTTAAATACAATCCCTATTGATTAGTTATTAAACATGTGGTCCTTTTTTATCTTAGTTTTATTTTTGGATTATATAGAGTCGTCCATTGTGTAATTGTTTCGAATTTTCCTTTGTGAACCAAATTATTTGGTACCCAAAAGTTTTTTGCTTCTACTTATAACCAATTAAATTCATACATTTTTACAAAACAAAATAAATTCATTCACTTACTTTATCTTAGTCTCTGAAAGGGAAATTGAAACTTAGAAGTTGTAAAATTCGATTTGTATAGTCTCTCACGACCCAAACATAACCCTTTTAGTTTTTGTCACTAGAGCGGGATACTCATATAAAGTGCATATCTGAATCTGAATATATAATAAAAGACAGACCTAAAATGTCATTTGGCAAAGTAATAGCCATTAGATAGAAATTCAACTTTAATTTAAACTATTAGATCATTTTGATGATGTTATCATTAATAATTTCATTTTTAACTGCTCTACTTTAAATAATTTAACCCCTATTTTAAATAGTAACAATTAAATAAAACTAATTAACTTTTCTACCTTAAATAATATAACACTTGTTATTTAAATTATTCTAAAAAATACAAAACATATTTTTTCTTCACACGTACACATTTTTAGTATAAAAAGAAACTAAAATTATTTTATTGTTTTACGGGTGTTCTTTATATAAACGGAAAACATATTATATAAAAAAATCTTTGGTTTTTTTGTCCTATTTATCTAATATTTTTAGGTTTTTTACATATTATAAACAGAAAATAAAGTTATTTTATAGATTTCCGAGTGTTTTGCATATAAACGGAAAACATGTCATATAAAAAAATATTCTGTTTTTTTCGTCCTATTTACGCAATATTTTTAGTTTTTATTATATACTATAATTATTTCATTTTTAATAAGGTTTTTTCCGAATTACATACTAAATTTTTTTCTTAACTTTACAATTGTTAATATAATCATTTTGTCTACATGATTAATAGTTTTCTATTAATTTTTTTATATAAATTATATATTCTTTGTTAACATTGTATAGTTTTTGATATAATTTTTCAGATATTAGGCGGGTTAATAAGCTAGTATTATAATAGAATATAAAAGATACACTAAAACTACTTTAATTAAGACTTATCTAGCTATAAAAGTAGTGGTTGTATGCTTCACTAGCAAAGTATCAACTCGTGACACAAAATATTAATCAAATTAAATGTTAGAACGTGGTCCATAAATCAATGAATTGAACTAAAGTGTGTGTTTCATATGATTTCAATCTTTAGATAAGGTACAAAATGTCACAAAATATGACATTGATGACATTGGTCCCCGACTATACATATGGAAATAATACCACAACGCACTTATATAGGTCATTCACACCTAGGGGTGTAATCAAATCAAGCTTTTATCAAATAATTTGAGCTCGAACTCGAGCTTGACTCGATTGAATCAAGCTTTTATCAAACTCAAGCCCAAACTCAAGCCAAAAAATAAGCTCGAAACCCTTAAAAAGCCAAGCTCAAGCTTTATATAGCTTGACTCGAGTTCTTATCAAGCTTTTTCAAGCTTTAATGTATATATGTTTTCATAACAAATTCTTATAAATAATTAGGGGTTAATTTATAAGTAGTAACCTAATTATAAGGACTCAATTCGAAAATATGTGATTAAGTATTCTAGAAGTAGTTGTAAGTTTGACCTAACGACTGATATTCTCTAGTTCTTCATAGTTTTTTTCACTTTCCAACTCATCAGGCCTTCAGTCTCTTCTCCGATCATTGTTCACATCTTATCTTTTTACCTTTTTTAGAAAAATTGTAAGTTAGGCGAAAAGTTATTGTTTTGAACGTTAATTACTACTTTGGCTTGTGTTTGTTTCTAATATTGAACTTTGGTACGAGAATGTTATTGTTGATTTTATTAATGGCGTTGAGTTATAATTTTTATTTGTTTTACTTTATACATATGTTTATTGATAAGTTTGGACGTTTGGCTATTACATACAATGATTTTGTATACATTCAAGTTTTCAAGTCAAGCTCAAGCTTTGATTGAATCCACTCAAGTCAAGCTCAAGCCTAGATGATTAAAGCTTGACAAGCTATCAAGCCAAGCTCAAGCTTATTATTTTTCTTTCAAGCCAAATTCAAGCCTTGTCAAGCTTGAGCTCGGCTTGACTCGGTTACACCCCTATTCACACCCATACACTCTTCTATTGTTACTTTTGTTATTGATATTCCCAAAATAATATAATGATAATAAAAACACGTTTTTCTAATGCTAATAAGAAGCAAAAATAACTTCTTCTTCTTTTTTTAGTAATATATAAATATATTTAATAATTAAAAAACATATAATTAATAATTAAGTAATTGAGTAAATTACGCTGTTAGTCCATATGATTGTATCAATTTTACTAGTTTGAGGCTTTTTTTAAAATAATTACACCAAAAGTCCCCAACATCGTCATTTCATAACACCGCTGGTCCTTTACATAATCGTTTTATAACAATGGTGGTCACCGAGCCAACTTAAATGACTAAACTATCCTTATTTCAAATTTTTATTTATTTTATATTATTTAAATAAATAAAAAAGAAAACTAAGTAATAAAACTAACTCCTACCTCTCAAATCCTAAACTTTTCAACCACCTCCATATTTTTCGGAAACTTCATTTTTTCCGACGACCTTCATATATAATGGTAGCATCAAATTCAAAACTACTATCAACAAATCACAATACCACCGTCTTAAACTTAAATCTCGTCCATCTACTAAATGTATCATTCGTCTAGTTTCAATTAAGCCACCAAAATCGAAATATGTAGATCAAAAACTAGAGAAACCCGAAATCCAAATCCCAACACTCAAACAGAAATCAAAAATCGAAGTCATACAAAACCCAAATCCAAATACTTTTTGATTCCACAAACCAAATCAACAAAAGAAAAACCACAAAACCGCATAAAATCGACGATATTGTTTGTGGAGATGACGATGGCGGTTGATGTTTTCGTATGAAATTCATCATCATCGCCATCATGTGGTTGGAGTTTACTTTTGAAGTATGATTATGAGTGTTTAATCATCATCCTATGTGTATTGTGGGGAAATATTAAACGACAAAAAATGGGAGGAAGAAAAGATACAGAGAAAAGATAGAGAATTACTGTTTTTTTTAATTTATTTACTTTTAGTTATTTTATAATATAAAGATAAATGAAAACAAAATATGAAAATAAGGGTAATTTAGTCTTTTTACTAGAAAAATGACCACTGGCGTAACAAAATTACAATAATTGAGACATTTGGTATAATTATTTACAAAAAAGCCTCAAACTAGTAAAACTGGTAAAACCATAAGGACTAACGGCGTAATTTACTCTAAGTAATTAGTTAATATGTTTGATTAAACATTATTAATCCCAAAACTGTCCTATTTGTCTTTTTTTTCTTTTTTAGTGGGATAAATTTTCATTATCAATAAAAAAAATTTAAACTAACTAATAATTAAAAATATATATATATATTTTTATGTATTCTCTATTTAGTAGAAGTGGGTGTTATTGTAATTTCAATAAGTTGTTTTATAAGGAGGATTTTGGAAGTTTTTTTTTTTTAATATAAATATATTTTTTCTTTATTAAATTATATAAATTGTCAATGTTTTATATCAAATTATGGATTTTGTCTATAAATTAAAAAAAGTTACATTATTTTTTGTCAATAAAATGAATATCCGATAAAAATAACCGTTAAATTGTTATGTTTGAACTTTGTTTTTAATGATTCCGTTTATGTGAAAATAACAATTAGAAGCATATGTGAACATCATACATGGATGGTTCATCTTAAACATATAAGTTTATAAACTGAGTTTGAGTTTGAGTTTGAGTTTGAGTATGTTATATACATATTAGAGGTTATATTTGGGTAAATATGTTTTGTTCATTAAGTCGTCCATTCAAACATACTTTTAAGGATAATTTCAATAAAAAAAAACATTTGATTTATATAAAACTAGTAATATACCCGTGTGATATCGTGGTGATAATAATTTTTTAAAATTTTTAGTTAATAATTTTCTTCGGTGGTACATATTTTATTACAAGTAATTTTACGAACGATTAAAATTTTGGGTTTATAATCATTTAATTAGTTAGAAATTTTAAAGATTAATTTCGATTACTTGAAATTTTACCAAATCCAATTGATTGTTTTAAATTTATGACAAAAGAAAACTCAATTATCTTAAAGGTTAATTATATGGGTCGTCCCTATGGTTTGTACAATTTTCACCGGTCGTCCCTAAGTTTGAATTTTGTTGCCTGCAGAGTCCCTATTTTGGACGTCCGTTAAAGGTGCCGTTAAGTCAGTGACATGTGGGTAACACGTGAGGGTATTTTCGTCATTTTATTTTTCTCTCTCCATTTTAATGTCCCATCCCCAAAAATCCCCCAAACCCTAAATTAATTTCCCCAAATTCCAATTTCTCATCACCAATTTACCTCCTTCCATTTTTTTCAATGTTCTTTTCTACCACCACTAATTACCACTTTAATCTCACTTTTTAACGGTCATCAATGGCAAAAAAAACTCGATTGATTCATTCAGTTAATTTGCACAATTTGATGTTCCTATAATAGCAAAATCGTCACGAATACGCTACTTTTGTTTGCAAGTCTCTAATAGCAAAATCGAAATGAAATAACCTAATTTAAGCACTAGTTATACAATTCAATCAGTCAATGTGTAGGTATTCTTATAGAAAAAATGAAATTGAGAAACTACGTTAACTCGAATCATTATCGGTTCGAAGCAGGCGGTCCAGGATCGTCTTACCGACTGCATTATAAACTCTAACAATGGAATCAATATCATCGTTATTACAGAATTTAGTAGCGAGAAGAAGTCTGGCGAGCCGTTGTTCTTCTCTCGATCCTTTTAATAGCTTTAAACAGTCTTCAATTGATGGAGCAACAACTTGTTGTTGTTGTTCCTGCATAATATACAATCAATTGATCAATACTTCCACCACCACACTCACCGGAGCCCCACCGTCCCACCACCGTCTCTACATTTTTACCATCCTTTCCTTACTACAATCCCACACACAAAATCCACTACAACAACCACCGCCGCCACCATAACAACAAACCCGTTACCAAATCTCGAAACTTGAAGAAAAATACCCGACAATAGAAGGCTCGTGCTACTTGTCTCGTGTGTCTGAACTCACCACACTCTTAAAACTCTAGCCCTATGAATCTAACACATACAGTTTGACGACTTAATGAATTGATTCGATTTGTGTAAGTAAAACTCATAATCTGAAGTTAGAAATTGAAATTTTGGAAAATTAATTTAGGGTTTTGGGAATTTTTGGGGAAGAGATAGTAAAATGGAGAGAGAAAATTAAAATAACGAAAATACCCTCACAAGTTACTCACGTGTCACTGAGCTCACGACACCTTTAACGGCACATCCAAAATAGGGACTCTGCAGGCAGCAAAATTCAAACTTAGGGACGAGCGGTGTAATAAAAAAATTATAGGGACGACCGGTAAAAATGGTACAAACCATAGGGACGACCCATGTAATTAACTCTTATCTTAAATTTTTAAGTAAATATGGTAAGTGTGTTATAGACTTTAAATTTTAATTAGAGTTAATTACATAAATCGTCCTTATGATTCATCTAAAATTACGGATTTCGTTCTTAAGTTTAAAACGTTGCATAATTCGTCCACTTTTAGAAACTAATTACCCTTTTCGTCCCTAAAATGGATGTCCGTTAATAATTTTCGTTAAAATTATCGCTAACTAAATTCACATTTCGTCCCTAAAATGGATGTCCGTTTAAAATTAGGGACGAAAAACGTAATTAGTTTCAAAAATGGATGGTATATTCAACATTTTAAACTTATGGACGAAATATGTAATTTGAAATACACCATAGGGACGGTTTATGTAATTAACTCTTTTAATTATTTAATAATTAATTAACTAAAATGATAGTTTAATAATTTTAGCATGGTTAAATTTCAACACTCTATATCCAAATGGTTTATAATGTACTAGTATGGTACCTGCGTGATAGAGCGGATTAAAAAAATCATTTTCTACAACTTAGAGTGGGGTAATAATTTATGATAATTTATCATTTGTCTCGGTACATATATGTGGAGTGTAATAGTTTAAGTTTCGGTCATTTGGACAATATAAAAAGAATGTTGTGGTAACAATTTATGGTTCGACCATTCAGCGATAATAATTATTATGTCATATGATCGATTTTCTCAATCTTTCTCCACTACACTAAGGAATCTCAAATTTGTAAGTAAAGAAAAGTTTAGATTCCAACGGAAATAAATTCCGTCATAAACTTCAAACAAATATGTTATGAAAAAGGAATTCAATTAAAATTAACTCAATTTTTTTTAGATTTCGTGAAACAAACACCCTCGCAAAATATTTTCCGTTCGGATCATTCAACCCATTGGGGTAATTCGACTCATTTGAAAATTAAGCTTATTTGCGAACATAACAAAAGTCTAATTTTCAGGTCATTTTGTTTTTTTAATAGTGACGTCTAAAAAATTCCACGTTCGGTCAAAAAGAGAATTAAATATATTTCTAGAATAGTATTCCCGTATAAACCCATGTTTTCTATAAAAAAAAAAAAACTAATTTTCCTTCAACTATGCAACAACAAATTAAAAAATCCATTCAGACACTACGCTTTCTAATCGTTTATCGTTCTGGTTTTCAAGCCGAAAAAAATATATTCATTCAAGACATTCAAATTCAGTTTGTTTCCATGAATCCATTAGGTAACGCATACTTTCGAATGTTGTAATGAAGGATAATCAATATGGTAACAAGGTTTATTAACTTTAAAAGTATCAAATGTAATACTATTCAGCTTATTCGTATTAAAACTTATCCGTGACCAACAGAAGAATATATAAACTTCTGATGATAACCATCTTCCTAGAATTATAGAGCAACACGAACCACAACACAGTCAACTAACTTTATAAAATTTAGATTATAAATTAAATATTTGAAAATTTACTCCATCAAATAACGTTTAAAGTTAAAAAATAGTGGTTACTTGAATATAATGTTTATATCAATTGAGTTGAATTGCCTTTATTTTATATGGGTGTATATTTTTTATGAAATTAGTAATCAAATTAATTTAAAGAAATTAAGATTAGTTTATTTGTTATATTAATTAAGGGATATATTAAAGTTAAAAAATAATGGTTACTTGAATACAATGTTTATATAAATTAAGTTGAATTGCCTTTATTTTATATGGGTGTATATTTTTTATTAAATTAGTAATCAAATTAATTTAAAGAAATTAAGATTAGTTTATATGTTATATTCATTGAGGGATATTACTAATTATATTTTACTTAAAAATTTAAAATTTTAATAAAAAGTGAAATGTTTATATATTAATAAAGATAAAGATAAAGATAGTTATTATTATTTATTAGTTATTGTTGTAATTAAGAAAATGTCATTAATTGTAAATTGTTTTTTAAATGATAAATTTTGTGAAAGATATAAAAAGGGTAGATTATAATTTCAATTATTTAAATTTTAATAGTTTAAATTTTGAATAAAACGTTTTATAATATAGTTAAGAGATAAGAGAAATCAATAAACATGTTAAACAAAAGTCAATGAATTGCTATTCCACTTTTTAATGTGTAAAAGAACAATCCTACTCTATAACATATGATGTGCCCTACACTACACTATGTGTTAACAACTTTTGTGGCTGATCTAATCTTGGTTAGTGAGATATCACGCAAATGGCACTATCATATTTCGTTATATACCACTCAATTCATAAAATTAAGTTTTAATCTTATAAATTGTTGCCTGATTAATAACATAAAACAAAGTATCTATAAGTCTATAACATTTAACTTATATAAATGGTGTTTGAGTCACACTAAAAAATGAGTATTTATATGTGTATGGACAAGGTTTGCCATGGATATGAAATTTTCCTATATTTGCGTGTTTGATCCCCATTTTCACATACTAAAACAAGAATGAAATTTATTTTTAAATTATTATATCCTTCAACCATACATCTTCTAAGGGGTGTTTGTTTCGGCTTATTAAACGAGTTTATGAGCTTATGTAACTTTTCCGAAGCTCATAAGCTCATTTTCTTATTTTTCCGGCTTATTAAGCTGAACTTATGGGATACTTATATAAAGTGCGTATATTATAATAGAATATATGTAACATCCAAGTTCCGGAAATAGAATATTTTATAAGTATTTACTTATTTATTATAAATATGCTTTATATTCTTGCTTATAATATAAATGACTATTTTGGTAAGAAATGTAGTTAACTTTAATGAGAAAGGATTTATATTATTAACTATAATTGTTAGGTAATTAAGTTAGCAAATTCTTGAAAGATGAAGGACTAAAGTGCAATTTCTAGAATTTTTGTCTAGACGCTCGGGAGCCAAAACGAACATGCCTGCTACCTACTGTACTGTGGAGGAATAGGTGTCATTACCAGAAAATTTGGTATGTGTTTGTGTGTGTGTCGACATTGGATAAGAAAATAAGAAAAGAGAAAGTTATGATTTAAATCAAATTGAAGCTCAAAAGAGGTAGACTTCATCAATTAAGGGAAGGAGTAGAATTTTTAAGAACTCTAGTTTTGGTTCTAGTTTAAGGAAAGAAGATATGATTATATATTTAAATTAATTGATGAAATTAAGCTTGTATATGGTGTTATAAAATCATTTAGATGTTTAATTTGAAGGTGAAAATGCTTAATTGGGTTTAATTTAAGTAAGTGATTATTTGGGGATAATCATAAATTTTGAAGAACTGTTAGAATTAAGTTTTGGTTATATGTTAAAGTTTAAGAGATTGAAAGATTTATTTATATAAATTTTGTAAAAAAAATACATGTTTTAGTTAAATAGTGCAAAGATGTGAAATATGGATTTGAAGTAATTATCATTTTAAGAATGTTTTGGAATGGAAGATTTGTGTTAAAAATGAATAATTTCATGTATGTGATAGAAATGATAGGATGTAAGATACTCAAATTTGTATGTAGGTGAATTATGCTAAAAATGTTATAATTGTTGTCAAACGGGTCTTGTGACCAGTAGAAGGATGGAAAATGGGTAGGAATCGATTAGAGGGAAGAAAACATGATATGCAATGTGTTATTTATAATTGGTATAATGTATGTAAAAAGTTAAAATACTTATTTGTGCATTAGAATGTTGAATGGGTCAAAAGACCCAAAAAGTGTAAAGTTGGGTAGAAGTTGTCAAACAAGTTTAGATTAAGAGTTTAAAATTTGGAAAGAGTTGTAATGAAGTTTATAAATGTGTTTATGTGTATATAAGATTTATTGAAAGACAAAATTATGTTTGGATGTAAAAACAGAGATTTGAAGGATAAGGGTAAAGGGAAAGAGACGTAGGTGTTTTAGACGTATTTCGACTTCAAGGTGTGTATACGAAGTTTGTTTATAATGTTTATATGTTATTATTTGTGTATTATAATCCTTGGGAGATAGATAAGATACTTGTTCAATACAAGGTTTAGTTGTTAACTGAAAGAGGGGGCTAGACGTGCAAGTTCCAATCGAAAAGTGCAGGATTTTAACAAAGGAAACAAAGGCACCCTGTCTGAGCCACCATTGCGTCGTAGTGGGGACCCAGACAGAGTGTCTTGGTTGTAAATGTTGCAAGTGCGTCGCAGTGAATACTCAGACCAGCTTTTAGTAGTTTCTAATGTAATTTAGGTGTAAGACTTATATCCTAAATCATTGATAAGTTAAAGAAGAGTTAGAAATGACATTTACTTGTCGGGAAAAAAGTAAAGTCGACTTTCATTAGTCGGGAAGAAGTAGTAATAACTTGGCATACCGTAAGGGTATGTATATGACTTTTAATAGTCGAAAAAGAGTAAGATTCAACTCCATATAGTTGGAAAAGGAAGATAAGATTTTAATTTGTCTTGAAATATCAAAATTAACATATGATTAGATATACTCACTAACTTAACGCTAATATACTTTGTTAATTGTATGTTTTGTAGATAAATGAAACACTTAAGGCAAGACAAGCTTATGAAGAAGGGAAAGAAGACTATAACTTAAAAACTTAAATGTTTTGTAAGAGCTTTCCCTCAAATTTCTACAAATACTCTTTTAGATAAAGAATGATGTTAATTTTTAACTACTTTTAAATTATGTAAAAATTAATAATACTGTTTAAAGTTGTTTTAAAGATACTATATGTTATAAAAAAAATTTAAATGATAATTATTTAGTTCGAGTGTTCCAGTATAAAAGATACACTAAAACTACTTTAAAAGTAGTGGTTGTATGCTTCACTAGCAAAGTATCAACTCGTGACACAAAATATTAATCAAATTAAATGTTAGAACGTGATCCACAATTCAATGAATTGAACTAAAGTGTGTGTTTCATATGATTTCAATCTTTAGATAAGGTACAAAATGTCACAAAATATGACATTGAGGACATTGGTCCCCAACTATACATATGGAAATATGGAAATAATACCACAACACACTTATATAGGTCACTAGAAAAAGACAATTATACAAATTTTTATATTTTTATAAAAGACTTTAAAACTTATGGCGTACAAGCTAGAATATGCAAAATTATATTTTGATACTTTAACTTGTTTTCTAAAATTTTAGGATGATATCGTAAATCTGAAGGATTATTGCTAATATACGAGTAAATAATTGTGTTGGTAATCTTTTATTTTGAAATTTGTTGCACTAACGTAATCTTTTATTTTGAAATTTGTTTCACTAACGTTATTTTATTTGTTAACGGTTGTTTGTTAACAATATGCAAATGACCAACATACTCTTTTAAAAATTCCTCTTATGGTGCTTTAAGAACTATAATTTTAGTATTTTTCGAGTAAATGACTCATTTAACAGGTAAAATAGTCATTTTCATATATGTAACAAACACATTATTTCAACGGGCTAAATGTTTACTAATGCAATGAGTTAATTTCGAAATAAAGGATTATGAGTGTGATTTCAAACTAAAAAGGATCAAATTTGTAGTTTTGATATAACCGCAAAGATTGAGCCATTTATATAACTCAAAATTTTAGGGACTCTAATTTTAACGGGTTAAATGTCTACTAATGCAACGAGTTTTGAAATAAAGGATTTCATTCTTTCCGTTTTACTTTTTATTTTAGAGAAAGATGCACATAGCATCACTAGCTTCTATATACTTTATAACATAATACATGCCTACATTGCAAGCTTTTTCGAGGAAAGATTTGATATACGATACTTGTGATCATCTCTTGCCCCCGTTTCAACCCCACCGCCATATACACACAATAAGTTTTCACTTTTCACTATTCATGTTGTTAACACATTAGAGATCAAATCTTAGAACATGTCAAAAGGAGTAATAAAAGAACGAATCTTGGACGTTATTGAATCTTGTTTTTCGTTTAACGACAAACTTGAGATAATTCATTAGATTTGAGAATCGGTTTTTTAAAGTCTTGGATATCATATTAAGAATGTCCTTTCTTAAATTTGAGTGGTTTCAAACTATCCATGTAAATTTGATAAACAAGACCTTATAACCTACCGGCTCCATATCATAGTAAACAGAAGGGAGAACAAAAAGACTCGTATTTGTTTGATAATTCGATAGAAGCGTCTTTATTTACCTTTTGTTAATACATTACTTCTTTAGTTTTTAGAAATAAAGATTTTTTAGCTTGATGTTAATCTTTGTAAACAGAAGAGTTTCATTATTACGGAATGAATGTAATAGTAAGTGTTTATCAATATCATCAACTAAATTACAAATACTAATTATGCTAATAATCATGAAAAATCAAAAACCACCGTGATATTCTTATTAAATATTTCGAGATATTTTCATTTACTAAATATAGATCCAATAATATATATAAAAAATCAAAATTATAAAAATGGTAAAAGAAAAAAAAAATCTATTACTCAATAACTATAGATTTGATAATAATTATGAAAATTTAAAGGATGAAAATGGTTAAAAAAAATACATTTCTCAATCTTTAGGTATAAATATAAATAATGTAGTTATCGATACTAAAACGGTTGGAGTGAAATGTTTTTATCTTTAAAAGTTTTAAATATAAATAATGTAGTTATCGATACTAAAAGGGTTTAAATAAAAATATTTTTTGTAAGAAATTATTGGTGGAAAAGAATGTGATAATAACATGTGTGATTTATTTAATATATATAGATATAGATATACATATAGATTTGGTTTCTACTAAGTAATGACAACACCGATATAACTTATGACCCTAAAATCATGAATATTATAGTAGTAAAGTAGTATTTAAATTAATAAAATTAATAAATATAGGAAAAAATATTACTAACCTCTAAGAAAAGCCAAGACTGCTATAATTCACTTGATTTTATATTTTTATTTCCTATAATTAATTTCTTTTAATATCTATCTAAAATATCTAAATGCAACAACTAAATAACCTTTTCAGTTAAAGAGAAAAGTTAAGGACCTTTTTATTTAGCCATAAATGGGCTAAAAGTTAATTCTTTCACAATATCAAATAATGTTTTATATGAAATCTTAGGGTATTTTTTACGTTGCTACCGAAATTAGGCACTTTATTTATTCAATATAAGATAAAATGATTCGTTAAAAATATCTCATAACTTTTCTCCATTCTGGAAGACAAAAGTCATCCATTAACTAGAAATAAGAGTAGCAAATTTATACCTAAGTCGAGAAACAAGGGTTAACAACAATGTGTGAATCCTAGACACGGCAAGATTTTTTCCAACGACCCAAACTGTAGTAAATTGGACATTGAAGTTACAACTTATAAATATCACCTTCCGTATTTTTCCGACCTTTTAGTTGGTTCTTAGTAAGGATAATATAGGTATTAACTAATTTTACATAAAATGTCAAATAAATATTTCGACTTATTTCATTTGATTTATATCTACTAGTTGTTACATTGGTTTATAAACCAAAATCTATGGGTTTTTTTTTGGCTAAAGGCTCTATGAGCCGGTAAATGTCACCAACAAGATTTAAACTTGGTACCTTCCATATTTTGTGTGAGTTTTATCCAACTTCAATTTGTCACTTTAACAACTCCTGGAGGACCAAACTCTACGTTTTTTATACAATAGTAACTTGATTTTTAAACTTACTTTTCATCTATTATCGATCTTTTTTACTTAAATCACACTAAAAAACATATAATATCAAATCCATGACTCTCAATGTTACTCAAATTTTCATTTTCGTTTCACAAAATGTAGGGCAATTAAACTTTAGAAATCATGGTGCCATGTCATCAAATAGGCCAATGGTTGAACGTGGTGGGCACTTGCAAGATTCCAAAGCCTAAATTGAAGGGATTGGACCATTAAAGGAAGGTATGATAAGGAGGAAATCATTTTGGTTTTTCATATTAGAATTTTGTAGCGGAGGTCTCGGGTTTGAACTTAGAAATCATCTATTCGTCTTGAACACGTAATTTTTCTTTTCTACTTTCATATTGGTTGTAAGATTGATCTATTAAGGGCTTCTAATTAGGGTGTATAACAAATTAGAATAGAAGACTAACAACAATAATTTCCCATTTTTAGGTAATCTGAGATAATAGTCGGACTAAAATAAACTTTAAACTATTCAAAATTTTATGCAAAATAATTCACATGCAATAAATTTCCAACACGAACACTAGATGCTCATATTTTCTGAAGACACGAAAGGAAAGCCAAGCTTTACGTAGGTCGAGTGCCAAAAATATTCCCTAACTTCTATAATTTGTTTTTAAACTTTAAATCATTTTTGTTAATTATACAAGTTAAATTAATGAAACAATCATAACTACTAACGGTCTAACCTCTCTATATAATATTCTCATTACCATAATGGAAGGCTTTTGATTAGGGTTTTCTAGAATTGATCTAAAGTGGAATATTGAATATTTTAGAACGTTAGTTGACATAATCATACACAAATATTATTATTATAAGTGTCATATGGGTTCTATCTAGTCGGTAAGAAATCTTTTTAACGAGGGAAATGTCTCGAGTTCGAGGCTCTTCTGAAAGTTTTTTCTTGACGAATTGGTCAAATAGTTGTCGGGTCACTGTCTGATTCTGATTCTAAGGTCATGATTCAGACAACTTATCTTTCTAGAAGGAAAATAAATAAATAAATTATAAGCTAATATTCAACTAATCAGAGAGAGTGTGACAAAAGATATAGTTATTAGAATCAGGAAGTTAGAAAACAGTTTGATTAAAGTCAAACTAACCTTTGTTTTTGTTATAAAAAAATAATCTCCATGAAAGTGACCCAAACTTCCATTTTATGTTATTTTGGTAATAGTTTTTGTAGGTATAATCGTAATAAGTTTTTATTTTATAATAGAAATTTGATAACTAATTATAGTCTCGAAGTTATGGATAAGATTTACTCTAAATTTTATACATAGACCATATGTAATCTAATTAATTAGTGTTAACCGTCTTTAAAACCGTTAAATAAAAATAAGATGTCACGTTTTATTATTTATATCTTAAATCGTTAATCATAATTTTTTTCTTCTATTAATCTTGCATGATAAATACTAGTTAAATACCAACTGAAGTAACACACTAAAGGGTTACATCTCTTATCTCTAGTGCCATGTGTAGAGCCGGAGCCAAATAAAATATCAGAGGACGAAATAAGGGCATTTATCAATTGAGGTTTACCATTCTACGAAATTAAATTTTGTAAAGATAAATTTTAATAACAACATTCATATTTACTTTTTCGTTATGGTAAAATTGAGTAGAGGCAAACGCCCCCGTCCAAATGATTCTACCCATGTTTAGTGCCTATTAAACAAAATGTGTACTCAAATAAGTTGAGCTAAAACTATTTTCTTTAATTTCGAGATAATATAGATTAACAACAAGATAGTTCAAAGTTAATTTAGATTCGGATTATGTAAAATTCATGATTAATTATCTTTCCTACTTATTGAACTAGGTTATGATCCCATTCATACAAAGTGAAAATAGGCACTTTATTGACATTTTAGGTGTATAGCATGAGACTAGACTTATATCTTGTTCAAGATTCTTATTCTCATATCACTTTGGTCATTATATGTTAATATTAATAAAAACTAAAACGTTTACGTAAAGAGCATATTGGTTTAGTAACGATAAGCTTCGTCTTTCTTCAAATACATGCTCGATTAAGAGGAATCATCACCTTCTAGTGAACAAACCATCGAAACGGTCAAAACTGTTGGTGATTTTAGTGTCATCGACCGGCATTTAGGTAATGTGATTTACTAGAGACTGATGTGACTTCATATTCAGCTCAGAATACGAGTCAGGGAAGTGTGGAGTGCACACTCGTTGAGCTAATATGAACTCAACCATGACAGTAAAGCAGGGGTTAAGGGGCTGAATTTTCCCGCCTTTTTCCCAACTTTTTGGACAGTTTTCAGACAGTTATAATTGACTGAAAACCGTCGGTAAGCTCTAAAAACTGTCATATATATGTCTTCCTAATACAGATAAATTGGTCTTAGTTTTAAAGAACGAAAACACACAATCCAAGATTATCACATACAAACCCTAATTTTCTTACAAAAACCATACTCTTTAAGAAAATTGTCCCCGAAAAAGAATACGAATATATAAAATTTTGTTGTGTGTTTGTTCTTGCGATGTCATGATACAAATTTCACAAAGTGTTAAGTTATTTTAGTGTAACTAAAAGATATCAACTCGGAAATGGATCAAGAGTTGCCGAGTGTATATTTGTTTAAGGTGACTATGTTCAAAAGCCGACTTTTCATCATCTTATAAAATCAAGCTGCATGAATGCCGACACATTCACTTGTACATATTGTTTCTAGACGAACGTATGTGCGAGTCATTGTTACGTCATATCGAATTTCTTAATAACAAACCATATTCGATATTATTTTTGGTTACAAATGTTTATTAAAAGATTTAAGGTATATTCGGTTGTCCTTTTAGATGCAGTGTCCAGTCATGATTCTACCGACTGCTGTGGTCCAATATGACGGCTACGTTATCTTTTACGGACCCACTTATAAGCCTCTACAGTTTCTTGAAACCAACTGGTCATAATTGGTGGTTACACTTACTAATATTCGATCTTGTGATTGTTTAACTACTTCCATTTTTATTATGTTTACACTCAAAAATATGGGGTAAGTCTCGTAACATATCGGTATCGGTATCGTACTGGTTGATATCATTTTCTAAAGAAATATGTTATTGGTATAGAGAATCGTATTGAATTGTATTGGTCAGTATCGATAAATATAGTTCCATATAAAATATTGAATATCAAAATTTTGAAAAATGTGAGATCAAATATTGTATCACTTGTATCGGATTGGACTTGGTACTTGTATTTCGTGAAAATAATTTGATTATTTAGAAAGATATAAGCTCGTTAAATAAGTAATAGATAGATCAAAAAGTTAATCACAATATTAACTTAATAAAACAGTACCTAAAACAATTCTAATAAAGAAAAAGGTGATATATAATATACGAAAAGTAGAAATAAATTCTCATGGTGTGATAAAAGGCTCGGTCTTTAGTTATTTTTTCTCCCAAAAGGTGTTACGAAGCAATACCTTTAAACACCCATGTTCTTGTAGTGGGTGGCAATGACATAGGATGGTTTCGACCGGTTTGGTTGTGGTCAAAATATTTCGTTTTATCTAATAAAATTATAAGCTTAAGGTCCATACGAAAACCGACAAAGACTCACCTATGGGGTCTGAGAAAACATAAGGTTTAAACGTTCAAAACCACAAGAAGCCTTTGAAACGTGTACTTTTAAGTAACGTCTTCAAGAGTCCTTCAAGAAGCCTTTGAAACGTGTACTTTTAAGTTGTATATATGTTTAATTCCCTAATGACGTATGATAAAGATAGATGTTTACGCACCATAACATTGTCATTTACAAATCAAAAATCTTGATCGTTCGTAGATTTATTTGTAACAACATATGTATCACAAAAAAAAAAATTATTTTACCGAAAATTTAAATAATTTACTATCGCCACCGTATTGAATAATTATAAAAAAAATATGAGAGATATAAGACAATTATGTCCTCCTTCCGAGGGATATGTTTGTCACACTTCATGATCTTCATTAGAAATAATGTTGGACTACCCTTTTTATTATTTATATATTTTTATTATTATTATATATAATAATTTTATGTGAAATATATTCTTTATATTATGTTAACTTTAAATTGATTTATGACTAATAAATATACTAATTAAACTTGTGTCGACAGGAGTAAATTACTTGCCATGCAAAGACTTTGAGGCTTTTGCTAAATTATGTAATAAAGGTGTAAAATACTAATTTAATCCAAAAACATATTTTTCTATTAGTAATTTGTAACTTTATGCATGTCAATGTGTTTTGCTAAATTACAAACCTTCATCACCGAAAGTTTCTTTTCTTTTCCTTCTAGTATGACAAACAACTTAAAGATTCATGTCTCTCACTATACATACACACTATACATACTATACATGAATCGGAATCAGACAAAATTATTAAGAGCAAATTACCAAAATAATCATCTATATTTTATAAAAATAATCACCTAATTCGTGACGGATTTCTCGCGACATTTTTTTCGTCGCGAAAGTATCACATATTTTAATCAGACCAATAAAAATTCGACACGTTGTCGCGACACTATTCATTTCTCGCGTCAATATTTATTTTCGCGACGACGTGACTGATTTTTATTGGTCTGATTTTGTTTTATGTACTTCTCGCGACGATAAAGTGTCGCAAAAAATTCTTCGCGAATCGATGATTATTTTTGTAAAGTGTAAGTGATAGGTGATTATTCTGGTGATTTTGCACAAATGATATTTATGCATACGTGTTTTATCACTATTTATAATGAGTGGCCAAAAATCACTCATACATCTAAATAAGTTGTTATAAATAGTTCGTTGAGTTCTTATTTATATTTTAGTTTTTATTGGATCCATCCCGTAGATACATTTAGGTGTTTTAAATACTTGAGACCTACTCAAAGTAATAAACATAAATCCTACATGTTCTAATGAGTTCTTGGTGGATGTTTAAAACAAACTAAAAATATGATTTCTCAAATTTTTAACAACCTATCCGCTAATTATGAAAATATTCGCCCTAAGAAATATGAAATAGTCGTATCACTTGTCAAAAATTCTACAAATTTCCCTATTCACGGCGGGTTTACATTCCTCTTCGTGCCACATTCGATTTTTCCAAGTAATTTTTGTTTGAATTAATGAGCATATTTGATTCAAGTTGGTGTAAATTTAAAACTAGTAGTTATAAGAGTTAATTACATAAATCGTCCCTAAGTTTATCTCAAATTATGGATTTCGTCCCTAAGTTTAAAAAGTTGCATAAATCATACATTTTTAGAAACAAATTACCTTTTTCATCCCTGAGATTTGCTCCAATTATGAGTTTCATCCCTAAGGTTTGTCTTCAATTAAGGATTTGGTCCCTAAGGTTTGCCCCAATTACGGGTGCAAATTAGAAATTAAGGACGAAAATCGTAATTAATTTTTAAACTTGGATGATTTATACAACTTTAAACTTAAGAACGAAATTCATAATTTTTGGTAAATCATAGAGACAATTTATGTAATTAACTCTGGTTATAATTTAAAAACACAAAAGTTGGGAGTGTGATGCAAAGAAATATGGTGGTTTCTGACTAGGTCTTTGAGGGCCCAAAAATGTCACCACTTTTATTGATCTTGTCCCACTTTATGAAGCTACTTCATGTCTCATCTCCATAATATGTTTAAACTTTCTTTTGACTATATACTATATAGTAAATTAATCAAATTTGTTATTAAATAGAGAAGTGGATGACCAAACATTTTTGTCATAATCAAATATCATATGTTAAAAAAAAGTACATGGTTCAACTAGGTCATTAGTTTAAGTAAACGGATAAACGAATAAAGTTTTCCTTGTTTAGATTGTCTAGGGACGGTGAATGTTATTGACTCAAATGTAAGAAGCCTATATGGGACTTGATGATCGTGTTTAGACTTTGTCTCTGACCATCTCAATATGTTTATTTAGAGGGGTTCAAATTTGAGATCTTTTGTAAAGAAACATAGCACGTTATCGCTAGGTCACTTAATTTGGTGATGGTTACGTCGCTGGTTTTAAGTACAAGGTGAAAAGTAATTGAAGTGCTTGAATAATAAAGTAAAGAAAAAAATGAGTAAAAAGGGTACAAGCAAACATGAGTATGTCTAATTTGGTTCTTCTCCATGGAAAGTCTTACAAGAAACCACTAACTTTCCTACAATAGAAGGAGATAAGAAATCACAAACAATTTCTTGAGTGATTTCATGTCGTCTTGAGTTCAAATCCTTTTTGGTTCCAAAACATGCCGACATATAAATGAACATATTTTCTTTTCGTTTCATTTTGTGGGTCTCATTAATGTAGGCGCGACGATAAAATAAAGATAAAGAAATAAATCCTTTAACTATGGTTTTACACTAGTTTCTTTAAGACATGTACTTCTTGATTCTTTCACACTCTTTCACTTTGTCAATTTTAAAAAGCTCTTTTGACTATGATTAAGGAAAGACAAATCAAGCATGATTATAGTAACCAACGCCTAAAAATGCGTGCAAATCTTTCGAAAACATCAAGAGTAACATGGATTAATCAATCCCGAAGACTTAACGTGGGACCCACTTCGCGGTCAAACTAAACGAGAGGGAAAAGAAGCACAAAATTACTATCCATAACAAGAATTCAACTCAAACACTATGATTAAGTCTCTATTACTCAATTCTGTCCGACATGCATGGCATAATGTATATAACTATAATATAACCACCACACTTTGGCTTTAAGTCAAAGATAACAAAGGTAAATTGAATCATTAGGGCACAAAACTTTGGTCTTTTGCCATAATTCAAACTAGTTGCAAAAAGACGTTAAAATTGTTTAAAATATATCTAAAATTTTAATTTAGTAGTAAGCATGTTTTCCCAACTTAAATGGAGTAATCATTGTCTAATGAAAGAAATCTTTGGTAATTTGAACAACTTACATGGTCAATGTGTTTTGTTTATATAAGCAGGAGAGGAGAGGAGGTACATTGCACTGAGCGGGTTCACCCGAACTCGTTATATTAGAAAAAAAAATTAGGATTTTAAAGTACTTTTAGCCTTATTTAGTATATAGCCCCGCTGATTTTGCACACAAACATAACTAAATTCTAATTCTTAACCCACTCGAAAATTTTGCTAGCTCCACCCCTGTATATAAGGGATTAAGATTTGGATATGCCGCCTTCATCTTCGTTCTCATTGACCGTTGACTAATATAGAAGAGAGCGACGTGTTAGAAGACTCGTTCATAGAACACTCATTGTGACAAATAAACATGAAAAAATAAATCAACTTTTTTTTTTTTTTTTAAATCACGTGAAAGCAACATTTTGATTTTCACGACATTTAACTTTTAAGTTATTTACAGAATGTTTACGCTTTCATTCTAAATCATTAACCATGTTTACCATCTGAAACTTATTAGTACAAAAGTATATACATTTCTCGTGTTTTAACAACATACTTATTAACGTTGTTCATGTTCCTCGTATTATGAACAAACAAAGTAACATGTTCATCATCAACAAGTGCTCAAGATGTCGAATGACTCAAAACCACTACATGAACATGACATAACCCTCAGCTTAAAGTCCACTAGTTCATCAACACTGTACAATGATTACATATTTACATAAACCTCAAAGATAAGAACATGATCACACAACGCTCGGAACTGGCCCATAAATTATCCACTATGGAGACCGTTTCATGAACTACTCACGTGTGCTTAGATAGAACGACTGAACCATATACTCGGGTACATAAGCAAAAGGGACCCGATCGTTTGAAGACTGTTTCCGCGAACTGTAGAGGTCCACCATAAAAAAAAACAACAGAAAACATATTTGGAAGGCCTATTTGAAGGAGTATGCAAAGGGGCCAAGACATAGACATGTGAACAAAAAATTGTGCTTTTTTTTCTTACTTTTTTCTTTTGATAGACAGAAAGTGAATGCTTATGTGATTAATATTTGGATGTATGTTGAAATGTTACCTAATTCTGTTTTAATCACCCGACAAACTGCGAAACAATTTAGTGTGATCTGATGATCGAAAAACTGCCGACTTCTGAAATCAGTTTTGGAAATGAACACCATCTAGTGCATATATTACGTTAAGTTAATGAAGGAAGGACATGATTTGCATTATAAAGGCGAAAACATTAAAACGACATATATATCATATATGAATATTTGAGAAGTTGAGCTGTGCATATAATAGTTTGCAAACTGATACTGTACCATTAAACTTCTCGACAGCACGATTATTAAAGTACCGTCTTAATGACTAAAAAATCGATTCAGGCTCAAGATTTGCAGTGCAACAAGGGCCTGTTTCAATATATGTGAATCTTGATAGATTTCTTAATTAAATACCCAAATAGCATAATCCTTGTCGAGTTTCTATGCGTTAACAAATTTTCATATTTTTGAACACTAAAAACTATTAACCTAAAACCTTGACAGTCTCGATTATAAAGAAACTACATAACTTGAATTAGCACACAGCCTCAAAACAGAGAAGAGTTTTTTACATCATCGAAACAATACATTACTAAACTAAACACACCTACAAGATTTGTTAGTCCTAAGATTAAGTAGAGAAGATTCCAATTGTTGCAGAATCTGTATAAGCATCACCGTCTTTTTTTTAAGCTATTGATGCGAGCCAGAACAAAAAAGAACCAAACCTACCTGCAGTTTCGATGCCGTTGTGGAGGTACAGCAACACTAACTCGGATATTCCTGCCATCAAGATCCTGCACCAGAAACGTTAACCGCTTTTTTATTAAACCAAAAAAAGAAAATTCATAATGTAATCGTAAGGACCAAAGAAGAGACTTACAACACCATCAAGTGATTCAACTGCATTATACACCTCATTTTCACAACTATACGTCACAAACCCAAAACCCCGTGATCTACCACTATATTTATCATACAGTACTTTGGCTTTCATAACATTTCCGTGCTCCCAAAATAATGTTTCAAGAGTCTCATTGTCAACACTCCTTGAAAGGTTTCCAACATAAACCGTGTTGTTGGTATTATTGACACTTTTTTCAACATTTCTCGGTTCTTCGATGAATGACTTCTTTCTTGGAGATGGCCCGTAACTGACCCTCAGTTGCTTCCCGTCGAGCTCCTATAATTTCAGAAAAATTACATAAATGTCTATAAATGAAACAAGAATTAAAACAAGTTAACTGCATAAAAGGTAACTTTGTGCAAATATTTACTAGGGTAAACTCGAAAATGGCCGAAATGTCTACATAAATGTTTAAGGTACAGTCTGTTATTTGAAGACGTTTTTGTGTCTGCATCTGAATACAAAGGTTGTCTGATTCAGTCAGACAGAAGTTTCAAATCTTTTCTATAAATCACACAACCCATAAGTAAACTGTAAATTTTGTCACCTTTTTACGCAATTAGCCTTTAACAGATGTCTAAATTACTACCCAAAAATAAACGGAGCACTTTGTATTGATAAAAGAACAAAAATTATGAAAATAATTTTTACTTGGAGTTAATACAAGACATATTATATCCCGTCAAGTAACTTACATAGCCATCAAACATTTTAGCAGCTATCTCGGCTTCTTTAACGGATGACATTTTGACAAAGGCAAAACCTCTGCTTCTTCTGTTCAATATGTCATATACAACCTGGACCATATTATTTCAGTACACACGAAAAATAACAGTTATTAATTTGAGTATAAAGTTTTGATAGATAGACACGCATATCTTCCTACAGAAAAACACCAAAAGGACTCAAATTTTCAAAAACTAACGAGTGATTAATCATAATAACAATCCTATTGCAAAAAGTAACTGACGACCAACTAACGATAAGGGAAGTATCATACAACTGTCCAACTAAACTTGCGTTATTTAGACTTGTGTTTGATATGTTTAAGAATCGAAAAATCAGATAGTAGAAACAGGTTTCAACCACTCGGATAAAACAAACCGACTGTAGTTACTGTTTATATACATTTTAATAGTTCCATTTTATCCAAACAACGTATTATATTTATCAACAAAAAAAACATGTAAACTGAAATCCCATCTTTCGCCAGAATACAAAACAAATTTAGGCACAAATAACAGAAATCACACCTCAAAACACATAGCATGAACTGAATCAAAGTTTAAATTCATAACTATATCAGCAACAAAAAACGCAATCTTCAAAAAACACAAAGATAATTAAGAAGATACGTGTATATAGATAGACACGCATATCTTCCTAAATAAGGCTAACCAAATGGACTCAAAACTACCAAAAAAAGATATTTAGATAACGAGTGGTTAATATCAATAACAGTTCCACTGGTATAGGTTTCCGTTTACAATTTCAGAAGTAACTGATCAACTAACTATAAGAGAAATATCATATAACAGTCAAGTTACTTTTTGTTAACGAGTGGTTAATGTTATTACGTTCACGAATCAGATGGATATAATTAGTTATCAGGTGTTAAGCAATTAAACATTTACCCTAA
Organism: Senecio squalidus; assembly: GCA_910822075.1. NCBI lineage: Eukaryota > Viridiplantae > Streptophyta > Magnoliopsida > Asterales > Asteraceae > Senecio > Senecio squalidus. The sequence goes on from CAJVGC010000508.1 coordinate 55,536,629, forward strand.
CCTCTTGCTCGCATTCTATAAATTTACTAAGCGAAAAAGATAGATAACGCGCCTTCGCCTTTAGTCAATTTTCGTGTATAAATCTCAATATTTTCATCTATAGTTTTTTTTCGCTCAAAAAAGGCTTTATTGGAAGCTACATTTGTATACCCACCAATCTCATCATGCAAGGGACCTGTGCCGGTAGGCACCATGCTATAACCACTTGGACAAGACGAAAGAAAATTATACCTCAACGGTTTCAACGGTTCCAGATTGTTGAAACAATATAGCTAGAGTTGAATCATCAACATTAAATGGTAAATTACCCACAAAAAGTCTTGACTCATTTGAACAATTGAGCTCTGTTTCTTCATTATCCACCTCTAAATTCGACGAAACCGCAAAGTTTCGGATGATTCGAGAAGTGGGTATTGTTGAAAAATGGAAAAGGGGTAGAGAAATGGGGAATTTGGGTTTGGAGAGTAGGGTTTTAGGGGAAAATGGTGTTAGTGAAGATGTAGTTAAAGAAGCCATGAGTGAAGTGAGGGTTTATGGGGTTTTAGAGATTTTGGAACATTTTTGGAAAGATAACGACTTTTTGTATAAATGATATGTTATATGTTGTGTACCGGTATGGTATTTGGTTTTTTATTTTATTTTTTTAAAGCAAGGTATTCGGTATTTGAATATTGAAGCTAATGGCTATAATTTGATTGATATCGACCAATTGGGTCAGCTTTCGATATAACTAATATGTTTTAAAGGGTAAGTGGTTCCTTACGGTTCAGTAATTACACGTGTTTCTATTATATGTGTTTAAACTAAAATAAATACTCATTGTGTAAAATTAACCTACTTACCTGGTTAGAACCGAGCTAGAGACATCCTTACTTACATAAGAGGTAGACTAACTCCTTTCGAATCGTCTTGGGAAGCCTTGATACATATAGTTTTTTTTAATTCTTAAAGTCACTTTAAGAATAATTGATTTTCTAAAAAGTTTTTGGAATAAACTTTTTCGGGGGGAAAAATGTGGATATCTTGGAAGCAAACTACATCCTCTATTTGAAGTGTCGGTTTTGAAGTTGGTAGTCTCCTAGTCCTACCTAATAATGTACGCATTTCGTAACAAACCAAATAACCTTTGGTATAACACTATGAAATAAATCCATGGTAGGCTTCGCCAAATATCGATACCTAAGCAAAACAAGCTAGGTGCCCCGAGCCACATTGCAAGTCTACAAGACCTCACTTACTCTTTGTTCCCAGATCTAAAATTAAAGGAAAAGAAAGTAATGTAAAAAAAAAGTAAAGTAAAGTAAAGGAAAATATTTATTTTACTTTACGATCACCCCAAATATGACCGGATTGTTTTATTGAATAAAATGTATAAACTTTACCTTCAAATCATTTCCTTTTCTTTACTTTTCTTTCTAAAAAAAAACTTAAAAACACGATAATTTATTTATTTATTTTCCTTTACATTCCTTTACCCTAAAAATAAAACTTAAGAATACAGCGTCAGTGAGTTTTTAATCAATTTGTTTTACTTCACTTTTAAATGACGGATATGGATCTGGCCCATTGGCTCACATGGTTATGGGCTCTTGAAACTATGAAAACATGCTATGTAGCCCAACGGTTTTAGTCCATAAATAGTAAACTTACTTCTGGTGTCGCCCCATTAGAGACTTGGAAATTTCTGTTTTATAAGTATGTTTTAATCACTTGCTCGGTAGAAAATGGAATATGTAAGGCTGGCGCTTTAACACCTAGCGTTTTTGTGTTTTGACCCTGATCGCCTCAGAGCGCCTATCGCCTTTTAAAACCAAAAACCCACCCTTGAAACATTAAGTAATTGTGAACATATTCTTAAAATAAGCTTAAAATGGCCTATTAAAACACTAATAAAACACTCTCATATTGAAAATAAACTTTTGTATCATTTAAAACACGAGACTCTTAAAACTATAAGGCGCATTTCTCGCTTAGAGGCCAAATAAGCGCCAATTACCGCCGCCTCAAGTACAAGGAGCGTCCAAGTGGCAAAAGGCGTTTTGGTTATCACCTAGCATCCGACATGCCTAGGCACCGCCTTTTCAAACCAAGGGTGGGTTATACATAATTAAGAATAGATGAATGAACTAATTGGGGTTTAAAAATATAATTAATAAATAGAGACAAAAATAAGATGATTAGTAAAACATACTTCTTTATAGTCTCCTTAAACTTCTTCTCATCTTTTAGTACCTAGTATAAGAAGATGATTGTGACTAGATGCGTGTCGAGAATCGGATTTCAAAACATGGTCCCAAAACTTTTTCCAAGGTTATACGAATCTAACACTGGACCGCAAATCGTATTTCTAAAAACTTTTTTTCATGTGCATATTTCTTGCTTTACTCTTCGATAATATATGTTATAGAATGGGAGATGATTAAAAAAATATTTTTTTTTTCATAGTGTATATTACATTTTATTCTCGTGATTATAATGAAAATGGTAGCGGGTCTCCCATATTATGAAAATGCACCCAACGTCCATGTAAAGAAGTTTCAAGTTCATTTTGTTCCATTATCGAAGTAAATTGACTATATCTTCTTGTCTTCATAAAAAGTGCACTCGTCATCTACCAAATAAACGTTTGAGTTTATTTTCGTCATTGATCAAAAAAGAACTCGAAACCTCCTCACACGGACATTGCCTCGGTGAGGGGACTTTCGAAATATCAAGGATTAGGCTTCCAAATTCATTAAAACAACAAGACGAAAATATATTTTACTTTTTCATATTTTTCCGATTTCACCCAATAATTTGATCATATGCCTCCAAAAAGTACGGATTAGAATCATGTAAAGCTACCCATATCCACTACACCATCTAATATGAATTATCGATATCCACTTGTGACATTATCGATGTCTTTCATCGAAAAATTATCGTCATCTTCTCCAAAATTGACTACTTATTTTAATCGATTTAGTTACAAATTGAATAATACAACATAGTTTATATAGTTTTGGCAATATAAGCACAACAATATGATTAGGTTCTCATATATTTGTCAAGTGGCTTATCACTTGACGGTATGTAAGTTGATCCATAATTTAGAGGTTGTGATTTCAAATTACATAGAAAATAAAAGTATAAATAATTATGTAATACGATTTAATATCTGTCTTTGTAAAAGAAAAAAAGTTTTCATATATACGACAAAAGTTCAATAAAAAACAAATCATTTGAGGCTATATGGATACGTAACATTTCTTGTGATTCGACTTATGTATAGCTTTTTAGCTATGCATTTCATGGAAAAGGTTTAAATGTGACACTATATCATGTGTATCATGCTTTTTCTATTGGTATATTGAACCTTTATTCCATTACATCCATTATCTTTGTAACTATATATTTAGATCGGAGTTAATTATATAAATTGTTCCTATGGTTTATTTAAAATTATGGATTTCGTTTTTAAATTTAAGAAGTTGTATAAATCCTTCAAGTTTAGAAATTAATTATGCTTTTCGTCCCTAATTTCTTATTTGCACCCGTAATTGGAGCAAAACTTAGGGACCAAATCCGTAACTGAGAACAAACTTTAGGGACAAAATTTGTATTCGGAGCAAATCTTAGGGACGAAAAAAGTAATTAGTTTCTAAAAGTGGATGATTTATGTAACTTTTTAAACTTAGGGACAAAATCCGTAATTTGAAATAAACCTTAGAGATGATTTTTGTAATTAACTCTATCAATTACACAATATAAATGATTTTTTTATTATTTTTTTTTGGGTTTTATTTCAAGATAAAAATGGAAAAGGATTTAAAATTTATATTATGAACCTTTTGGTTCCGATACTACATATGGTAGGATGCGGTGATTTATTTGGTGTAAATCGTACTACTGTATTATTAGCCGAACACTTGTTAGGACTTGCGAGAACATGAATCGGAACAATCCATGTGAGATCTATGATGTTTGATTGTCGGATTTCTTTGTAGAGGTGTATATAGGTTTTCCATTTTAAAGGTTCAAATATAACATGTTGTTGACACATTAGGTAGTTCTTAACCATGTGAATATAAACTCCAAAATTATTATTGTACGTGGTATTTGAATATTGTTGCGACACCGGAATATCACAAACACAAGGGGGTAGAAGGTTCGGATCCGGAAGAGCTGATCCGAAGAAGACCTTCAGCCTAATCCTTATCTTCAATCTTAGAACTATCTGCACAAGCAAATAACACACGAGTAAACGGAGCGGGGATGGTCCCCTAGTTTACCTCGGGCGTGAGAGTAAGATATCGAAGAGTAAGGGATAAGAATATAAAGTAAAAGTATATTGTGTGTGTAAACGTTACCCTTGAAGTGAAGTGTGAGTTTGGTATTTATAGACCTTGAGTTTCGGATAATAGAGTGCTCTTAGTACAACACCTTGCTTATCCTGAAGGTATTCCGAGGTGTTGTACTCTTTGTCGAGAAGTCATCCTTCGGCCTCCTGGTCCTTAGGATGTTCTTCGGATAATAGATGTTGTTTAGATTCCTTTTATCAAAGATTGTGCCCAGCTTATTAGATCATTCGGCGTACCATGGGTTGGCCGATAGACTTCTATCGGCCAACCGATGGTACGTCATCAGCCCCCCTAGTCCAGTATTACGTAGTTAAGACTATGTAATGCTTGACTAGAAGAAAAAATAAAGTATCTGGTTCTTTCGGGTGTTCTTTCGGTTATTCTTTCGGTTAGCAGAAGTGCGTCTCTTGAGTTTTTTCGGAAATTACTAACTGTCCGCCTATTTAGGCGGGATAATTATGCTTTAGCTTGGGCGGGAAGTTTTTCAAATTGTGGTAATTAATGCTCGTGCCACCTGTCGCTGCGCTATTGGCCGAGGGAGGCGGTGGGATTAGACGCACGTCCCATCGTCTGACTTACACTTCCCTATAAATACCCCGTTTTTACCCCATTTGTAACTTTTTTTCACCGATTTCTCTTTTTCACCTTTAACTGTGTGTTTTTCTTCCCTTGATCTTCTTTCGTTTTCTTCTTATTTCTTATTGTCACCATGTCGAAGCGAGATAAAGAAAACCTTCGGAGGTGTTTTTCTACTTTAACTCAAGAATATCTTGACGCCTTTTTGGAAAGGTATGCCATTGGTGAGGGGTATGGTGCTGTTCTCCCGGGCCCGAACGACACAATACTAGACGCCCCTCCTGGAAAGATAGGCGTATATGCTGAGTGGTTCGAATTTTCAAACCTCCGACTTCCGTTCTCCAAGCTTTTCCTGGAGTTTTGTGAGTATTACAAACTCATGCCTACACAACTGAACCCTCTCGGAGCTTTGAGACTTGCTTGTTTTGAAGTTCAAAGCTGGGCTCTTGGTTACGAACCTTCATTAAATCTCTTTCGGACGTTCTATAAGTTGGGGAAGGCCGGTGACTGGTTCACTATTGACAAGAGGAGAAAACCCAGCCCCGCTTGTTCTTCCGGAGCTCCCTCCGGCCGTAAGAACTGGAAGACGAAGTTCTTTTATGTTAATGCTGGCGTGGCTCCTATCCGGATGAGATGGAAGCATAAGGATGAGTCTGTTTCGGACGAGCCAGTTAAACAGGGAGTTGTTCCGGCTGCTGCTCTCTTGGCCTTCACGACTCATAAGATAGAGTGCCGGACGCTGCCGGAACATGTGTTGGTGATGGCTGGTGTAAGTCGGGTATGGACGTCTAATATCACCAGGCCCTGTTTGCAGCTGAATGACCGAGGTACGTCGAGTATTTATGTTCCTTCTACCGATAGTTTCCTGCTGATCATTATTTTGACTTTTCTTTTCTTTTTACAGATTTGCCTCTGATAGATTTCTTGGAACTGAGTGATTGGGATGGAGTTAAGTACATCTCTCGTAATATTCTTGAAGGCGAGCCAACCTGGTTGGTCCGGATGAACTCCAGGGTGGTACATATGTCCACGGACGAGCTTCCCCCTCCCTATACCGATGCTGACGCAGTTTTTCCGGCGGGCTATACAATGAGAGATCCTTCGGATGAGGACTTTATTCAGCCAGCTCCTGGGACCATTGTGGGTAGTGGAAGTCATCCGGCAAAGAGTGGTAACAATACTATTCCCTTGCTTTTCAATGCTTTGTTTGCAAAGACATCATCTTCTATGGGAAATGCAGCTGCCAGGAAAAGGAAGGCTACTGACTGGTTCAGCCTCGGTGGATCGACCGAGGAACCGAAGGTTGAAGATGTTGAAGGTGGGGATTCCGGGGAAGAGAATGCACCGAAAGTTGAGGTGTCTAAGAAGAAGAAAAAGATTTCTGTTTCGGCCAAAAGTTTGGCCATTAGGGAAAGGAGAGAGGACCAACAATCCGAAGCTCCTGAGGTGGATAAGGCTGATACTTCTAAGCCTGGAGAGAAAAATAAGGAGGCTGCCACTTCTGTCTTTCAGAGTAAGTTTGTCGTCCTTGAAAGTTCGGAGGAAGGAGATGCTTCTCCAGATGGTACGGAGTTCTATCGTAATCCCCCCTCTTGTGAGACTTCTTCCGAAACAAGAATTGCTCTAGGACTGATAGTTGATGATGATTTCTCGACAGGTCCTCATGTTGAGATGGAAGTGATCACTCCAGAATTGGAGAAGGTTGTTGCGAAAGCAAGTATTGGTGTTAGTGATTCGGGTGAGAGACCCTTAGAAGACATTTCTTCGGCTGTTCCGATGGACGAGGGGAACGAGGAGCTTGTAGCTCCTAAGCTGGTTGATGAACCTCAACAACTGACCTATTCAGAGGATATGCTGGAGCAAGAAAATATGGATACAAGACCTTCGTCACCGAAGGATTTAATTCATCAGACCACATCTTTAATTGTATCTCAACCGGAACAGAGCGAGAACTTGATGGACGAAACTTCTACTCAAGTTTCGGTAGATAAAGTGGAAGGTACTTTTCCTTTTCCGGGCATCGTTCAACCTTCTCCTGTTTCGGAGTTTGCAGGGTCATGTGCCCGGACTCGAATCTGGGTGAAAGGTAGAAACTTGATGCTTTTATGTGTTTTTTGCTAACTTTCCTTCTATCATTTACTGATTTTCATTTATCTTCTTCCAGGTCAGCCGAAGGAAATTGAACACAGGGAAGGTGCTAGTGTTCACTCTGAAGGTGAACAATCGGATACTGAATCCGAGGGTTTGAGTGCTGCTTTGACCGGGACATCATTTGTGCCGGCGGTGAGTAAGATAAAGTGCGGGGACCTTTTCAAGCCAAGAACTTATGAGATTAACCGGGATCTCATTGACAACCTTGCTACTCCAGCCGAGACTCTTCGTCTGGGAAAACTTGGCAATGTCCAAGTGGGTCGTGAATTCGACTTTGCTCTTGCCTCTCTAAATTTCATTGGCCCTGACCTCCGTCGTCGAATGGAATCATCGGCGCGGGAAACGGAAGAGCAGAGATTCCGAGCCTTAGGACTTCAAGGTAAACTTTCAGAGGCTCTTGACAGGAAGAAACATTATCGTGACAAAAGCCATAGCTTATCGAAAAAGATAGAAACGATGAAAGCTTCTTCGTCTCAACTTAATGAGGCTGCTGTCCGGGAGCTTACTGACAAGTTAAAGAGTGAGCACCAGGCTGAGATGGAGAAGTTGAGGGACTTACTGAAGGCGAGTCATTCGGCTGCCATAGCCAACTTGAAGACGGAACACGAGACTGCTATGGCCGAAACTCGAGCTCAGTATGATTCCCATGGTGATGTGCTCAAGTCCTTGGAGGAAAGGTTGAGGAAACAAGACTCTGAGTTAGCTGTACTTCGCTCGGACAGAAGTTGGTTGGTAACAACGGGTCCGAAGAATGTCGTTAAGAAGCTACACTCCAGTCATGAGTACTCCCGTCCCCAAGAGAATATTCGGATGCTTAACTACAGACTTGGGTGTCATGATGGTTTGGTTGCCGGTGTCAACCTTGGTCGTCTGAAGCAGAAACCCTCGTCTTCTCCATTCTTCAACTCTGCTGCTGCTTCAGAACTAGAGAAGGCCATGGCCGATGCTTCAGATCTTGATTACCCCTATCTTGAGGCACTGTCTGCCACCGATGGTTCTCCCCTGGAAGACTTTCAGGCCGTTGAACCTGCTGTAGGTCCTCCTTCGGATGAGGAGTGAAGCTTTTGTACTATCGTTTCTTTTGCTATGTAACAATGAAATATGTCTTCGACCTGTGAAGATATGCTTCCACAAAACAAGTTATGATAAATATAATTTTCAGTTACTTGTTTAATTTCCGGATTCACTTGCATTTTTTATTTACTTGTTGTGATTTAGTATGTTACTTAAATGCTTTGTGTGAATGTTTCTTAATTTTTCATTCGGAGTTAGGTCCTATACTCGTTGAGGTTAAGCTCAATTTATCATTCGGAGTTAGGTCCGATACTCATTGAGGTTAGGCTCAATTTATCGTTCGGAGTTAGGTCCGATACTCATTGAGGTTAGGCTCAACTTATCATTCGGAGTTAGGTCCGATACTCATTGAGGTTAGGCTCAATTTATCGTTCGGAGTTAGGTCCGATACTCATTGAGGTTAGGCTCAATTTATCGTTCGGAGTTAGGTCCGATACTCATTGAGGTTAGGCTCAATTTATCGTTCGGAGTTAGGTCCGATACTCATTGAGGTTAGGCTCAATGATTGTAAAATTTCATCCTTATTTTTTCGTAGACTATCAGAATTAGATGTATGTTCAGACACTTCGTCAAATGCCATGAACATTCATTCGAATAGTACTAGTAGTAAAATGAAGGGAAAAACTGGCTGTGAAAGCCTTTCATTCATAATAATAAAAAAGGTTACATGACACACTATCGGCTAATGATAGTACTTTCTAAGATTCATCGCATTCCACGTTCTGGGTATTGGAGTACCGGCCATGTCCTCCAGCTCGTATGCTCCGTTACCCTTGTCCTTGGTTACCTTGTAAGGACCTTCCCATTTTGGCCCCATTTTTCCTTCGTTCTCCTGCCGACTTGCTTCATTCTTTCGGAGGACCAAATCACCTTCTTTCAGCACCAGCTTCCTTACCTTCTTGTTGTAAGCCCCTTCAAGTTTTTCTTTGTACTTGGCTTCTCGAACTGCTGCTGCATTTCTTCGTTCCTCCAACAATACCAAATTAAGCCGGATCTCTTCTTGATTAGTTTGATCATTTTTGGATGTCATGCGATGGCTCGGCATTCCTACTTCAGCTGGAATAACAGCTTCGGATCCATAAGTTAGGCTAAAAGGTGTTTCTCCGGTGCTTGTTTTCTGGGTGGTTCGGTGTGCCCATAACACATGGGATATTTGATCCACCCAGTCCGTTCCTTCTCTTCCCAACCTCGCCTTAATTCCATCACCTATACTCCGGTTAATTCTTTCGACCTGGCCGTTGCTTTGTGGATGCGCTACCGAAGTGAAGGTTTTTTGATTTTCATTTCACTGCTCTATCGCCGCAATGGGTTGTCCGAAAACTGCTTGCCATTATCCGAGATTAATTCATTCGGCAGACCGAACCTGCACACGATATTCTCCCATACAAATTTCTGCACTTGTTTTCCTGTGATCCGGACGACAGGCTTTGCTTCGACCCACTTCGTAAAGTAATCTACTGCCACAATCAGGAATTTCATTCCACCTGTCCCCGTTGGAAATTTGCCAACAATATCGATACCCCACTTTTGGAAGGGCCACGCCGACAGTATTGACACCAAGTTGTGCTTGGGAAGTCTAGGTATAGGTGCATGAATTTGGCAAGGATCACACTTGCGAATCACCTCAATGGCATCAAAATGCATTGTGGGCCAGAAATATCCCAATCCAGTGATCTTCGAGACAATGCTACGTGGTCCGGCGTGCATACCACATGCTCCCTCATGCATCTCTCGGATCACGTAGTTGGCCTGCAATGGTCCCAAACAACGAAGCAGTGGTGAAAGTGGGTTTTTCCGATAGAGTGTGGTACCTTTCATTACGTAGTTCGGTGCTTTCATCCTGATCTTTCGCGCTTCGTTCGGATCCTGTGGTAAACTTCCCTCATTCAGAAACTTTATGATCGGTGTCATCCAAGTTATTCCTTCGTCTTCGACGATCATTAATGTTTCCTTCGGGTTAGCTATCGCCCGTTGGTCTTGTGTTTCCACCATCACTTCCATTGCGGTGTGTCCGAATGCTATCGACGCTAATTTACTCAGGGTGTCAGCAACCTTGTTCTTCGTTCTTGAAACTTGTTCAATTGTACATGACTGAAAGGTGGCCATCAAACTCTTTGCTTTCTCCTTGTATCTTTAATTGTATCTCAACCGGAACAGAGCGAGAACTTGATGGACGAAACTTCTACTCAAGTTTCGGTAGATAAAGTGGAAGGTACTTTTCCTTTTCCGGGCATCGTTCAACCTTCTCCTGTTTCGGAGTTTGCAGGGTCATGTGCCCGGACTCGAATCTGGGTGAAAGGTAGAAACTTGATGCTTTTATGTGTTTTTTGCTAACTTTCCTTCTATCATTTACTGATTTTCATTTATCTTCTTCCAGGTCAGCCGAAGGAAATTGAACACAGGGAAGGTGCTAGTGTTCACTCTGAAGGTGAACAATCGGATACTGAATCCGAGGGTTTGAGTGCTGCTTTGACCGGGACATCATTTGTGCCGGCGGTGAGTAAGATAAAGTGCGGGGACCTTTTCAAGCCAAGAACTTATGAGATTAACCGGGATCTCATTGACAACCTTGCTACTCCAGCCGAGACTCTTCGTCTGGGAAAACTTGGCAATGTCCAAGTGGGTCGTGAATTCGACTTTGCTCTTGCCTCTCTAAATTTCATTGGCCCTGACCTCCGTCGTCGAATGGAATCATCGGCGCGGGAAACGGAAGAGCAGAGATTCCGAGCCTTAGGACTTCAAGGTAAACTTTCAGAGGCTCTTGACAGGAAGAAACATTATCGTGACAAAAGCCATAGCTTATCGAAAAAGATAGAAACGATGAAAGCTTCTTCGTCTCAACTTAATGAGGCTGCTGTCCGGGAGCTTACTGACAAGTTAAAGAGTGAGCACCAGGCTGAGATGGAGAAGTTGAGGGACTTACTGAAGGCGAGTCATTCGGCTGCCATAGCCAACTTGAAGACGGAACACGAGACTGCTATGGCCGAAACTCGAGCTCAGTATGATTCCCATGGTGATGTGCTCAAGTCCTTGGAGGAAAGGTTGAGGAAACAAGACTCTGAGTTAGCTGTACTTCGCTCGGACAGAAGTTGGTTGGTAACAACGGGTCCGAAGAATGTCGTTAAGAAGCTACACTCCAGTCATGAGTACTCCCGTCCCCAAGAGAATATTCGGATGCTTAACTACAGACTTGGGTGTCATGATGGTTTGGTTGCCGGTGTCAACCTTGGTCGTCTGAAGCAGAAACCCTCGTCTTCTCCATTCTTCAACTCTGCTGCTGCTTCAGAACTAGAGAAGGCCATGGCCGATGCTTCAGATCTTGATTACCCCTATCTTGAGGCACTGTCTGCCACCGATGGTTCTCCCCTGGAAGACTTTCAGGCCGTTGAACCTGCTGTAGGTCCTCCTTCGGATGAGGAGTGAAGCTTTTGTACTATCGTTTCTTTTGCTATGTAACAATGAAATATGTCTTCGACCTGTGAAGATATGCTTCCACAAAACAAGTTATGATAAATATAATTTTCAGTTACTTGTTTAATTTCCGGATTCACTTGCATTTTTTATTTACTTGTTGTGATTTAGTATGTTACTTAAATGCTTTGTGTGAATGTTTCTTAATTTTTCATTCGGAGTTAGGTCCTATACTCGTTGAGGTTAAGCTCAATTTATCATTCGGAGTTAGGTCCGATACTCATTGAGGTTAGGCTCAATTTATCGTTCGGAGTTAGGTCCGATACTCATTGAGGTTAGGCTCAACTTATCATTCGGAGTTAGGTCCGATACTCATTGAGGTTAGGCTCAATTTATCGTTCGGAGTTAGGTCCGATACTCATTGAGGTTAGGCTCAATTTATCGTTCGGAGTTAGGTCCGATACTCATTGAGGTTAGGCTCAATTTATCGTTCGGAGTTAGGTCCGATACTCATTGAGGTTAGGCTCAATGATTGTAAAATTTCATCCTTATTTTTTCGTAGACTATCAGAATTAGATGTATGTTCAGACACTTCGTCAAATGCCATGAACATTCATTCGAATAGTACTAGTAGTAAAATGAAGGGAAAAACTGGCTGTGAAAGCCTTTCATTCATAATAATAAAAAAGGTTACATGACACACTATCGGCTAATGATAGTACTTTCTAAGATTCATCGCATTCCACGTTCTGGGTATTGGAGTACCGGCCATGTCCTCCAGCTCGTATGCTCCGTTACCCTTGTCCTTGGTTACCTTGTAAGGACCTTCCCATTTTGGCCCCATTTTTCCTTCGTTCTCCTGCCGACTTGCTTCATTCTTTCGGAGGACCAAATCACCTTCTTTCAGCACCAGCTTCCTTACCTTCTTGTTGTAAGCCCCTTCAAGTTTTTCTTTGTACTTGGCTTCTCGAACTGCTGCTGCATTTCTTCGTTCCTCCAACAATACCAAATTAAGCCGGATCTCTTCTTGATTAGTTTGATCATTTTTGGATGTCATGCGATGGCTCGGCATTCCTACTTCAGCTGGAATAACAGCTTCGGATCCATAAGTTAGGCTAAAAGGTGTTTCTCCGGTGCTTGTTTTCTGGGTGGTTCGGTGTGCCCATAACACATGGGATATTTGATCCACCCAGTCCGTTCCTTCTCTTCCCAACCTCGCCTTAATTCCATCACCTATACTCCGGTTAATTCTTTCGACCTGGCCGTTGCTTTGTGGATGCGCTACCGAAGTGAAGGTTTTTTGATTTTCATTTCACTGCTCTATCGCCGCAATGGGTTGTCCGAAAACTGCTTGCCATTATCCGAGATTAATTCATTCGGCAGACCGAACCTGCACACGATATTCTCCCATACAAATTTCTGCACTTGTTTTCCTGTGATCCGGACGACAGGCTTTGCTTCGACCCACTTCGTAAAGTAATCTACTGCCACAATCAGGAATTTCATTCCACCTGTCCCCGTTGGAAATTTGCCAACAATATCGATACCCCACTTTTGGAAGGGCCACGCCGACAGTATTGACACCAAGTTGTGCTTGGGAAGTCTAGGTATAGGTGCATGAATTTGGCAAGGATCACACTTGCGAATCACCTCAATGGCATCAAAATGCATTGTGGGCCAGAAATATCCCAATCCAGTGATCTTCGAGACAATGCTACGTGGTCCGGCGTGCATACCACATGCTCCCTCATGCATCTCTCGGATCACGTAGTTGGCCTGCAATGGTCCCAAACAACGAAGCAGTGGTGAAAGTGGGTTTTTCCGATAGAGTGTGGTACCTTTCATTACGTAGTTCGGTGCTTTCATCCTGATCTTTCGCGCTTCGTTCGGATCCTGTGGTAAACTTCCCTCATTCAGAAACTTTATGATCGGTGTCATCCAAGTTATTCCTTCGTCTTCGACGATCATTAATGTTTCCTTCGGGTTAGCTATCGCCCGTTGGTCTTGTGTTTCCACCATCACTTCCATTGCGGTGTGTCCGAATGCTATCGACGCTAATTTACTCAGGGTGTCAGCAACCTTGTTCTTCGTTCTTGAAACTTGTTCAATTGTACATGACTGAAAGGTGGCCATCAAACTCTTTGCTTTCTCCTTGTATCTGTTCATTCGGTCCTCCTTAGCCTCGTACGTTTCATTAATCTGGTTAGCAACCAGCTTGGAGTCCACTTTAACCTTCAGATGTTCCACTCCTTTTCCTTTGGCTTTTTGTAATCCGGCCAACATGGCTTCATACTCGGATTCATTATTTGTGTTATCAAAACCAAAGCGGATAGAGAATGAAAACTCTTTTCCTTCCGGGCTGACGAGGAGAATTCCCGCCCCCGAACCTTCTGAACTGGAGGATCCATCAGTGAAGAGAAACCAGGCGTGATCTTGCTTCTTATTTTTTCCTTCGGCATTACACTCTGTCAGTCTTTTTCTCTTTTTGCTTTTTGCAGGTGTTTCGACCTTTGTATCTTCCGGAAGGGTCTCTCTAGAAACGATCTCCTCAGGGACTTTGGCTATGAAGTCCGCCAAAACTTGCCCTTTGATAGATGTTCTGGGAACATACTCTATTTCGTAGCTTCCTAATTCAATGGCCCACTTTGTGAGTCTTCCGGCAGTTTCCACATTCCTTAAGATCTGTTTCAATGGTTGGTTAGTGATTACTCGGATGCTATGGGCTTGAAAGTATCTCTTCAACCTTCGGGAGGTGTAAACCAAAGCTAGCGCTATCTTTTCTATCTGAGTATAATTGTTTTCGGGGCCTTGTAGCACCTTACTGACAAAGTAGATAGGCGTTTGCTCTCCTTTTCTTTCAGCCAGAAGTGCCGAACTAATGACTTCGGCAGTCGCTGATAGATACAAGATCAAGGTTTCTCCTTTCTTAGGCGCGGTCAAAGTGGGAAGCGCCATCACAAACCTCTTTATCTCTTGCAAAGCTTCTTCGGCTTCGGGTGTCCACCGAAAATCACCCTTCTTCACGCAATTCTTTAAGGTTCGAAAGATCGGTAGTGATCTTTCAGCGGACTTCGATAGATAACGTCCCAGGGCTATGACTTTGCCATTTAGGCTTTGAACTTCCTTCATCGTCCTAGGAGACGATATTCCTTCTATATCTCGAACTTTCTCCGGGTTTGCTTTGATACCGTTTGGAGTAACGATATGACCTAGGAATTTGCCTTCTTCCATCCCAAAAGAACATTTCTTTGGGTTGAGTTTCATATTTATTTTCCGGAGGTTAGCGAATGTTTCCCGGATATCTTGGATCATCGCTTCTTCTGATATGGACTTTATGACTAAATCATCCACATAGGCTTCTAGATTCCTTCCGATCTGTTCCGAAAAAGCTTTGTCTATCAGCCTTTGGTAAGTAGCCCCGGCGTTCTTCAGACCGAAGGGCATTTTTCTATAGCAGAAGATTCCCATATCAGTGTGGAAGGCCGTTTTATCTTCGTCTTCCTTCGCCATTTGTATCTGATGATACCCTTTGTATGCGTCCAAGAAACACTTGAATCTGAAACCAACTAGCGCTTCCACCTTTAGATCCACTTTCGGCAATGGATAAGCATCCTTCGGACAAGCATCATTGAGATCCTTGAAATCCACGCACATTCTCCAGGTGTTATCTCCTTTCAAAATCATGACTGGATTTGCCACCCAGGTGCGGTATCGAACTTCACGGAGGATTCCAGCTTCGGTCAACTGCTTGACCTCTTCACAAGCGGCTCTGCTTCGGTCAGGTGCTAAACCTCGCTTCTTCTGCACTATCGGATTTTTCCCTTTCTGGATGGCTAGCTTATGTTCAGCTAGTCCTCTTGGTACTCCGGTCATGTCCGACGGTTTCCAGGCAAAAATGTCCCTGCTTTGCCGGAGGAGTGTAATGAGTTTTTCCTTGCCTTCCTCAGTGAATGTATCTCCGATTGTAACAGTCTGTTCCGGGTAACCCGGATGAATGATAACCTTTCCTGGTTTTGTTTCTCCCTCATCTTTCTGTAGTATTCTTTCGATCCTTTGGCACTCCAACACTTTGTGGGCTTCCGGACGTATTTCAACAATTCCTCCGGGTGTTGGAAATTTCATGAGGGAGTGTGCTGTCGATACGATGGCTCGGAGCTTTGCTATCCCGGGCCTCCCGATGATGACATTGTACGGGGAGTTGGCACGGACTACCAGGAAGTTGATCTCCACGGTCCGAAACTTGTCTTCATTCCCGATGGTGAAGGGTAATCGGATTTGCCCTATTGGCTTTACTGCCTCTCCGGAAAACCCCACTAAGTATTGGGAGCACCCCTCCATCCTGCGTTGTACCTCGGAATCTAAATCTAGAAAACAACGTTCAAAGAGTATTTCCAAAGCACTCCCGTTATCAATGTATATTCGGTGGACCGTTTGGTTTCCAATGTCTCCTACTACAACCATCGGATCTGCGACTCTCTTAGAGGTGTTGACTGGAGGAAAAGACATATCCTGCATCATCCAGGACTCTGTTCTCTCATCACGAAGTTCACTACTTTCTCCTTCAAAGAAAACCATCTGTATCTCTTTCCCTTTCCCTTTCCCGGGGTACGCTGGGCCTTGCTTCTTTTGGCCACCTAGTTTGATTCCTTCCATCAGATGGTCCAATTGTCCGGTTCTTACGGCCTCCTCGATCTGCTTTTTTAATTGAAAACAATCGTTCGTGTAGTGCCCTTTATCCCGATGGAACTCGCACCATCGGTCTAAGAATCTTTTATCCGGGGTACCTACTAAGGGAGCCGGGGCATGGAAGTGAATTCTTCCTTTCTCGGTAGCATAGATCTCGCCGGGCGTTTTGTTGAGTTCAGTAAAGTTTACGTGTCGTCGAGATTCTCCGGAAGTCGTGAAAGGAGAGGTACGGACAAGTCCTCGTCCGAATCTTCTTTCATGACTACCGGGAGAAAAACTTTTCCTGTTTGGGGACGATCTCCACGGAGGACTTCCAGCAGGGGATACCACTTTTAACCCCTTTCGGGACGCAGATGTGCTAGACTCAACGTATTGTCTAGAGGCTTCCTTCCCATTGAGGAATCTTTTAACACGTTCCATCATCTCATCCACTGTAACGGGTACTCGGGCATTGAGCTTCGCAATGAGGGCCGGTATCCGGATTCCTTCCATGAATCACGATACTTTCAACATATCATCCCCTCCTTTGATCTGCAGAAGCTCCCGCTTCCATCTTTCCACGAAGTCCTGGAGACTTTCGTTCTCCCTTTGCTTGATCTTAGCAATATCCGTTGGACCTCGAGTATACCTACGCTGTTGCATGAAATAAGTCTCAAACTTCTTCTTCATGTCTTTGAAACTGTCTATACTTTCTTCCGGCAATTCTCCGAACCACACTCTCGCCGGTCCGACGAAGGTTTGAGCGAACATTCGGAACCAAATCGGCATAGGCCAACCTTCGGTATCAGCTGCGCCGGAGAAAATTGCCAAATGGTCGTCGGGGTCGCCACTTCCGTCATAGGTGCGCACAATGCTGGGCATCTTCGCTTTTCGGGGCATCGTGAATGTTGAGATTCTTCTGGTGAACTTGGAAGCGAAATCTGATTGATAAGGAAGGTTCAGATCATCCTCTTCATCACTACAGTCTTGCTCCGAGTCGCTCGAATAGATAATCTTTCGAGCCACCGAAGACTCTTTCGGGAGCGATCTTTCTTTTTCTTTCGTTCATGTTCCTCCAACATGGTCTTGAGCGCGTCATAATTCTTTTCCAGGAACTCCTCAGAGATCCCAGTACCTTTCTCCTTATCATTCGGATCGTTCCTTGGCGTTTCATCTTCAACTATCGGTTCCCTATTACTTCCTGAGGTATTAGCCGTAAAAGTCATAAATGGTCCTGTAGAAGCCATTGTAGTCCCACGGATGGCGCCAAATGTTGCGACACCGGAATATCACAAACACAAGGGGGTAGAAGGTTCGGATCCGGAAGAGCTGATCCGAAGAAGACCTTCAGCCTAATCCTTATCTTCAATCTTAGAACTATCTGCACAAGCAAATAACACACGAGTAAACGGAGCGGGGATGGTCCCCTGGTTTACCTCGGGCGTGAGAGTAAGATATCGAAGAGTAAGGGATAAGAATATAAAGTAAAAGTATATTGTGTGTGTAAACGTTACCCTTGAAGTGAAGTGTGAGCTTGGTATTTATAGACCTTGAGTTTCGGATAATAGAGTGCTCTTAGTACAACACCTTGCTTATCCTGAAGGTATTCCGAGGTGTTGTACTCTTTGTCGAGAAGTCATCCTTCGGCCTCCTGGTCCTTAGGATGTTCTTCGGATAATAGATGTTGTTTAGATTCCTTTTATCAAAGATTGTGTCCAGCTTATTAGATCATTCGGCGTACCATGGGTTGGCAGATAGACTTCTATCGGCCAACCGATGGTACGTCATCAAATATCAAGCCCGTCAAGGTGACACATGATTGGTTTTTCGTTGATATCTTTGTCAAATACCTAATTCTTATATTTTATGTTTACTATTGGTATACCGTTTCAATGATGAACGGGTTAATTTGCCCTTACAAAGATGTTCACCGCGTCACGAGCAAATTTAGTACGAATTACCTAAAACACAACACGTTATAAGATATCACTTAAGAAGGTCTTTTCTAATTTGTTGTCTTTTAACTTTTCGAAAAGATTTTTACTTATTCAAGATAGGATATAAGACAAACAATTAATTTTTTATAGCTAAAAGGGACAAAAATTAACAAAAAGTATTGAATAATCAAGAAATAAAATATCAATAATCACTCAGACAAAAAAGGAACAGTATTAAACAAAATAAAATAATTAGTTAACTTTATCGTACGTCTTTTTTGAATATAAAATATCAAATTGCTTAATAAAAAATATAATTAATTATGTCATGGTTCACTAAAATTAAATAAGCCTTATCATTAATTTTTTGTGACAAGAATAACAAAATATAAATTATTAAAACCCTTTGAACAAAAAGACCAAACAAAAATTTATGTAATCCTTATTATGTTTGTTTTTATTTTTATTTTCAAACATTTGTGAGAGGTCACCATGTATATAAAATAATAGTTTTAATAATAAAAATCTTATAGGCTATGATTGAAAAAATAAATCTTACATTACTTATTATGTATTATCAGTAATTATCTATGTATCTATGATATAACGAACGAAATTTAAGCAACTACAAGTTTTTCAAGCTTTCATATTTTTTAAATCATATGGTATTACTCATATTTTTTGAATCATATGATCATTAATTAATATATATATATATATATATATATATATATATATATATATATATATATATATATATATATATATATATATATATATATATATATATATTTAAGTTATAATTACATTCATCATTGATTTTTCATGATACAATGCAAAAAATATGATTTTATTAATGACCGGTCCGATAACTAATATCAAGCGATAACTTTTTGACTTGTTATAATAGT
The DNA here is from genome assembly GCA_910822075.1 of Senecio squalidus. Lineage (NCBI taxonomy): Eukaryota > Viridiplantae > Streptophyta > Magnoliopsida > Asterales > Asteraceae > Senecio > Senecio squalidus. The sequence goes on from CAJVGC010000508.1 coordinate 55,555,694, forward strand.
ATACGATTAACGAATTATTTTTCTAAGACATAGATGGTCACAATTTCACATAAATATCACTCAAGAGATAACTTTACTTGTATCACAATTTATTCTTACGTGTTATTTAATTGTTGAATGTCTAATAAAACAAAGTTTAGTAATTTTAATATGTAATAAAACCATTAAACACGTAAAATTTAATAATAAATAAATGGACATTTGTCATGATCTAAAAGTAAATATTTGACTTTTTTAGTAGTTAATAATAAAGTTAAAATAGTCTCTAAAAATAACAAATTTAATTAAATCACTATCAACTAATAAAGAAATAATATAAATAGAAATTCTATCTAGAATAAATTATTTTCTATATCTGAGGTAAAATAAATAGCATCCATTTTACTAATAGTATCGATAGAACATTGTCTGTTTATTAGTTGGCAATCTTAAATGTTTGATAAATAGTTAAAGTTAGTCCTATGAATCAAAATAAATATTATGCATTACTCTTCATATTAAATTTGGTAATGTCTTATGGATGTGTGCCTGATATATTATTTTATTCCATTTGGGCTTTGAGTTGGGTTCCAATCCAGCAAACGATGCGATCCAGTCCAGCAAACAATCCGATGACGCGTGTGTTTACAGGTGTCGTGTTTCTATATTTCTTCCCTACATTACACGCAGAGACCGACTCTATCATCATATCTGCAAAAAAGCCTTTCATCTTATTTTAACATTAATTAATGATAACTATTATATGAAAATGATAGATAGTAATTGTAATCTTAAATGTCCGATAATAAGAGTAAGATATATACTAAGTTTGTTGAATCGAGTTTAGGCTTCAGGGTTTATTCGGTCTCGAACTTGATGGTGTTTTGATTTAAAGTTTTGTTTTTGAATGTCGATTATGACATTAAAAGTGTAAAGAAAATTATAGACGAATAAAAATTGTTTATCTTGTGAATGATCCAAATATCCAAGATGATTACGTGAATGGTGATTGTTTTTTGTACTATATAACTTTAACAAGTTTTTAGTTAAAATTAACATAAACAAAAGTACGTTAATACTATTGCAAATCCACTTTGTTGTTTCGAAAACCTAAAGGTTACTTAACAAATCAGTTATATATCTTTCTTAACTAGACCTTAGACCCGTGCGTACACAGTGACAGTTTCAAAATTGTTATTTTTAAACCTATTGTATTAGATTTTTTGGTAATTTATTGAATAATGTGTCACATACTAAACAAAAAATATGACCGCAGTGAATAGAAAAATAAATGGAGAAAAATAAAGATTTTTAGTTAAATGGAGGAGAAAAATAAATGATTAAATTTAATATATTATCAAAAATAACGAACTAAATTTACCTAATTTTTTTTAAGTTAAATATGTAAATTTCATATACCTGCGTGGATATACGAATAATTTAAATTATTATTTTTTATAAGTTAAATATTTATATTTGATATTCACCTTTTATATAAAATTTTAAATTACATTTATTAGACATGTTCATTATTTAGATAGAACTGAATTGCGCAATTGAATAATACGAATTTGTCGACATGATTTGTTTATTTGATTTCTTTGATCAGATAGGATCATAATTGAATAGTATTTTGGATTTTAAATTAGTTTTTGAGTTCATATAGTAAAACTAAATATCAAATAATAAGTTTAAAAAAATATTGTTGATCTTATTATTTGTTTAGTTTTTTGGACGAGATTAAATCAAAATTGAAGAGAATTTTGGATTTTAGATTGGTTTTGGTTTCATAGAGAATAGCTGAATATAAATTAATAAGTTAAAAACATATTTGTTGATCTAATAATAACAAAACAAAAAAGATCAAACTATTATTTAATAACGAAAAATAACAAGTCATTAAGGTGTATTTTGTTAGAATAAATATAACAAACCATTAAATTGCGTTTTGAAATTTTGAATAATACGAAACCAATAAATTCCGTTTTAAAGTTTACAAAGTTAAAACCGTATTTATGTATTTTTGAAAAAAATAAAAAAGAAACGATTGATAAAAAAATAAATTTTATTTTTATTTAAAAAGGGGTTTTTAAGGGGTTATTATTATTATTTAGCCAAATTGATTAAAAGGAATGGTTATTCTTGGCTATTTAAAAAAAATAAGGGGTTTAATATTAATTTTGGAATATTATTGTGATAGGAGGGGATTATTTATTTAATATGATTAAAAGAAATGGCTAGTTAATTAAATTGATTGAAAAATAAATGATTAAATTGACTTTTTAACAAAATAATCTTTATTGGTTAATAATTTTTAATAATTTTTTTCCTATGTATATATTAAGATTAGCTAGTCAATCTATTAACATGTATAATTAACGGGGTACACGGGTAGGTTCGGGTTGAGCTTGACAACCTGATAACCTGACAAAATTTAGTTCTTTTGTAGAAAAGCTTGAGATTGAGTTTGCATAGGTAAAATGTTTTAGATTTTTTCAATACAAATACTATTTCAATCCTATTTTTAAAGGATCATCGAGTCAGTATGAAATTTGGAACATAAATTCAATGTATCAACCTGATTCTTAAACTTATGGTTTTTTCTCAAACGAAACACATATCTACCATTAATTAATGATTTATGTTATTATACACTTAAATTTGTTATATTTTTATCAATAATAGCAGGGGTGTAAATTCAGGTCGGGTTCGGGTTGAAACTACTTAACTCGAACCTAATCTATTAACAGAATCAGGTTATCAGGTTGTCAAGCTCAACCCGAACCTAACCCGTGTACCCCGTTAATTATACATGTTAATGGATTGACTAGCTAATTTTAGCGAAACGGGTGGGTTTCGGGTGAATAAGGTAAAAATGAATTTAATTTATGAATAATTTAAGCTGTTTATATTCTAGTTTTGCAACCAATAACGTTGAAAAATATAATATATAAATTTCTAAGAAAAAATAAATAAATAAATATTATATATATATGAGTATTCTAAAATGCCACATGACAACCCTCAGATGAATTTTCTCTTTAAATTTAAATCATAAAATCAATTTGATAATATCATTATTTTATTAGTTTCATTTAACCATTTCTATTTTAGATAATTAAATGATTTACATTCAATTAATATTTGAATTAAAATGTTTATATTTTATCACTATATTTATACTAATTTTTTTTTTCGGACGACACTTTATGGCAAAAGGTAACAAAACTTTTTTTAATATATAATAATCAATTACCATTTTTAAATATTTTTTATTTATTTAAAATAAAAAATTGAATAAAAATAATATTTTCTTAGAAACAAATAATTACTTAAATCAAAATTAAAAAGTATATCTATTTTCAAATTAAAAGTTTAACTTTACTATATTAAAATATGTCCATTACTAAATGATGTGCTCTTATAACATAAACTGTCTTTTTCTTATACCACATAAATTATGTATGAAAAAGAATTAGATCTTTATTTGTAGTTTTTTTTTTACTTATTAAGTTCTATATAAATATTAAAAATGTTTGTTTAGATGTCGTTTATATTAAATAAAGAGTTATGAAATTTATGTCAGATGCTAAATAACGGATATAAATAATTTAAAATAAATATTTAAAAGAAAAACATTAAGAAATCGAGTGATTTAATAAGTAATTCAACACATATATTACTTCTCCACTTAAGTTATGTTGTTTGGGTTAAGTCATAAACAAACATTCACCTTAATTTACTATATTAAGTCACTTTTATTATTAAGTCAATTAAGTTGAAATCAACACCACTTTAATAGTCTTTATTTTAAGTTAATTTTATGGAGTGATAAAGATGATTGGATAATATGAGATACCATGGTGTTGTTTATATAATGACACATGTTAATTTAATATTTTTAATAAATCTTAATTATTCGATAAATTTATTCGCGTATGACGCGGGTATATTAGATAGTTAAAATTAAAATAAAGGGTTATTTAGGAAAAAAATATAAAAATAAAATAAACTTACTATCATTAAAATTAAAATAAAGGGTTATTTTAGTTAAATATGGTAGAATATATATTGAATTTAATATATTATTATTTATAAAAAATATTTTATAAAATTTTTTGGGTTGTTAGGTCGACCCATTTGCCAAATGACCAACCAAAACCTAACCTGAAAATGATTCGGGTTATTAGATTAGCAGGTCAGTGAATTGACGGATCAAGATTACACAATCTAACCCGTTAATTTTTATGCCAGTGTCAAGTCGGATTTCATATTGTGTGGAGTATTACCACATCTAAATAAAAGATTTTATTCTGAAAATACAAAATATTATTACTAAACATATAAAAAAATTCAAAATTCAAAATTCTATGGGCTGTTTTTCATTATTTATAACCTCTAGGCAGAAAAAAAATAACTTTTAAACTTTTACTGATTTTCACTAGGCTTTCTCTGACTCCAAGATATATCTTTCTCCAATTATTACAACCATTTACTCCTCACTCACACACCAATCTATACATACACATATCCTATATCTATATCTCTCTTGAAAACCCCATTTCTCTCACACCTAAACATACAATCTTTATTAGACCCCCATATCTGATCTAACTCTCAAACAAATTACACAAATTATTCATCTTTATCATCAATCAATTAAAACCCATAACCAAAACATCAAGAACAATATCAATCTGCCATAAAGGTAACACCTTTTTTACACTACCAAAAACCCTAAATTTATCTTGATTTTTTTCAAGAATAGTCAAAGTTTGACTTTTTTCATGATTTCATGATATGGGTTTTTGTTGTTTTGTTGTTTTTATCAGATCCCAGATTTGAATTTTGTTGCTTATTGTTTTTTAGGGTTTTGATTAAATTTTCTTGAATTTGGGGGTTTGGGGTTTATGGATGATTTTTAAGAATTTATTGAGAATTTAAGATCTGGGTTTATTTATTTTTGATTTATTTGTATTTAATTGATAAATTGAGTTGTGAAAAATTGAAACTTTGAGTATGTTTAAATGAATTTATTTATGAAATTTAGAAAAAAGATTATTTTTTTTTGGCAATTTGTATATAATTAGACACAGTTGACCTAATTGACTCTTTGTGAAATCTTTAATGGCAATTTGAGTAAATTAAATTTTGTTTTTTGGTGATTTTTTTGTGATGATGTAAAATTTTGGAGTTATGTTTATCAATAGACTTGAACACACAAGCTAGGGTTGCGGTTTTGACCGTATTTCCTGAATTAGTACACGAATCTGTGTATAGATTGTAATTGTCAGCTCTTGATTAGCTTGAAATAATTGCCACTATGAGTTTGAAATAACTTATCTATTGTGTATAAACACATATCTACGCTCACCGTTGTGTTTTTAAGTTTTTAGAATCTACGTATCGTTGTACTTATGTAAAGTTTTGTTTAAAGTTAATGCTTTGTAAATAAATGACACTTCTTACATTGTTTAATAAACAGGCGTTACATTTATCTTACGATTATTTCCTTTTTTTTTGTGAAACAGGATTTAGTTTCAGTTGATCGGTTTGGATTCTAGTCATTCTACGATATAATCAAGTTATGTTCTGATAATTTGAGTGCAAAACTGTCATGAAGGTGGTTATGATTGTGACCACAACGAGTGTTAAGATTTTGCTATGCCAAAAGTTGTCGTGTGACTGAAAATCTGAACCACTTGAGCTAATTTTAGTAATTAGATAAGTTTTCGATATTATAGTAGTACTATTTATTTAAGTTATTTTTGGAATGGAGACGAATGGTTTGATTACGAAACCAGAACCAAGTGTGACACATAGGTTGCTTCCGGCTGTTATACCTGTGGTGTTTATTGCAATTACATATATTGATCCGGGAAAATGGGTTGCTGCTATTGAGGGTGGAGCCCGCTTCGGTTGTGATCTTATCATACTTACATTTGTTTTTAGTTTGGCTGCTGTTCTCTGTCAATACCTTTCGGCTTCTATTGCCGTTGTCACTGGTAGAGATCTTGCCCAGGTACTTGGTTCTTTTTGCGTGCTTTTTAATTATTGATTTGAGCTTTTACAGTTTTTCGCTCGTCTTTTTTTTAAAATGGGAGTAGAATTCTGTTAAATGTCGTATCAGTTTACTAAATCACCTTTTCATTTTTTATGACGATGTAGATTTGCAGCGATGAGTATGACACGATCACATGTCTATTTTTGGGAGTTCAAGCGGAACTATCTTTGATCGCTTTGGACCTTTCAATGGTAATTTTCTACTCTCTTAGTTACGCTCTTTTATTTACAAACATCGTATTGATTTGTAAACCTTGTCTATTTTGAAAGATTCTGGGAACTGCACATGCCCTGAATCTCACATTTGGCTTCGGACTCTTCACTTGTGTCCTTTTGACTTCTCTCGACGCTTTTCTATTTCCCCTTTTCTCCAGTTACCTGGTAAGTTTAGTTGAATCTTCTACGTATATATTTTGATCGACTATTAAATAAGTAAATATATATCTTTAAACACACGTTATTGCATAATTTTTTCAGGAGAACGGAAAAGCAAAGTTCATATGCACGTGGTTGGCAACCGTTGCCTTGCTTTCTTATTTCTTTGGAGTTCTCACAAGTCAACGGGACACATCACTTTCAATGGGTGGAATGATTACGAGTTTAAACGGAGAAACTGCGTTTGTTTTAATGAGTCTACTCGGTGCAAGCATCGTGCCTCATAATTTCTATCTCCATTCTTCTATAGTCCAGGTATATTGATCTACTTGTGCATGATTAATTCTTTAATTGTGTCACGAAATCTATTATGAGAAGATATACGTTTGGAGAATCTATAAGTTTAACCACACGTGGAATTCGTTAATCTTTTTTATATTTATTTATATGCAAGGCAATAACAACTTCAATATAGGAAATAAGTTATCTTAAGGCGATGAGTAAAGCGGCAAAACCAGTCCACCTACAAAACTAAGGAAATTGAACTAACTAGACTAGACATAGATCAACTTTATTTTGTTTAGGTTGTGTTCTAGATTTAATGACGGTTCTTGGTTCTAGAATTTTTGAAACGTGGTTCTAAGTTTGGCACTGGATTTAAAGTTTTTTTAACTCGAAAATATGTTGTTTAGTTTTTTATTTTTAAAATTTAAAGAGCCAAATTTATATTCAATTCTTGGTCAGGTTTGGGACCAAACAGATATTGGTAGGTCTGATTTCAGTTTAGTTTTTTTTATTTATGGTTTTGGTACGTCTGATTCAGACACAAAGCTAGAATCACCCTTTTTTTAGCTTAAAATTGCTTAAAGCCCACGTAACTTGATACAAGTGATTGACTAGTAATCATATCCTCTTAAATTCTCGTTTACAACCAAATAAGGAAATCTTTCGGACCAAAATAGCTTCAATTTCTAACTTAAATATTTGTTATATAAAAGGAAATGTTTCAATTTTTAATGTGACTTTGTTTTTACCGAGTTTTTGCTTGTTCTATTGTTGTAGCAAAACCAAGGATCGACACAAGTTTCAAAGGGAGCTTTATGTCAAGACCATCTTTTCGCCATTGCGTGCGTTTTCAGTGGCATTTTTGTTATAAATTACGTTCTCATGAATTCGGCAGCGAACGTGTTTTATAGTACTGGACTCGATTTGCTTACTTTCCAAGACGCGTTATCTCTAATGGACCAGGTTACGCAGCTATAACCTAATTTATATAAATTCCTTTTTAATTATAATACAACTTACTTTTGCCGGCTATCAACATTTTTGCGAATTCTGAACTTTTTTTTCGTTAATAAGGACAGGTATTTAGGAGCTTTATGGCACCTTTGGCATTAATTCTCGTTATATCTCTTTCATATCACACAACATCGTTGACGTGGAAATTCAGCGGACAATCCGTCCTTCAAAACTTTTTCAAACTCAACATTCCTGGTTGGTTTCATCACTCATCAATCCGATTAATCTCCATGGTCCCCGCCCTTTATTGTTCCTGGAATTCAGGAGCAGAAGGAACATATCAACTAATGATATTTACTCAAATTTTTATCGCGCTTTTGCTCCCGTCATCAGTAATCCCGCTTTTTCGAATTGCGGCATCAAAATCAGTAATGGGTGTGAATAAAATCTCGCAGTTTGTTGAGTATCTAGTTTGGGTTACTTATATTGGGATACTTGGGTTAACGATTGTGTTTATGGTGGAACTGGTATTTGGAAACAGTGATTGGGCGAGTAATTTAAGATGGAATATGTGGGTCCCGTATATCGTAGTTCTTATGACTTCGGTTTTTTCTATCTCACATATGCTTTATCTCGTTGTAACCCCTTTAAAATCCGCAAGTTTTCGTCCTGATGTTCAAAAGTGGGATATTCATGATATCGTCCCAGAAACATCGTTTATTGAAGAAGAAATAGAAAAGATAGAAAAAGTAGAAGATCCGAGAGAAACACAGTCATTGGAGTGTGATTTTAATTTGCCCGATGAAATCTTGGATTATGATAGCGGGCCTCAGTTGACTGCAATTGAAGAAGATTCTCCTGATGTAACCGTTCCGTTACAGCCCGAGGTATCACCGACAGTAGTGGAAAGTGTTACCATTTTGAAAAAGGAGGAAGATGATGAATCTGTTGAAAAGACGTTGAGAATAGACGGAAACTCGCGTATTGTGAAAGAGAATGAACGAGAGATTTTTGAGCCGGAAGAAGCACCTAAAACAATGTTGGAGACCAACCAATCACCAACCTCAAACGGGCCGAGTTCATTCAGGAATCTTAATGGGAAAACCGACGATATTGGAAGTGGGCCCGGAAGTCTTTCGAAGTTAGCCGGGTTAGGTCGTGCAGCTAGAAGACAATTAGCTACAACATTAGATGATTTCTGGAAGCTTCTTTTTGACTTGCATGGTGAAACAACTCAAGATGCAAAAACGAACAAACTTGACAAATTACTTGGAATTGATTCGAAAGTAAACGTGAAGGTAAACCCGGTAACTGAGGTTCCACGGGCCCCGGGCCCTCCTATTGTGTCAACAAACTATCAACAATCAGTTCAAAACCCAGGTTTAACTGTGATCGATCCCGAAAAACGTTACCATAGTTTACGTTTATCGCAAGTTTCTGGTGCTTTTGTTGATCAGCCTGCAACGTTTCACGGATATCAAATGAAGTCCTTTATTAATCAAACTAAACACCGAAATAGTGATTACTTTAATCATCAACTGGAACCTGCATCTCCAAAATCACCGTCTCTTGTTTCATCGAACTTTAAAGCTCCGGGTTCTTTAACGAAAACCCAACTAAACGGGTTACGACCTGCAAAGCCACCGGGTTTTCCTGACCCAGTTGTTTCTAGAAACGTCTCAATGCAACCCGACAGAAGTTTTTACAATTTTCAACCTGCAGGCCTTGTTGAGAATGCGCACGAGAAGAAATATAGCACCATGCCAAATATCAGACATCTGCAGAATCGGGAATCTAAGATTTTACCAGATCGGGCTCTCCCTCAGTCGGTGTACGCAAGTCCGTTGTACAGGTCCGGATCTATTACTGGTAACGGTGGATTATCTTATTCAAATTTATCCCGAGATGCTGTTGCTTTCCAACCCGCTTCCAGTTACGGGTCTGGGTTAGGTTTAGGGTTAGGGTCAGATACTTGGTCAATGTGGTCAACACAACCGTCTGAACAGTTCGGTTTAGCTGAAACGGTGAACTCTCGACCAAATTTAAACATGCAAGAAGCTACACCAACTGTCGATGTTGAAGCAAATTTATTAAAATCTTTTAGACTTTGTATCGTGAAACTACTAAAACTTGAAGGTTCCGAATGGCTGTTTTCACAAAACGGGGGTTTAGATGAGGATCTTGTTGACCGTGTGGCTGCTAGAGAAAGATTTTTGTACGAAATTGAGAATAACGATGTGAATCGTGGTGCCCGAGGTGGAATGAAAGTTGATGAAGTTGAGTATAATAAGTATCTTGTTACATCTGTTCCGAATTGTGGTGAGGGGTGTGTTTGGAGCATTGAGTTAATTAAAAGCTTCGGTGTTTGGTGTATACATCGGATTCTTGAACTTTCACTTATGGAAAGCAGGCCCGAGCTTTGGGGGAAGTACACTTATGTTCTCAATCGTCTACAGGTATTTTTTATATTTTTTTGGTTGGATTTTGTAGCGGTGACAAATTCAACCCGTTTACCTATGAATGGGGTTGATTCGTATTATGCATTATCTCTAACTGGTGATACAAGATAAAGGAAAAATATGGGAAATTCGCAAAACACATTCTGGCCTAATATTATTCTTTTATGTCGAAAAATTGTACTTTATAAAAATGTCTGGAAAAGGGGTTGCAATTTATTCGTCTTCTGAAGAATCGATTAAACTTCCCTAACAAAAATTAGCATAAATGGAATAGTGTCAAATGGGTCGAAAAATCACCTAATTAAAAAAATACTATTTGGGTGTCGTGTACTAATAATGTTCCCGTATTAGCATATTTGATTATTTTTTTGTTTTCCATGTGCCTAGGGAATAATCGAGCCAGCATTTTCGAAACCTCGTACACCAGCAAACCCATGTTTCTGCCTTCACCTTCCTGAAACGTACCAACAAAAAGCATCACCACCCAAATCCATAACCAATCTACCGCCTCCTGTGAAACCAAGCAGTCGGAAATCCACCACCGCAACCAGTCTCCTGGACATAGTCAAAGATGTAGAAACCGCAATCTCGTGTAGAAAAGGCCGACCAGGTACCGCAGCAGGTGACGTGGCGTTCCCGAAAGGAAAAGAAAATCTCGCGTCTGTTCTTAAACGGTACAAACGGCGGTTGATAGCCGTCGCTCCCGACGGACATATTCGTAATAGCCCGTAATATTTGTTGAATATTAAAATGAATATTCCATTGAGTTGTTTCGATATTGGTAAAAACAACTTGATTGATTTTCTGACTCTTTGTTAGCTTTTTGAGGTTTTAGATTTTGTGCATGAGTACATCTGGTCTCTGCAGAAGAACGATGACGATGATGTCATGATGATGATACAAATGGTCGGTTAGTTTATGGTTTGGAAGACGAAACATGTTTTGAGTTAGAATAATGGAACCTTTTTTTTGGGTAGATTTGAAATCGATGTCGTTGTGTTGGGTAAATATTTTTATGCTGGCGACTCGATGGTCTACTATCGATCTGAGATGAGATGAGATGGCTGTTGTGTGTGTCGTTTTTTTTTTTATTGTTTTGTTTTTCTCACAGAGAACAAGTATAAACCGAAACGAATGTGTTCAAGTAACTATTAATAAATTTGTTGTATGCATATTGTTCGCGTGTTTTTCATAATATTTTTGCTTTAGGCGAATTATTATAAGTTACACCTGAAGGCTAAAGTACATTGTGAAAAAATGCACAAGGGGTTTTTAGAACTCAATTTCATCTAGCGCTGCACGTGAGCCAAACTGAGCTTAAGCTTGACCGGGCTCGAGTATGGCTGGATAACTTTAGTCTATGGAGTTTTACCCGATAGCTTCATGAGTCTTTACGGTATATCCTCCAGTTAGGCTTAGAAATATTGACATCGTATCAAATAGTGTGAGAAGATATAAAGCACAAATACGTATTAGGTTCGATATTAGCTGAATTTGCTTAGAAATATCCATATTCTAAACTTAAATATTACATGAGACACGAAAATAGCTCGAGTTTTGCTGATATAAGTTCACCATTAGTCACTAGTCATGGAATGTTTGTGAATGGTTCTAAGCAGCCATCAATTTAACCTTCTCTTCTTGTCATTCCTACTTGCATTCTCACTTTTCAACACGAATAGTGTCTTCCCCGACCGTCCGTTACTCAACTTTCCGCCAACACTCAACTTTCCTCCCACACCCAACTTCCGATTCTCAATATTCCATTTCTCATTTACTAACCGTCCTATGTCAAAAACACCAACAATGCTGAGAAGATTTAAATTATCTTAGATCAAAACTAGGTGATTAGAATTACTAATTGGTTGCGGAATCATGAATTAGTAATAGAATTGATGAACTAAACGATGAATCAAACTCAGAAATGCAAGAACAAACGATTTTATTCAAATGCCAATTTTAGCGGGAAAAGTTGTTACAGGATGTTACACTTTCATTCAAGTACTTTACACTTGTAATCTTCTCTCACTATTTATAGGCAAATGAAAACTACAGCTAACTACATAATTACATATCCTTATATTCATTAAAGAATACTTCGGATGAACAAATTTAACTAAGTCTTCATTTATCTTTAGCTCGGATGAACTTCATTTAACTCTGGTGTTAGAAACTCGTTCTTCCGAGTTAATAATCTTCATGATGACTTAGTAAGGTTTAACTTGGATGAAAAACTTTGTTAATCCGAGTTAAACACTTAGACAAAACTAAACTTTATTGTAGATTTGAAGCTTCATCCCTCACTCCTATCTCGGCTCCAACAAATGCCACCACACGCTCCAACTACTCGTGCATTGCCACCAATGTTCCAACACCTCTATCATCGTCTCAATCTCCAACATCCCCGACCACCACAACACCTACACGACCTCCTCATATCACCAACACTAGCCCTTAGATCAACATTTGGTCAATGAAGAAAGTTCAGGATATCTAGCCATGAATGTTTATAACGATTGATCATGTATTTGAATCACGTTATAACCATAATAATGTATAACTTGATGGCACTAAGAATCATATGCTTTCGTTTTGAATTAATTTAGTTTAACGTTTCATCTATTGAGTATGAATTTTTGTAAACTTATAAAGACGATTTTATGATTTCAAGGCCTTTGATAAGGGTAGAGCTTACAGGAGGCTAGGTGACACCAGTGCGGTTTGATTGTGTAAACAACATGCTACCAGACCGGTTACTTTGATAGAGGTGAGCCGACTTCAGGAGGCTATATCTGCCGGTGGCGATGTTACCCTTCCATTAGTTTCCTTTGGTATGAGCATTGCAAGATGTCACATCATCTTTACGTTTACAAATTTTTAGTTTGTCGGATACATACAAACAAAGTTAATTAGATATACATAATAGATGTGGTTTTACTTAGATATATAAAAACACTTCGGAGTATAATTATCTCATTCATTAACTAAACATCATCAAGCACATTGTGATTTTTAGTTTTTTTGGGGGGTAGATTGAAAAGCGATGCCGTTATGTCGGCGACTCGATGGTCTACTATCGATCTGAGATGAGATGAGACGGGCGTTGTGTGTGTTGTTTGTTTTGTTTCGTTTTCTCACAGAGAATAAATATAATCTGAAACGAATGTTTTTCAAGTAACTATCAATAAATTTATAATTTGATATTGTTTGCTTGTTTTTCTAATTTTTTTTTACTTTAGGGTGTATCTTGAGCTGCACGCGAGCCCAATCGAGCTTATGCTCGACAGCTTGAGTCTTGCTCGATGACTTTGGTCTAAGATGAGCTCTAGCTTCATGAGCCTTTATGGTATAGGCTTGAGTTCAGCTTGAAAATATTAACAACATCACAATTATTACGATAACTTAAACACAAACGTTGTTTAGATAACACCTTAGTTAATAATATAAACGCGAATACTTTTTGGTATAAAAAGTTGAAAACTTAACTTGCATTGAACTCGGTTTTTATTAAATAATAAAAATAAGGGTTTTGCTTAACATAGTCTCATAGATCATGTTTAATATGTTCGAACATCTGTTCAAACATCTCTTAAATTCACGTGGTTTAAACCTTAAATGAAAGAGCGATTTTTGAATGTATAATATATTTATCGTGTATTATTATGTCAAACATAGCCAAGTGATTATGTTTAGCAAACTATTGAAAAGAAATAAAAAACATTAATAAATGAAAGAAAGAAACGCAGGTTTTATTTTATTGATTAGTTGTATTGTACAAGTTCGTAATGTTGGTAAATTTAGTGTAATTGAGATTTATCGAGACAAAAGAGATTCAAATTAAGTTTTATTACGAGTTAGGCGGTACAAAGTGCACATTTATATAAATTAATTTGATTTTGGTATATTGAATGGTAACTTAATTACTATTTATTAAATGGTGTAATTATTTATTAAATGATGTAACCATTCATAAAAGATTGTGACTTTTCACCAAAAGTCATACTTTTTCATTTATTTATTATAAATAGACATCATATAGTCTTTCTAAAGCATGTTCAAAGAGAAGATAAACAAATATAACAAAATGCTCTTTTGTTTTGATTAGTGATTCTATTGTCTTGAACACCAATTGTCATTTCTTGAATTATGCCATTTAAAGATTTCGTGGTAACCCAAAGACAAGGTAATTGAGACGAAATACTTTATTGAGAAAGTGAATTCTATACACGATTCAAGGAATTATCCAAGAAACCATAATCCAATTCTTCAACACGTAATTCCGTTTATTAAGTTTATGCCAATTTTAAGTATCGCAAAGCTTGATTCGAAAAGTTAAAGTAATATCCCATAAATTAAATATCTCATCAAATATCACTGAAATTAAACCAAAATCCATAACAAAAACCATAAAAATCGAAACAAAATCCAAACCAAACACACTTCAATATCATTACATTGGGAAGTTGTTTATCTTGAAGGTGCCACTCCCATTTAGTTTTGATTTTTAATGTTATTATTTTTTATGAGTATATTAATTTTGATCATTAGTTTTGTTTACTCTACCGTTTGTTGTTTCCAAACCGTGTTGTATGTACTAAGAGATCAACGCAATCGATTAATCTTATATGCCTGAACTTCTCTTAGACATATATCGTCAATCGTTCTTAAATTGATATTGATAAAAGCGTTGGACATAGTTTTATAGAGGGATTAACTAACATGTGCACATGTTAAACGTCATTAAATATTTAATATGTATCATTTACTCTATATTTTATACTTTCAAGAACAATACTTGGGATATTTTATGATTATTAAATTCATATTATAATTTATCAAGGAATTATGGCGTAATTAATGAAGCTTAATATATGCCCTTAGCCAATCTCTTTTATAAATTATTAACTACGAAACTCGAACTAGAATACCATGACCTATATAAAATGATTCCACGCGAGAAAAAGATATAATTTTATATCGAAAGCAGCCACGGACCCCAAACAATTCCTAAACGTATTATATTAAATATAATATAAAACAATAATAGTAGTCACAATAATAATAATAATAATAGACTAATGTTATAGTTTAATGGATTGGTATTGAATATTTTATTCACCATGTTCATATGTTATAATTTCTTCTAAATATAGTCAAATAAATTTTTATTTCTATTTTATGTATAACCAATAATGCATATGTTTTAACTTTATTTTCAAATAAATATATTATATATATTCTAACGACAAAAAACATATAATCTTGAGTAAATTACATAGATCGTCCCTAAGGTTTATATCAAATTACGGTTATCGTCCCTAAGTTTAAAAAGTTGCATGGTATGTCCCAAAGTTTGGAGTAATTACGGATTTCGTCCCTATTTTTGACGTCCGTCTAATTTACCGTTAGGGTTCCCTCACGTGTTAAACACGTGAGGGTATTTTAGTCTTTTTGCCCTCTTCACCTAATTTACCCCTTCTTCAGATTCATCCTCCATGGTTCCAATTAAACTCACTGTAACTAAATCAACAATCAAACTCCAATTAAACCTAATTTACCTCTTCTGTATCTGCTGAATCAATGTCACTTCTAAAGTTCCAATTAAACTCACTAAATCAACATATTCATCCTCCCAGATCTCGGTGAAGAAACAGACGAAAACTGGGACCGTTACTCACTATCCCACCTGTCCTGTATGGGTCAATCTATTTCCTCCCACTCGCCGTCGCCGGGTGGGTCAACTCACCACTACCACCGCTCCACCTCCATCACTTTCCGCCTCCCTAAACAAGATCCATCCATCAATCTCCTCGATTCCACCACTCCATCGTACATCGATTACTCATCCGAAATCCCCGACGATTGTTTAGCCCTAGTTTTCCACCTCCTTACCCCCGCTGACCGGAAGCTTTGCTCACTTGTCTCACGCCGATGGCTGCTAGTAGAAGGACGAAAACTCGGTGAAGAAACAGTCAAAGAAACTGGGACCGTTAGTGGTAGAGAGAGAAAGAGAGATGAGAGAGAGATTAATAAAGTTTACAGTGAGTAGATAGGACTCCGGTGGAAGTCGCCGGAAAGTGAATTTCCGGTGAGTGATTTAGGAGAAAAAGTTAGTTGCTGGTTTTCTGAATCTTTGGAAATGAGTTGCAGATGAGAGAGAGATATGTTTGTTTTGAAAATAGAAAATATAGTAAATTACATAAATCGTCCTTATTAGGGAAAAAGACGAAAATACCCCTCACGTGTTTAACACGTGAGGGAACTCTAACGGTGAAATTAACGGACGTCCAAATTAGGGACGAAATCCGTAATTAGTCTAAACTTTGGGACATACCATGCAACTTTTTAAACTTAGGGACAATAACCGTAATTTCATATAAACCTTAGGGACGATCTATGTAATTTACTCTATAATCTTTTTATTATTTTAAAGTTTTAGTAAAACCAGCATTTATCGTAATGTTAAGAAAATTAAATATATTTTTATGAGAGTTGGGTCTTTACACTCATATCTCCATTCACATATATTGTATTTGTTTTAATATTTTTGCATATCACTAATTAATTATTAACATACTAACATTTGAGAACCGTTAGGGACTATTCACAAGCAAATACAACTATAACTTGGGTCAGCTCGTTTCGATTCTGGTCGGGTTGAATCGGGATAAGAAAAATAAATTTGTCTTTTTTTCTTTGACATTTGTATTACGTTATTTTTTTTTACCGGCAAGATGCATTTTCTTATATAATTTTTTCTTATGCCAAAAGAAAGTGACTTTATTTTAAGTTTTGAGTTATTCATATTTATTTCTTTTACTTTTTTACATTAGTCCCGCCCGCAACTAGCTGGATACACCTACTAGTTCACGACAATTAATACATTCTTTTCTTAAATTAATGTTACTCAACAATTTTATGAGAAATTGTTAATACGTTCTTAATTAATAGTTAAACTACTTCAATAAAGATTTTTAGGCAATGTTTTATAAATTGATGACTGTATCTAGACCGAACAATGTTGGTGACAGGACAACAACAATGTTGTGGCGATGGTTGATGATGGAAATCAGAAGTTTGTCAACGATTCGCTTTATGTAGGGGATATTGAGCATATTGTTACCGATTAACAATTGGCGGAAATCGCTTGGTTAGTACGCAACTTCATTTATGAATTTCTGTTTTTTTTTGTATTTTTTGATTATAGCAGTTTTTCGTAGTTGATATGAATCCGAATTTGTATTGTATTCATACTTTGTATAAGCTATTTGATTTTTTGTCACTTAAAATTTGGTAAAATGGTAAAACTTGTTATAAATATTGCTTTATGTTAAATTATCAAACCTTATTAATGAGCTTGTTGATTTGTAATTGACCTTTTATTTTATTTATAAATATTTATATTCGGATATCCGATCCGAAAATCCGAAAATCAAAAAAACATATCCTTTTTTTTATATCATTTTTTAGTTATTTTATAGACAAATATAAATATTTTGATAATTTTATTACATATTTAAGTAAATATATATAAATATTTAATATATAAATATTTAATATTATAGTTAACAAAATATATAATTAGATTAAAAAAAAACAAAAAACAAAAATATTTTTTAAATTTTTGGATTTTTGAAAATTTTAGATATCCGAAATCGAATATCCAAATTTCAGATATTCGACTTTAAACACCCATATAGGTTAGTTTTTGAATATCACTACATACTCATGATCTCTTTTATAAATCTAAAGTAATATGTAGGTTACTTGTGAATCAAATTTGTTTATACAAAATATGCAGGAACTTTTCGTACGGTGTAATCATCAATTTTTCTCAAGAAATATCATACGATTGAGATAATAGTTCTATTGTAGATTTGTTATTAAATGATTTCGACCAAGTCTATCTGAATATTTAATTTCTGATATTATTACTAAATTGACACTCATAATTTTATAAAATGTTTTAATAACGATACTGTTGATAACTCGTGAGAAACTAAAACATTAATTATATACTTATTTTGAAGACGAAAAAGATTAGAACGATGAATTTTTTCAAGCTAGTTCAAATTTATAATCACAAGAAATTATAGAAAAAAAAAAAAAAAATATACCTCTATTATTTCTGTAATAGCCCATACATTTTGGTATCGCCCCACTCTCTATAAAAGGATTAATACAAAAGTATTACCACCACTAACATTTAATAGGATGAAAATAACATAGGAGTGGACAAGGGTTCAATCATGTCTTGCTATACTTTTTATTTATTTAATAAATTACACTTTTAATTTAGTTATCTTTTTCTTTTCACTTTTATCTCTCTATTTTACATAAAATTATAAATGAAAAAATAAAAATAATCATTACTAAACTTATATAAAAAACATAAAATGTTATAAAAGTCAAATTTTAATCTTATCATGACAATTATTTAATATAATTAATTATATTTCAATAACCATTATCTAAATTAATAAATAAGGTTATTTTTTCTTTATCAATTTATTTAATAATGAAAAATATACTTAATAAATTTTTATGTGTAGTTCAATTCTTTTTTCTTTTGTCATTCCGTATTTTCATGTATGGAATTATTTTTTCATTATGTTATTTGATATTTTTGTTAGTTATAATACTAAAACAAATTAATTTAATGAAAAGGTTTTATAATATTTTTGGTTATATTGTCATGCTTTTTGTTATCTAATCTTTTTGTTATTCAGATGAAAAATTTTCATAACTTATTCAATAACCATTATCTAATTAATATATAATCGTCTAAAACTTTTATTTGTTTATATTTTTTCTATTGTAATTTTTAAAAATTATACAAACCTCATTTATACCAAATAAAAATAAATATAAACAAAAACTTTAACTTTTACGCATTTTAATATGTGTTTTGTTTGTATCGTTATTATTTTTGTTATCTTTTCAAATCTTATTTTATTATAATAATTGTTATTATAGAGGACATATCGCTTTGTGTTTTAACTATATACATGTATTTTCGACCAAGACCTTTTTATCCCACCATAACAAACAAGGTTTTTGATATCCTCATTTAATACGTGTCTAAACTTAGAAATCACACACCTCAAAAATATGGCATCCTTATACTTTTAGGAATAACTTATTTACAAAAAGATATTCTAGAACTTGAGATCTAGAAGATGTTGCCGTTTTTATAAATTACCATTATTTAATTTGAATTGTGCTTTTCAAATATTTATTTTAATAAAATATAACGTAACGTTTAAACAATGTACATGCCGAATTTGAAACCAAAATGAGCTTTTAACGTATTTCACCCACAAGTTTTCTTAATTAAATATCCACCCTACTTCCATGGTAACTTGCATATTATATTTTGGTTATATTAGAATTAAAGAAAATATAAATAGCATTGTTTTTCATTAAAAAGAAAGAATTAATTTGAAATAAATATTTTATAAGTGAAGGGATCCGACCAGTTTAGTATTTACGAGCGTATATCACCATCACCTTTTATTTGTGTAATATTTTTCTTTCTTACAGAGCGTTATCGTATATAAAAATGTCTATTTATGTACATTGTTATAAATATATAAATTCTTATATCGGCAAACAAATGGCTTAACAAATAAACTCCTCTAAACAGAATCTTCTAAAAGTCTGATCCAATTTCAAAGACTATGAAAGTTGATTTTTCTTTCTTTCGTTTTTTCCAATTTGAGAAAAATAAGACTTCAAAGTTGACTTTATTTGTGTCCAAATTGAAAATGTTTGTAGTATTGGGGGTTATAGTAAACAAATTACAAAGTTCAAGGACTTCATGAGATAACCTCAAAAGCTTAAATACGTATTCATGCTTCACATTTTTTTAGCTTAATCTAGCTTTTACTTATTTCATTTCATATAACGAAGAGTTATAGACACCTTCGAATCGAAACATGTCTCTTGCGACCGAGTTAGAAAATATACCAACATCCGACGATTTCCCTCTCCAAGTTCGTTATTTCCTATGCGTTCACAAAGATGGTCGATGTGAAAGATTTTTAGGTACTCAAAAAGTACTCGCAGGTATTGATCCATCAACCGGTGTTCAATCAAAAGACGTTGTTATCTCACAAGAAACCAAGATCTCCGTAAGGATATATATTCCTAAATTTGCCACAACGGATCGCAAACTACCTATTATGATTTACTTTCATGGTGGTGGTTTCATAGTTGATTCGGCTATGTCACCTAATTATCATCCTACTCTTAACCTTTTAACGAAAGAGGCAAATGTTATATCCGTCTCTGTTGACTACAGGTTGGCACCGGAACATCCAGTGCCAATTTGTTACAATGACTCATGGGAAGCGCTAAGGTTTATCGCTTCCCATAGTAAAGGTAACGGTCCTGACCCATGGTTAAATAAATATGCTAATTTTGAAAAAGTGTTTTTAGCAGGAGATAGTGCAGGGGCGAATATCGCCCATAACATGGCAATCAGGTCTGGTTCAGACCCGATTGCTGGAATAAATCTAAAAGGTCTTATTCTACTCCACCCTTATTTCGGAGGAAAGGATCCAATTGGATCCGAACGTGAAAAACTCAAGGAGATGAAAGCATTTACCGATGAATTTTGGAATTTGGCTAATTCTTCTAAAAGTGGATTGGATGACCCATTGTTCAATCCGGAAAAAGATCCTAATCTTTCGCGTTTGGGTTGCACCGATATCCTAATTTGGGTTGCACAATATGACTCATTAAGGGATAGAGGTTTTCATTATAAGGAATTGATGGAAAAAAGTGAATGGCCAGGAAAATTGGAGATTATCGAGTCAAAAGAAGAGACTCATGTGTTCTTTCTTTTCAATACTTCTTGCGAAAACGCTTGTACGTTGCGTAGCAAAATATCTACCTTCATCAATCACAATCCAGTTTAATTTCCTGGTTAATTGTTTAGAATTACAAGATACGTTGCATATTAGCATGTTGTAATATAATCCTATAAAACTTATCTATATAATATGGGCATGTGAGTATTTACTATACTTTTCTATAATCGCTGAAACACAAAAAAAGGTAAAATGTACGTAACAAGATTTTTTAGATCGACTGGACATTGCGTCGGGATAAAAACTTGATCAGGAATATATAAAGCTACCGAAGGACTTTAGCCCATGTGTTATGTGTGGATGTAAATATGTGTCTCTCTTTGAGGTCGAGAGTTCGAGAAAGATGATGATTATGTTATGATAATGATACATATGGTGGGTTAGTTTTCGGGTTTGGATTGACGTGGTTGTCTTGGTATATATTTTTATGTTGGCGACACAATGGTCTACTGTCTTGTGTTTCATTTTGTTTGTTTTCTTTTGTTTTGTTTTTCGCATAAAGAAAACGAATATTTCTAAGTAACTATTGATAAATTTGTTGAATGCATATTGTTTGCTTGTTTTGATAAGATTGTTCTTCATACAGAGACGGAGCCAGTGGGGGGCTGGAGGGTGCTCGCCCGCCCGCCCCCCCCCCCCCCCCCCCCCCCCCCCCCCCAACTTTCAATATATCAAAGTTAAAACATGAGATGGTCTCGCCGGCGTCGGTACCGGAGCTGTCATCATCGTCACCAATTCACCATCTCCGGCATTAGTTGATGGAACGTGGTTCAAAAGAGGAAGGTTTGAAGCCTTTGTTTTTCTGGTTTGCGAATTGCGAAGAAGCGTGAAACGGTTTCTTGTTTTCTGGTCTGTATTCGTCAGCTACCAAGAAGAAAAGTGTTTTTGTCTTCATGTGTGTTCGTCAGCTACCAAGAGGAAAAGTGCTTTTGTGTTCCTTGTTGGGCTTACAAATATTTGGGCCAGACTTTTAAAGAAAACAACATAAGAAAAAGAAAGAAAAAAAATCCAGTGAAGAAAACATAACAAACGGTTGAAAAAAACGGTTGAAAAAAAATCATTTCGGCCCCCCCTAATACTGATTTCTGGCTCCGTCTCTGTCTTCATAAGCGTAGTATGATAAATTACATCTAAAGTAAATTACAAAGATAAAATAAGATGCACAATTGGGGTTTTAGAGTGAGTGATAGATCAGAGACGGAGAACGAAGACGGCGAAGGAGTGGTGCACGGTTGGGTAAAGAGTATTGGAGGGCAAAATAGTCATTATAGATAAAAGTTCTGTGTACATAACAATTTCTTCCGTGTATTTATCACCTCCCTTTTCTTAACCAAAGAAGTATATTTGTCAAAGAAAAGGATAGAAAGAAAGAAACGGAGGCGTTTTAATCTGGTACTTTTTGGCTATAAATAATATACGTGTTTCACCTAAAGTTTTGTAAATGTTTAACTTTTTCCGAAAAATGTTAAATACGTGTTGGTTTAAACTATATGTTCGGTTATTTTTTTTCAAAATTTTGACAAATACTAACAATTTCACTCGCTAAAACTACTCCTTGATCTCGACGAAAGGTTTCAACCCCCAATCACCATCTCAATCTCCAACCACCTCGATCACGACAAAACCTAATGAACCTTCTCAAATCAACCACCACTAGACCTTAAATTAAAGTTTCCTTGATGAAGAAAATTTCTTGAAGTTTAGGATATAAATCCACGAATGTTGGAAGGATTATTATATCATGATGACGATTTGCCATGTATTTTGAATAGTGTTAACTATAGTAACGAGGAATAACAAAAAAAAGGTATTAATTTATGGACGTGGAAAGGGACTGAAGAGTGATCGGCCCCTTTATATAGAAATTTTTAGCTACAACTTAACTCTAACGTAAAAAAATAAAATAACGAGCCATCTTAAACCGTTTGTGTTTTATGTGTTATTTCAATAATACAACGGACCCCCTCTAATATAAAATTCTGATTTCACGTATGAATTTACATTTGATTTTTACTTTTACTATTACACATAATTACAAAATAAAATTTTGATTAGGACCAAATTAAGGTTCGTAAAAAACTTGGACCAGCCCAAGTTAAAGATTGGACCTTATTGTTCTCAATACAACTAAGCCTCATGGCCCAATAAATTAAATATTTTGAACCCACCAGGTTAAATATATATTAATTAGTTGCTAAAGTACATAAAAATATTTAGGGGATGTTTGCAATTACAACGGACTCGGACCACAGACTCGGTCTGTGGTCTGATGTTTGATAAGTTCATAAAAAGCTCGGACCACGGACCGAGTCCGTGATTTTGCCTCGGACTCGGTCCTCTTAGAAAAATCGCAGACCGAAAAACACGGACTCGGTCCGTGGTCCGAGTTTTTCATGAACTTATCAAACGTGCAGACCACGAACCGAGTTCGTGGTCCGAGTTTTTCATGAACTTATCGAAAGGTACAACGTTATATTTAAGAAGTCAATATCATTTGAAATATGTACATCGGCTCAAATTTGGGTTCGAATAGCTTAGAAATATATGTACTACACTTTAATAAGAACATTAATATAATTATGAACGCTTAACTATTAAGTCGAAAATCGAAATCCGAAATAGGTAAGCCGTAAAAAAATTGGAAACCCAAACTCAAACCGAAAAAATCGAAAGTCGTCTGTCTGCATCTTAACCAGGCTGACAACCTGCTCTGACTTGTTTGTATGTCTGCTTAAATAATAATTTTTTATTATTATTTTTATTACTATCCGCCCCGACCTGCTTGCCTGTCTGCTTAAATAATAATTTTTATTTTTTATTTTTTTATTTTTATTACTATGCTATTAAATCAGTACACATGAAATATATATAATAGATATATACATATAGATAATGTTTAACATGTAAAAAATATGAGTCAACATCTATCAACTTTTAAATAAAATATGCATATATTAACACATACACAGGGACGGAGCCGGTAGGGGGGCTGGAGGGTGCTCGGCCCCCCTAACTGACCTGACGACTACCTTACCTTCATGGCAAAAAACTGTTTTTTATAGCTTATTTGACCGGAAACTATGGAAGTTTTTAAAGAATTGTGAAGCAGGTGAAATGAGAAGAAGAGAAAAGAAGATAATAGATTCATGGGGAAGTGGGAATCAAAAGAGTGTCTCGGTAGGTGACAAAAATATATACTTTTTACATTACATATTAACATTAATTTTAATTAAATATATACAGATTTTCTTTTTTGTGAATAAGTAGACAAATTCATGATCTAATTGTATGTTACTACTAGCTTCTAAAAGGACAGTTTACGTTACTATCGAAAATCGAGCCCCTCGACATAAATTTCTGGCTCCGTCTCTGCACATACAGTAACACGCGACATCCTCACTAGTTATATGATATTCACACGGACACTCTCACCAGTTATGTACATACATATGAGATATTTTATTTAAATATATAATAAAATTTTTTTTGGCTTTTGGATATGTTTGACCAATATTCATTTCCTTTTCAAAATATTATACATGATTCGACCCGACCGAACCCGATTACATCTTCTCGGATCCCTTTTCCCCCAATAATGCAATTAATCACATAATATTCATATTCACTTTTTTCATCTCCAAAACCTAATTATCGCCACCGTATTCCGATCAAAAATCTCCGGCGAATTGTGATTCATTTTCCGATGGCTTTACAGATCGCAAAACGCTTGATTCGCGCCGGCGCAGCCAGAAACCCTACCACTGTCGGACTATTTTCATCGTTTGATCGGAATTATTCGAGTGATTCCGGTTTGATCCGTGCTACTTTGTTTCCTGGTGACGGTATCGGTCCTGAGATCGCTGAATCTGTTAAACAGGTCCGATTCTGTTTCGTTTATATATTATTTATTTATTTATTTTTTGAACATTTTTGTGTAAATTATGTAATTTGTAGTTTAGTTAATTGTTTGATTAATTAGTTTTGTATTTAAGTTATTAGCTTCGAGCTTGTTGTATATAGTCAGGAGGAGGGGAATTTGGTTGAGTTTATATCGTATGTGGATATTACATGTGTCGTTAGTCGTAACTGATCGGTTATTGTTTAATGTAGACTTTTTAAATTGTAATCGATGAAAGTTGTATGCTACTTACTTGCTATGAGTATATATTTAAGTTTATGTAATTTGTAGCTTAGTTAATTGTTGATTAATCAGTTAGGATTTAACTTACTTGTAACGCTACCGATAAAATCGTTAAGTTACTAGTTTGTTTGTTTTTATCTGGTGAGAGATGTGATCTTGTTGTATAGTTTGGAGAGTGGAATTCGATTGAGTTTATATTGTATGTGGATATTACATGTGTTGTATGTGATTGGTCAGGGCAGAATTAGTCTTAGAATTGGCACTGAAATAGCAACGATTTTTTTCTTCATAAACTCGGTCTTTTCTGGTTTATTTTCGGGCTTAAATCTGGAAAATAAGCTCATATGCTAGTAAATAAGCTAAAACAAACACCCCCCTTGCATATTACTTTATATAAGATAAGAACAAAGATAGTTTATGATGTATGAGTCATTGAGCCGCTGAGCTTACGAGTCATACAATGAACAAAAATAATGGTTTGGGACATATGTGGTTAGCTTCTTGCTTGGCTAAAAGTAAACTAAAGAAGGAGGTCTAAGTTCTTATTTAGTTTCACTGAGCATGAATGTCCAAAGAGTCTAGTTTGTTTGGGAAGTCCCAAACAAAGCAGATTAGCATTTAGTAAGTCTAATACCCGTAGACTTTCAGTGATATAATATTAGCAAACTCATGGAGAAATCAGACATGTAAAGAATGTTATTATAAGAGTGTGATGGGCTTGTTAGAAGATGAAAGTTTCTACATGCATGTATATGCCAATAGGGTGGATTAAACAGTGTCATGCTTCGATGTCTTGGTGTGATTATAAGGCTTCACTAAATCTAAACTGGAAGTCCTTTTGGTCAATTTAAGATGTGCTACGAATCGTGAGGCAGTCTATTTGACACCAAAACTAAAAAAATGCGAAATGTTAAGGCGGATATGTTACCACATAGTGAGGGTTTGAGGAATATGATTAAGAAGTTAAGGTATACAACAGAATTGTTGCAAAATAGTTTATAAAGACGGTCTACAACATCCTTTCATAAGGGTTTTTTATGATTTTTTTCTTTTTGTTTTAACTTTGTTCAAATGAAGATGTTTTGAGACATTAAAGTTCTGTATAAGTTTCTAAAAAAAATACATTTTGCAGGTATTTACTGCTGCTGAAGTTCCAATTGAATGGGAGGAACATTTTGTCGGGACAGAAGTTGATCCTAGAACCCAGAGTTTCGTTACATGGGAAAGTCTAGAATCAGTACGAAGAAATAAGGTTGGGTTAAAAGGCCCAATGGCTACACCAATTGGAAAAGGTCATCGTTCCTTGAACCTTACCTTGAGGAAAGAACTGAATCTGTATGCAAATGTTAGACCTTGCTACAGTCTACCCGGGTACAAGACTCGTTATGATGATGTAAACCTTGTTACTATCCGTGAAAACACCGAAGGAGAGTACAGTGGTCTTGAACATCAGGTAAACTTAGTTCATCATAGTGGTGGAAATTTTTAAGTTATATGAATGGGTCGATTTGGGTTATGATTTATCTCAAACCGGTCATAAGTAACACATTAACAATGTATAAAAAGTATTAAAAACAGACAAAAAGAAATAAAATGCGGGTCAAGTCCTCAACCTAACCTGAATCAGCCTATTAGAACTCGAACCTTTTTGACATTTTATATCACAATGAGATACATGCAGTACTTTGACATTTTATAAACTTGATTTTTTTTTAAATTTTTTTTTGACATTAGGTGGTGCGAGGAGTGGTTGAAAGTCTTAAAATCATTACTCGCCAGGCGAGTTTGAGGGTGGCTGAATATGCATTTTACTACGCCAAAGCCCATGGAAGGCAGAGAGTATCTGCTGTTCACAAAGCTAACATCATGCAGAAAACTGATGGTCTATTTTTGAAGGTATTCTCTTTTACATAAAGATTATATATTTTAATTGCTCACTATGTAATTTCTATTTATACTGACTTTTTCTCGACCACCTATAGTGTTGTCGTGAAGTTGCTGAGAGGTACCCTGAGATTAAGTACGAGGAAGTTGTCATTGACAATTGTTGTATGATGGTAAGGAACTCAACTTTTTTTGTACTCCTATATATGCAGATATGACTGGAAAAAAGACAAATATATATTAATGATTTTTCTTTTTCGAATATACAGCTTGTGAAGAATCCAACACTGTTTGATGTTTTAGTTATGCCCAATCTTTATGGTGACATCATCAGTGATCTTTGTGCTGGGCTAATTGGAGGATTGGGGTTAACACCAAGGTATCGGCTTTTTCTTTGTTTTATTTATTTATTTTGAATTTTAAACCGGCATTCTCATAATGCTTGACATATTCCACAGTTTAAATATTGGAGAGGGTGGTATTGCTCTTGCTGAGGCTGTTCATGGTTCCGCTCCTGATATTGCTGGAAAGGTTAGTATCATATCATTTCATCATTGAAGTACTTTAAGAGTTTGTACTCTACTTTCTCCCTCTAATATTTACTTTCAATAGATATATCTGCTCCAAAAATTTTAAGATTATAAATGAAACCCTCACGGGAACTTCTGCACATTGCATTAGAGACATATGGATGGGTCAATTCTGGATATTATTATCTCTAATGAGTCAAATCGGTAAAACATACAAAAGTTTAATCAATGGAAACATGAACGGGTCGAATTATGCAAAATGTATTTTCAGGCGTAAAATCTACTAAATCATTATATGCAGAAGTAAATTATTATTGAATTAATATAATCTTACACTCATATTCGATACTCTCAAGTATTTAAAGCATATTTGTGCAGCAAAAACAAAAAGCGACCCGTTTTGACCCATCACTCAACTCTCCCATGTAGGTTATTTTTTCCTGTGCATCAACACTATAGTACTACACACAAATGTTATTGTTAGTTTCTGAATATACTGTATTCACAAAGCAATTGGTAGGAAAAAGTTAACAATTGGTCTAATATTAACGGTCTGCCTTACATTCTTTTATGTGTGTGTCCGTAAGGATTTTGTTTTTTACTTAATATGACTAAACATTAGATCTTACCTTAATTATATCATTATTTTTTATTTATTTGTGTAGAACTTGGCAAACCCAACTGCTTTATTACTGAGTGCGGTGTCTATGCTTCACCATTTGGAAATAAACGATAAAGCCGATAAGATCCAGGAAGCTGTGCTGAAAACAATTGCAGAAGGAAAATATCGAACTGGTGACCTTGGTGGCTCTTCAACAACCACGGAATTCACAAAAGCCATAATCGACCATCTTTAAGCGTATCAGTTACCAAATGCTGCAAATTGCATATATAAAATTTGATTCCATTTTTCTTACACAGCAACTCTAATTTTGCATTCATGTACTATTTGGAGTTGTGGGGAACGGGAAATTAGACCCACAACGAGATATTTTTGTCTTATGATTTCAGTTGAGCCGTTCAGATACTGCTTAAAAGAGAGTTTGTGCAGTTGGCATATGCTTTTATTGGTTGGTTAAACTTGTAACTTATGAATAAAAATTTCATCACTTTCAGTTTGAGGTCTTCCTCGTCTTTTTATCCAACTGCTTTCACATCTGTCACCTGTTGCTGGTTATTTGTTATTACGACAAAGTTGCAATCTATGCTTTTAGGTTTATCGTGTTTAGTAACTCATTGGGTACTTGTTTTATATAGGTATTACGCTATCTTTGTTGGTACCTGGTATTGAGAGTGGATGTATCTGAAATTAGACTAAATTTTCTCCAATACATCTATCGAGTAATTGTTTTAGCCAATTTAGTTAAGAAAATCCGGATCCGGCTCTACGATATTCGAAATTATGGCATTGCGTCTAAGAACCATGTCTAGCTGAAAGCCGTAAACAACAGAAAACCTAAAATGAATTGTCAACGGCGAATAGATGATTCCAAGGCCTTGAAAGCCATAAAACAAATACAAAATGCATGACAAACCATGCAATTGTGTGTATTGCAAATTAAATTGCATCAACATTCATTTGCCGCGGAATTAATACATATCTTCCGCAAAAACAACTTTATCTTGGCTCATTTTACTGACATCGAGTTCCTTGAAGCAGACTGATATCATGCATCATCGTTGCAAGCTGATAAAGACAGTAAATTAAAGTCGGTTTTCAAGATGCCATTCAGTAATATTTAAAATTTATATAAATGCCAACATGCAGCGTAACAAGATCAAGCAGTTCTAAATTTATTTCACAAAACATATCATAGAAAGCCAGGAACATAAAATCCAGTAATTAACATAAATTGTAATCACTTTGCGGCTTTCGTGAATCCTTGACGACAAGAACATCTAACAAAAACCAATGGCCCTATGGAATGGATGGTACGATTTTCAGAAGAGTTTTTGCTTCAAACTCTAAAAAATTCATCACACGTCATCATTGCAAGCTGATTAAACAACAATACAACTAATCAATCGATTATCATTTAATATGACATATTGCATAAAATTCAACACGTCAAAGTATATGCATGAATAGCCATCTAAATAGTGAAGCTCGTCTCAAAAATTGTATTTAAGTATTTATTAAGAAATATAACGGACGGACTTTAATGTTCCCTATTCATAAAAGCTTCACTACATAGATAAACCAAGTCATTCCATCTTTGCTTCTTGAACTTCATCTAGTCTTGTCAACGCCTACAAATGAAGAACGTACCACTACATCAAAGGAAGACAATAGAAAGAAAAAGAAAGAGACGGAAATGAAACTGTATTTAGGAAATGTGAATACGTAAATATTTTAAAAGGGTGTAAAATAGGCCATAGAAAATATTGACCACTAGAAGAAATGACCAAAAGAAAAGGAATACACGAATGTTGCTTCCTAGGGTTTATTAACGCCTATAGCACCATTTAAAATATAAGAACTTACCCGAAACTTATGAGGGAAAGAACATCAGGGAAGGACCTACGACGCTTCGCTAGATATCTAAAAAAAAGAAAAACTCAAAATTAGAAACGGACTTTTGAGAAGCTAACGAGATGGTAATCCTAAACGAATTTATATCGAAAAAACCATAAGGTTCAAGAAAATCCTGATAAGTACATAAGGTTCAAGGACTTTTAAGGGATGAAGAAAATCAGGATTCACGTCACGCTAAGAATACATGATCACAAAAAGTAAAAGATTCGTTTAATAAAAGCTCAAGTAATCAATGGACGATCTTTTAAGGGCTACAATGTACTTTTTAACATAAAGACATAAAAATGGCTCTAGACTCTAGAATTCGGTTTCACAAGAACTAACAATAAGTGAAAGGCATCAGCTCGAATTTCAAAAACGAAGTAGAAAATAGCATGGAAATTTGAAAAAATAGAATCCTACAATGTAGAGTAAAAAAAATGTACTACGCAATAAATTTTATATTTATAGTAATTAACACAATATACGTATCTCTCATAGCTACTTAAAACTCTAAAAACTATAATTCAAATGTGAAAACAAAGATACTAGTCATTTAATCAACGAACACCCGTAAATCACCACAAGAACCCATATGATTCACCGGTTTATTCATGTATACATCTTATTCATATATACAACAAACAACAAACCATGTAAACAATACTTGAACTGGTATTAGTTTTAGCTTATTTTCAGGATTATGAGTTTATTTGGTTCGGCTTATTTTTCATAAGCCCATTTTTGGCTTATTTTCCACCTTATGAGTTTATTTCCCACTTTAAAGTCATAATAAGCTAATGGACTTATAAAAAATTAGCCGAACCAAATAAACTAATAAGCTAAAACAAACACCCGGGGTGTTTGTCTTAGCTTATGAGTTATGAGCTTATTTGGTTTGGCTTATCTTTCATAAGCGCAATAGTCTATTACGACTTAAAAAGTGGGAAATAAACTCATAAGCCGGAAAAAAGCCAAAAAAAACGGGCTAATTGAAAACAAGTCGAACCAAATAAGCTTGTAGCTTCGAAAACGTAGGCACCAATCAAACAATGAAACAATCAACACAAACAATCAAAATATATGAAATCAATAAAACTACCTTCAGGAAGCCAACCATAACCATTTTGAGAAAGAGTAAGCATAGAAGTCATCAACGCCGAAGCCGTAACGCTATGAAACGGTTGCAACGATTCCAAACAAGCACTCATTTCCACCGGACACCTACAACCAAAACCAAACACCCCCCAAATTATCAAAAGCTACAATCTTTACACCGAATCAAACAAAAATAACACAAACCCACATTTCAATTCACAAATCTTGCATAAAAATCCAATCTTTTTTAAAAATTATCAAGAATTGACAGATTACCGGAATACCCGATGAGAAAGAGAGGTTCGGGTCGGGTTGGGAGTGGGGAAATGGGTATGGGCGGATTTGGATTTGGAAGCTGCTCTTGCTACTGCGCTACGGATGGAGGTTGATCGGAAAACAGATCGGACTGCCGCCGCTGCACCAGTCGCCATTTTTGTGTGATTTTGAGATTTACAAGTTTTGGGTGTAAATCAAGGGTTTTGACTCTTTGACCAAAAGTCTTTTGGTAACAAATCGTTTCATATTTTCATTATCTTAACGAAAATAGAGTTAATTGCATAAACCGTCTAACGTTTAGTCAGATCGAAGGTTTTGTACACAACGTTTTGAAAGTGCAAGTATAGTCTTATTGAAAATTCTTTGTGCGGATATCGTTTCTGACATGGACAGTTTATACAAAATGTTTGGACTTGTTAATTGTATAAATCGACCGGACAATATTTGCATAAAAAGTTTGACTGGAGACGGGAGACGATACATTCATCTTTAAAATATATAGGGACAAAACTTGAAATATGAACAAATGTTAGAGACGATTTATATAATTAATTCGTAAAATTATATATCATAGTTTTGTTTATGAGATCACTTAAATGATCATGTAACATGACTTAATTGTCTAGATAAGTACTATAAATCATGAAAAAAATTTATCTCGGAAATTTTTTTAGTTAATGTGTGGAAAAGTTAAAACTAAGAAACGATCGATGCAATCAGCATACGTTGTCGTACCATTGAGCAAGTCAACGCGAGAAAGCCACATTCATTCAAAAGTTAGATAAATTTAGTTAGGTATCTCTTGATCGTGAATTTGTGACATTTCATGTAAAAGATAAAATTATTAGTTGAATAACTACTCATATCGTCATGATTCTTAATTTGTTGCGATGACTAGGCCCAATTCATGGTAGCGTGACAAAAGTTATTAGTAACGATGACGGTTTAAAGACAAAGTTGTTCGAGTGAATATTTTTTGTGACTTAGATGATCACTCGGTAATTTTGGTCATGTTAAGTGATTATATCGGTGATTTGCTACTTTTGGAAAATTTAGTATTACTTTATGAGCACGGTTTATGTGGTGGAAAACGATAGTTTGTAAGGGTTAAAATCGAATGAAGAGATTTGTAATTGTTAACGTGAACACTTTACTGTATGATGCACGCGCTAATATTGATCTTGAACTCACAACCAAATGATTTGTAAGGATGATATTGCATCTCTGTTTCAACATGATAAAAGTTATAAGATCCTTTAGGACAAACCGACGTGCTAAAAAACTAATCGGCAAAACAAAGAAGACAAGACTCGCATAATAAGCAAAAGATAACCCGAAACATGAAACTTCAAAGATATAGATGAAATCTCGTAGGCAATGTTCTATTCACATGTGAATGCATATATATAAACAAGTGTGTTTGTGTCATTTACATCGACCTATCTGAAGAACTCGATAACCATTATATATGTATATGTAACTAATATCTTCGATCAAAAGAAGTATAAACAATGATCGAGTGAGGTTACAAGACTTGTGAAAGACGCGCATACACAAATTCGTAACACTTTTTCAGGATCTTTCGTTTCATTTTTTAAACTCATATGTAACTTGTTGATTAATGAATAGTACTTTTTCAAGATCTTAGTTTAAGTATATACATGTATACGTAACTATATAAGATCGACAAAAGTTGATCCACGCGTCTAGATATGAACACCGGCAATGTACTTGTCTAAGCAAAACCCGGATATCTACTACTTACATTCATAAACGCTGCCATAAACCGCTCTAAAGAGTACACATGCAAGTTACATGATCAAACAGTGCGGTAATTTGAGTCAATAATGGGCGGCTAAGGCAGATCTTCTCTAGTTACTTTTTTTTTTGAACGGCCAAAACAAAATAAAAAAAAGCAAGACCGAAAAAAGGCCAAGCCAAAGAGAAATACCTTGAAGTACAGTGCAAATTTTTTTTCTCTAGTTACTTGATACCACATTTTTCGATTCTGTTTGTGTATTGGGCATTGTCCCGTTTTCTGTTCTCTTCAGAGTAAGAGTATCGTTCCATTTCTGTGCAAAAATCTTAGCCAATAGCTTATTAGCATCAACAAGAGCACGATAGTCTTTGCAAATCTTCATTTTCTTTGTTAAAATCGTCTCAGACGCGTAGATTAACGCATCGTACTTCTTTCGTACCTCAGAAAGCTCTTTTTCACATTCAGCGTGAAGCATCGATTTCTACAAATAAACAAGATCATTATCACGAATTCATGATGTGATGCAGAAAGTGAAATAACAGAAAACGATGTGAAAAAACCTTTTCTTGATGAATCTTGTAGACTTGCTCTTGCTCCTTTTGAATTCTTTCACTTTCTGCTTCAAGAGGCTCGGATATTGATGTTGTTCGTGCAGGCTGTAATTGCGCATTAGTCAGATTGGACGAAGGTGGTTCTCTTTGAATCTCTTCCTGCAAATTTATGAAGTCTTTATTATACGTATGCGAGTTGCTCGTATTAATGTAAAAACCATCTATAGTAAAAAACAAATATTGTTGTGTACAAGTACCTGGTCCAAGGTAGGTGATATGTCGGATGACTGATAACCACCAACATGCAAACGCACCCCTGTACGAACACATTACACAAAAAGAATCAAATACATGGAACTAAGTTCGATTACTTTGCTAACGTTGATAACTTTACTAAAAAAAACGATTTTCTTGTATCAATTAATGAATTTTATACCTGCCCAGGAGCTATGCCCGGATTTATGTGCTTTTCTTTTACTTCTCGCCTTTCTTTTTAAAGATTTAAACAAATAACAAGAGTTTTGAGCTGACTTATGAACCTTCCGAGATAACTTGCTACCTGAATTTTTGAGCAAATTTGTCCAAAAAACAGAAGGTTTCTTTACATTCAAGTCTTCACTAGTAGATGAAGTTTCCATTATGCGAGCTTCGGTTTCACCAAATAATTGGATACTTTTAGAATAAGATCCATCCCGCAGCTCTGCAGTCAAGCAGTTTGTGAGACCCGTTCCACCACTTTTGTTGGTCAGCAGTGATGACAACTCGTGAACCAAATCTGATGATGTATTTGTGGAATCGGTTTGACTTTGGAGCTTACTGAATAAGTACGATGCACCCCACGCTAATAACTGGTGACAAGTGGTCAAACTAATCGTCCAATTAGACTGGTGTATATGACTTTCAAGAGGTGCACTCTGCTTTGCAAAAATCAATGCTTTTTCTTCAACGGTGAATGCTGAGTATAAGCGGAAAACTCTTAACGGTTTAGAACAATGTGGATCAAAAGTGATCCTCTGCAAAGCTCCTATGTCATAAGACGGGTTCCAATCACTGTTGAATAGTATAACCACGTTCACATGTGAAAGTGGCAGGCTTGAATGAAGGCGATAATAATCAAATAAGCACACAAACGCTCCGTTCTCCACATAGTTGAAAAGCTTTAAACTTTTTTTTCTCTTTCGGCGTGCTTCTTTGGTAAAAACCCTCCCTTGGATGCGCACATAGGAATCTTGACCAAATTTTTTATGAACAAAATCTTCCAAAATATCTCCAATTGATACATTTTCTGAAATATCCGCTCGCTGGCATGTTAAAAAAACAATGTAAAGAGTCATTAGACTATAGATGCTGTTTTGACCCGTTTGCTAATGAATGGGTCGATTCGAGTTATTTCATATTTCATCTCTAATCTAGCCTTTTCATTTAAGATTGGTTAAATCTTACAATGAAATTAGAGCAAGTTTCACAAAAAAATCAAACGTGTAATGAAAAGGATAATCTAAGAGGGAAAGAGTTTGAATGGGTCAAAAGTCAGTCAATTTGTATTTTTGATGCATAAAACCTCGAAAAGCATTTTTTCAGAAAGAAAGTAAAGATTGTAATTACATTTGACGTGCTAACTTGTTTTTGAAAAAGTTGGGCAAAATTTGTTTCAGGTAAACCCACCCAACCCATACTCGTTTTGACCCATTACCTAACCCGTCCGACCTTCCCATTTTGCTACCTTGACGCTCAGTAAAATAAGTAAATGACCTATGCATCCTTATTGTAGAGTTAAAAAATATAGTTACCTGAAAAAGAACAAGCACTCTTAAACCAGATTTTTTAATCTCGAGCAATAGCTTGTCAAGCATTTGCAGTTTACCACTGAACTCGATTTCAGCACCTAATGGATCAATTGAAGCGTCTGTTTCTGAAGAGTCACGTAAAGTAGGGTCCACAAGATATGGGTGGTCACAACACTGCAATATTAATAAATCGAATTAAGACGCATTTGCGATATAGAATGCACAAAAAGGAAAGAAAGATAAAAAGACCTTGCGGATTTGGGAGAGAATATTATGGACTGAAGAGATTTTTTTTGTACGCGTCGAGAGTGTCTTCTTATTGGAATCCAGTATCGAACAATATTGTTCGGTTTGCGTAGAAGATAGGTGAACTGGGACCCAATACTCTTTAATCTCAGTAGTGTTGAACTTGCACTCAAATGCAATAAAAGGTGATAATCTTTCTTTTAAAGTTTCAGTATCGTCATTAGTTCCCTTATCACGCTTAGAATCAAGCATTGAAAGAATATATTGGTATCGTTCCCTGATATCCTTCTTATCCTGAAACAATCAAATGAAATTAGCTAATTCAAAATAGGAAAAAACGAGTGGTGGCAAGATGGCCGGGTTGGGTAACGGGTCAAAACAGGTAATTTGGTTCGGGTCTGGCTGACGGGAACAGTTTTGTCCACTTTTTTCAAACTTTTTTTTAAAATAATTAAAGTATATTTTATTTGATAACTTATTCTATGGGATAAAATGATTTAGGAGGATGTATGCATGAATAATACAGATAGGGCGACTTTAAACCCGTTTAACTCATTTGACAGGTTTCATCTTAGCGTACTTTTGAATTCACCCATTTGAGCAGTAAGTAATTTAACAAAATTTTGATCAACTTATTAATAAGTAAATGGGTCAAAACTTCCACCAGGAAAAACGAAGTGGTTAAGAGAACATACCACGACTTCATCAGTAACCGTAAGCAGTTTAATATCAGACACAAGCATCTTAAGTTTCTTAGAATGCATTGAGATTGAATAACGTTGGCACTCGTCAATCACTTTTAATTCCCATTTAATTTGATTAAGCATATCCCAGTCCTGCAGCACAACGGGATCAATATCATTCATAAACGAAAAAAAAAAAGCTTCACGAAAGTTGTATGTACCTCAACAAAGACATCTGGAGAAGATAAAAGCACTTGAAATTTTATAGACCCTTTTTCATTATAAAATCCTGATGCTCTAATAGCGGTTCGGTAATCTTTGTTTCCTTTGTATGTTACAACGTTGATCAACTTTGACCATTTTGAAAACTCGGCTTCCCACAAGGAAACAACACTTGCAGCAGCCACAATTAAAACAGGTTGTTTCACGTTATCTAACAGTGATAATACGAAAAAGACCACCTTAAGTAGCCGGTCCTGCAACATTCAATCAATAAAAACCAATCAGTTCACTTTTTTTAAAGAAGATAATTTCAGTTTAAACTAAAGGTTGCGAAAAAACACATTTACTTATGAATGGCTCGAATTGGAATGTGTTTTATCTCAAATCATAATTAACGCATTACAAATCCATCAAACCAGAAACAAATTGAAACTCTGATAATTAACGCACGAATACTAAAAAAAATGGACACTCAAGTGTTTCCTGGTCAATCCTACTGGACCCCTGTAATAAAAAATAACCCATTTCATCCCGAATCTGTGTTGACCCGTTACCCAACCCGCCCAACCCCACTATCAGATTAACAGATATGGGTAAAAGAACACAGTTTAACAAATAGATACAGAAAATATGTACCTGCTTGTCAAAAATAACAGCATCGTGACCTCTGTGCCAATAATCACGAAGTTTGTTGACGTAAGGAAGTACATTATTACGTACTTCACTCGAGACTCTAAATGGAAACTCTGATAACTCAGAATGCACACCAGATTCGATCTTGATTTTTGTACACGAGCCATGCTGAATGTCGACAGCTTTGTCCATTTTGAGCAGAGTCTCACACGCCTCACCATCCTAAGGCGGGCCATGAAAAGAATAAGCAAATATTACCAACTGAAAGTATGATGGGTTGCACAGCTTGGGGTAATGGTCAAAACAGGTTTGGGGTAAATCAGGTTACTTTATCATGGGTTGAAATAGGTCGGTTCCAGTTTGTATCGAGTACTGACCAAGAACACTTTAACCATGTTTGTATAAAAAAATGTGTTAATAATGTTTCAAAAGCAATATTATTACAAAATCGCCTCAATCTTTGAACAAAACAGTTTAGAACGGCGTGTGCATTCAAAATGGACTTTGGGCAATTTTCAACCTGTTCCCCTTTTAGCTAAAACTATTTTATACCCGTTTGAAATAAATAAAAACCACCCAAATATCATAATGTAAGGTAAAGCACAAACCGCAACAGAGAAACGGTCAAATATTCAATACACAGAGTTATGTTACACAAAAATGAATGAAGATTACAGAATATACCATTGGAGAGACACGCGAAGGTTCATTTGCATGTTCTTGATTTCCAAAGCAAACTCCTCCTCCTCCCGAATCTAAAACAAGCCTAACAGTAATAATATATAGCAACTTTACTATTTTCTTCATGAATCACATTTATATAACAATCACAGTCATTACAAAAATATACCTTCGTTTTTTACGTTCAGAACCCGAACAAGATTCCTTAACATTTACATCAGTAACTTCATTTAACGCCTTCACTTTCCGTCTAGCATTTCGAAACATTTGCTTATATACATGTGCATTTAACTTCTTCCGTTGAATATCTAGTTTTTCCGACATTGACATACTCTAAAACAAGTTCTCTCAGTATTTATCAATCCGAGAACTTATACAACCTGGATAAATCAAATTTTGTTATATGAGCATCATATTGTTCAACTTTTTTCGTTACCTGAAAATGCAAAAAAGACCCCGGGGCATACTTTTCAGGAAAATTTCAAGGAACAGAAAAACAACAGAAAACGCATTCAAGTCGAGTTTTTACAAAAACTTAAAACTCATTTTTATTGTTTTCAACTTCTCTCTTTCGAAAAATGAAAACACTCTTCACTCATCTCAACGCGTTTTCATAAATTTCATTTGTTTCCTCGAAAATGAAACCCCCTTCAATTTTCTAGAAAAATAGACACACACACACACACATACAACATACATACATACATACATACATACACACATACACACATACATACATACATACATAAATACACACATACACACATACATACATACATACATACATACACACACACACACATACATACATACATACATACATACATACATACATACATACATACATACATACATACATACATACAAAGGGATTGTTATTACTATAAAAAGCTAATTTAAGCCCTAAAAAAAACTCATAAAAATCTCAACAAAAAAAGGGTAACTAAGAAAACTAAAAACCCACACAAAATATGTTATAAAGTTTACAACTTGATGGATATATATTTTTTAATTTCCATTTTTAGCAGCTTTTATTAAGCGAAAGAAATATGGAAATGGGGGTTTATAATATTACCTAATTATAACAGTTTGATTGATGAAGATTTGGTTGATTTTATGAAGAATTTTTGTTTGAAATTGTTGCATACTTGTGCGCTAAAGGAGTGTGTATGTGGGTGGCAAATAAAATTAAAATTAGTACTATAAAATTTCAGAAAATGATGACAAAATTTAAAATTATACAAATTTAAAGGGATATATACAACTCGAACTCGGCTCGTTTAAGTTATCACAATTTGTTCTTGGAGCACATAAAGTTAGGTGATATTAGTTGCACCTAACATTTCCCCTTAGTTTATGTATATAAAAACTAGGCTCGTTTAAACTCGTTTAGACTTGCGACCTTAGTGTGTGAAGCTCGTTTATTAAACGAGCTCGTTTACTAGACTTAAATCGAGTTGCTTGGCTCATTTACACCATTTCAAATTTGTAAAGAAACTTTATATTGATTGTCATTGTTTGTGATTAATTTTGAAAATTATCTTATAATATAACAAATAACAAATTTCATTTTGTTAGCATTGTATTTGAAGAAACTTTAAATTTTGTTAGTTTTTAGATTAAACTAATTTGTAAATAATGTAATGATTGCGTTTATCTTAAATTGTATGTGTTTTTAAAATGGGCATTAAATTTGAAACATATGAGTAAGGGGGTGTTTGTGTAAGCTTATTTGATGGGCTTAAGCTTATGTAAGATAAGTAGCTTATGACTTATGAAATAAAAGCTTATAAATATTTGATAAGTATTTGGCTTAGCTTATTAGCTTATCATAGAGAAAAAGAAGGAAATTCTTACATAAGCTCATAAGCCACAAAATTTGGGCTTATGAAAACACCCTTACATAAGCTAATAAGCCTAAGCTAATAAGCTTAAACAAACACTAAAAAGGAGCTTATATACCTTACATAAGCTAATAAGCTAATAAGCCCCTTACATAAGCTCAAACAAACACCCCCTAATTAATAATGATGGTGGTCAATGTTGGATGGTGGTGGACGACCTTGGAGTACGGGGACGAACAGGCAGGGACGGAGCCAGTAGGGGGGCTGGAGGGTGTTCGGTCCCGTAACTGACCTGACGACTACCTTATCTTCATGGCAAAAAACTGTTTTTTATAGCTTATTTGACCGGAAACTATGGAAGTTTTTAAAGAATTGTGAAGCAGGTGAAATGAGAAGAAGAGGAAAGTAGATAATAGATTCAACGGGAAGTGGGAATCAAAAGAGTGTCTCGGTAGGTGACAAAAATATGTACTTTTTACATTACATATTAACATTAATGTTAATTAAATATATACATATTTTCTTTTTTGTGAATAAGTAGACAAATTAATGATCTAATTGTATGTTACTACTAGCTTCTAAAAAGACAGTTTACGTTACTATCGGGAAAAAAAATCGAGTCCCCCTCAACATAAATTTCTGGCTCCGTCTCTGCGAACAGGGCCGTAGTGGCTAGCATTGAATGGTAGTGTGAGATGGAGGGTCGTAGTAAACTGAATAGGGACACAATGATGGGCCGTGAAAGTGATGGAATTTGAACATTTGTGTATACTAAACGGCTTGTAGACTGACGATATATGTAGTCTATTGATCTAGAGGTCATAGATTCGAGTCTGAAAGGGAAAAAATGTGAATAAATGTGTAGTGTAATACATGTTTTTCAAAAAAAGAAAAAAATATGTCATTTGTGTAACTTATTTATCAATTTATCTCGACAAGTTTGCCAAGATGTCTCATAAACCATCCCAAAGGAAGCTTCGCGAATTTTGGTGACCCGAAGAAGCAGACTACTAAGGCAACAACTAAGCAATACAATATGAGTTCGACGAATTATCCCAATGACAAGTTTGCCAAGATAAATCTACACTTCTCGTGC
The DNA here is from genome assembly GCA_910822075.1 of Senecio squalidus. Classification (NCBI taxonomy): domain Eukaryota; kingdom Viridiplantae; phylum Streptophyta; class Magnoliopsida; order Asterales; family Asteraceae; genus Senecio; species Senecio squalidus. Next base: position 55,596,629 of record CAJVGC010000508.1, read on the forward strand.
ACGATGTATAAAGCTTCAATGTTTTTATATGGACGTGTCAAGAAAGCAGTTGAACTCGTGAAGTATTTGGAAACCCATAAAAGACGTCGAGGATGCCCAATCCGTTTTGCAATTGCCCGAGTTGGATATTGACAAGCTTGCTTGCTTCTATGAAGACCGATTGCCAAGTGGCTGCAAATACAACCGAACCACTTTTAGCGCCATTTTCGCCTAGTAAGATTTTTGTTTGTCCAAGTTGGACCAAGTTTATAAAATTAAAATGTTACGCTTTTTTACTGAATTTCGAGCGTGTTCTTGAACATCAACTAAACAAACTTATTCTCTAAAAATATCGTCATGTGTCATGTTAAACCACCTACATTCAAAAATGCTACCATTATTCGCTCTAAAAAGTGAGGTAATTTAAGTCCAGTAACGGATAATTAGGGATGTTGAAAGGTTTATCATCTAACGAGTGATGTATCGAATGATTTTCTGTTCTATACATACTGCAAGTATCGTTATGATTCTGTGCCAAAATCACAGTCAATAGTTTATTAGCATCCGCAAGTGCTTGATGTTCTTCAAGAATCTTCATTTCGTTTGTTGAGAACGTCTTAAGACTCTTTGATTGAGGCATTGAATTTCTTTCGAACCTCCAAAATCTTCTTTTTATAGTCAGAAATGAGCAACGTTGGAGTACCTTGTTTTGAAAAAATAAGCGCTTTCTCTTCAACGGTAAATGATGAATATAATCTGAGGACTTATAATGGTTCACGATGTGTTATTAACGATCTTATGACATACGACGGATTCCAATTACTGTTGAAAAGCATCACCAAATCGGCTTGTGAAAGTGGAATGCTTGAATAACAAGCACGATATTCAAATAAGCAAACGAACTTTCCTTTTTTCTAAACAGTTAGAATGTTTTTAATGATTATTTTTACTTTCTACGTTCAAATTCGGTAGGAATTTTTCATGAGATACGTACATAGGAATCATGACCGAATCTTAGATGTATATGTAACTATATAAGATCGACAAAAGTTGATCCACGCATCTAGATATGAACACCGGCTATGTACTTGTCTAAGCAAAACCGGAGTATCTACTACTAACATTCATAAAGGCTACCATAAACTGCCTAAAGGGTACACAGACACACTTACAGGACCGGCCACTCGTAACATAAAACTGTCAAATCCCATTTTTCGAGTCTGTTTGAGTATATGGCAGTGTATCGCTTTCTCTTCTCTTCAGATTGAGAGTATCGTTCCATTTCTGCGCAAAAATCTTAGCCAATAGTTTATTAGCATCAACTAGCGCATAATAGTCTTCACGAATCTTCATTTCCTTTGTTAAACAGATCTCAGACTCGTCAACTAACGCATCATATTTCTTTCGTATCTCAGACAGCTCGTTTTCACATTCAGCAAGGAGCATCGATTTCTACATATAAACAAGATCATTATCACGAATTTATGATATAATGCAGATAACAGTAAACAATTTGAAAAACCTTTTCTTGATGTAACTTGTTGACTAGCTCTTGCTCCTTTTGAATTCTTTCACTTTCTGCTTCAAGAGGCTCGGATATTAGTGCTGGTGGTGCAGGCGGTAATTGTGTCAGATTGGACGAAGGTGATTCTCTTTGAATTTCCCCCTACAAATTTATGACATCTTTAATATACGTATGAAAGTTGCCCAAACATCTTATTATACGTATAAGGTGATACAAGTACCTGGTCCAATGTAGGCGATATCTCGGATGAGTGATGACCACCAACATGCAAACGCACCCCTGTAATTGATCATAGCATTAAGATCAATAAAGTTGATAACTTTACTAAAAAGCGATTTTCTTGTATCAATAAAAGTTTTTATACCTGCCCAAGGGCTTTTCCCGACTTCATGTGCTTTTCTTTTACTTCTCGCCTTTCTTTTTACAGATTCAAACAAATAACAAGAGTTTTGAGCAGACTTTTGAACCTTCCTAGATAACCCGCTAACTTCATGTGCTTTTCTTTTACTTCTCGCCTTTCTTTTTACAGATTCAAACAAATAACAAGAGTTTTGAGCAGACTTTTGAACCTTCCTAGATAACCCGCTACACGAATTTTTGAGCAAACTTGTCCAAAAAATAGAAGGTTTAATCAAGTCTTTATCAATAACTGAACTTCTCTTTTCAATTTCCCCAAATAATCGGATACTTTTAGAATAAAATCCTTCGCGTAGCTCTACATACGAGCAGTATGCAGGACCCATTTTGCCACTTGTGTTGGTCAACAATGATGACAACTCGTGAACCAAATCTGACGATGAATTGTTGGAATCAGTTTGGCTTTGGAGCTTACTAAATAAGTATGATGCACCCCAGGCTAGCAACTGGTGACAGGTGGTCAGATCGATAGTCCAATTAGTATGTCGAATATGACTTTCAACAGGTGCACCCTCCTTTGAAAGAATCAATGCTTTTTCTTCAACGGTGAATGATGTGTATAAGCGGAAAACTTTTAATGGTTTAGAACAATGTGGATCAAAAGTGATCTTCTGCAAAACCCTTATGTCATAAGCCGGGTTCCAATCACTGTTGAATAGTATAACCACGTTCACATGTGAAAGTGTAATGCTTGAATGAAGACTACGATAATCAAATAAGCAAACAAAATTTCCGTTCTCTACGCAATTGAACTTGTTTAAACTTTTTGTTCTCTTATAACGTGCTTCTTTCGTAGGAACCCTTCCTGTGACGCGTACATAGGAATCTTGACCAAATCTTTGATGAACAAGATCATCCAAAATATCTCCAATGGATACATTTTCTGAAATATCCGCTCGCTGGCATGTTTAAAAAACAATGTATAGAGTCATTAGACCATAGATGTTGATTTTGACCCATTTACTAATAAATGGGTTAGTAAATGGGTCAACTTGTGTTATGCTTCATCTCTAATCTTGACTCGCTACCCAAACCACCCGACCTTACTATTTTGGTACTCAAAACTTATAGTAGAGTCAAGAGTTTAGTTACTTGAAAAAGAACAAGCACTCTTAAACCAGATCGCTTAATCTCGAGCAATAATTTTTCAAGCATTTGCAGTTTACAGCTGGCCACGATCTCAGCACTCAATGGGTCAGTTGAAGCATCTGTTTTTGAAGAGTTACGTAAAGTAGGGTCCACAAGATACGGGTGGTCACAACACTGTAAAAATTATACAGCGTATTAAGAAGCATTTACGAAATAGAATGCACAAAAAAGAACGTAAAAGAAAGACCTTGCGGATCTGGCAGAGAATTTCATGGACTGGAGAGATGTTTTTTGTAAAAGAAGAGAGTGCCTCCAAATTGGAATCTAGAATCGAACAATATTGTTCTATTTGCATAGAAGAAAGATGAACCGGGACCCAATACTCTTTAATCTCAGTAGTGTTGAATTTGCATTCAAATGCAATAAAAGGTGACAATCTTTCTTTTAATACGTGAGTAGCATCGTTAGTTTGCATAGTCGATGCGAGCACTGAAAGAATATATTGGTATCTCTGTCTAATATCCTTCATATCCTGAAACAATCAATTAAAATAAGCAAATCTAAAAACTAGTGGCGCAAGATGGTCGGGTTGGGTAATGGGTCAAAACGGGTATTTTGGTTCAGGTCGGGTTAATCCAGACACTTTTTGTCCACTTTTTTGTTAATAGTTGTATTCAACGGGATGAAATGATTATTAGGATGTATGCATTAATAATACACATTGGGCGACTTTCGACCCGTTCAACCCATTTGACACATTTCATTTTCGCTATTTTTTCTGAAATTTACCCATTTAACCCATAAGAAATAAAAAGAAAACCCTGATCAACCCATAACTAAGTACATGGGTCGAAATATACACCAGGGAAAACTGAAGTGATTAAAGAAAACATACAACAGCTTCATTGGTAACCGTAAGCAGTTTCATGTCAGCCACAAGCATCTTAAGTGTCTTAGAACGCATTGTGATTGAAAAACGTTGGCACTCGTCAATCACTATTAATTCCCATTTAATGTGATCAAGCATTTCATAATCCTGCCACACAACGAGATCAATATAATTCATAAACGAAAAAAAAAATAGTTTCACGAAAGTTGTATGTACCTCAACAATGACTTTTGGAGAAGATAAAAGCACTTGAAATTTTATAGACCCGGTTTCATTGTAAAATCCCGATGCTCTAATTGCGGTCCGGATATCTTTGTTCCCTTTGTATGTTACAATGTTAACCAGCTTTGACCATTTTGAAAATTCAGCTTCCCATAAGGAAATGACACTTGAAGCAGCTATAATTAGAACAGGCTGTTTCGCGTTATCTAACAGCGATAATACGAAAAATACCACCTTAAGTAGCCGGTCCTGTATCATCCAATCGATAAAGTAATAAGTTCACACTTATAAATGGGTCGACTTAGGATGTGTTTTATCTCCAATGAGCCAAATCAAAACAACTAAAAGGGTAACGGGTCAAACAAGTTAAAAGCCGCCCGTAGTCTATATTTGATACATACAGCCTCCTAAATCACTTATATTTAAAAAAATTGGATTATTATTGTAAATAATATAGTTATTATCAACTCATTGACTATGTATTTAACGAACTATGATAATTCTCAAGTCGATGCGAATAATTAAAATAGACAAAAGAAGTGTTTGCGGGTCAACCCAATATGGACCGGCTCATTTTGATCCATACTACATAATGACCTGTTGCAACTGTTTTGACCCGCTAACGGACCCATGTATCTTGCCAGATCTAGTTAAAACATTCACTTAAAAAAAGACTTTTGGACTTTTGTTTGTTATAAATATTGTGCAATACAAATCCATCAGAGCACACATAAGTTGAATCTGTGTGACCCGTTATCCAACCCGCACGACCACCATCTAATTGACAGATATATACAAAAGTAACAAAAGAATACAGTTCAATGGAATAAACTAAGAATTCACCTGCCCGTCAAAGATAACAGCATTGTGACCTCTGAGCCAATAATCACGTAGTTTATTAACGTAAGTAAGTACATTATTACGTATTTCACTAGAGACCTCAAATTGAAACTCTGATAACTCAGAATGCACACCAGATTCGATCTTGACTTTTGTACACGAGCCATGCTGAATGTCGACAGGTCTACCCATTTTGAGCTGAGTCTCACATGCCACACCATCCTAAGTTGGACCACGAAAAGAACAAGCAAATATTACAAACTTTCAACCCATTCGCCTATCAGTTACAACTTTTTTATTTGACCCGTTTGATATATAAAAACTACCCAAATGTCAAAATACGTAGTAAGTCAAAGCATAACGTGAAATTGAACAAAACCTACAGAAAATAATCAAATACCATTGAAGAGATACACGAACGTTCGTGTCCAGATTCTCGATTTCCAGAGCAAACTCCTCCCGAATCTAAACCAACCCTGAAATTAATAAAAACAGTGTAACTTTATTATTCTCTACAAACATTCAAAAAAAACTCACAGTCATTACAAAATTATACCTTAGTTTTTTCAGTTCAGAACTCGAACAAAATTCCGTAACAATTACATCATTAAATTCATTTAACGCCTTCTCTTTCCGTCTAGCATTTCGAAACATTTGCTTATATACATGTGCATTTAACTTCTTCCGTTGAATTTCTCGTTTTTCCGACATTGAGTTACTCTAAAACAATTTCTAAGTATTTATCCAAGTACTAATTCATCCTGCTTAGGTACAAAATAATGTCAACAATTAGCATGCAAAAAACCCTAAAACAATTACACATATATACATACATATACATATACATATACATATACATACAAGTTAAGAAATGTGTGAGGAAAATTACAAAACAAAACAGGGTAATTAAGAAAACATAAAACCCAGAAAAAATATGTAATAAAGTTGACAACTTGATGGATATATATATTTTTATTTGTATTTTTAACACAAGAAATATGGAAATGGGGGTTTAAAATTTAACCTAATTAGAACAGTTTGATTGATGAAGATGGTGATGATGATGATTTTTGGTTTATTTTATGAAGAATTTTTGTTATAAATTTTTGAGTTGTTGCTTACTTGTGTGCAGAGTAAAGAGTGTGTATGGGTGGTTAAACATATATCACTATATTACTAATACTAATTACTAGTAGTACATTTAGTTAATCTATTAAGAAAAAATATATTAATTTATCGAGTTTATTAATTAATAGAATATTTATTTATTGAGTTTTTATTGCATATAAATGGTATGTGGTTTGTAGGATCTTTAAATTTCTCGGATCTTGTTATTCTGGTTTCAAAACATTACAAATTTGTTTATTTTATCGTTAAGCCTGTTAGTTACTACTAAATGAATAATGTCACATCCCGCTTAAAGCGGAAACACGAGGTGTTCCAGTTATGATGTCAAGAAGGATTACAAGTTTGCAACAAACAAACTATAACAAAATACATCAATATATATATAAATGATCATGCCAAAGGTTTACAATACAAAACGATACAGTAAATCTTGTGTCAAATACATCAAATACAAATACGTATCATACATGAACTAACTGATACAATACAAGTTCCAACAAATAGCAATCGATGATCCGTACACAAAAGCATGGCATGAATCACAAAAAAACCTCAAACTCCGGAAAAACGTTAAAAACAACATCAACACATGTTGGTGAATTATTCGCAATTTTAAATAAAAGTTTACCCATATCAAAGAGTAATAATCATAATCAATTTCAAATAACAAATCTTATTTTACAACCTAAGTGCGACGTACATTGCATAGACTAGTCATACACTGAACTTGACCACACAATATAACCTCAATCCTAAGGCGTGTCAAACCAAAGGCAACAAATAATCCAAATCGGCCATAAAATCCACTCATAGGGACATCCTATCGAGCAGTGAGGGTTTGGTCAAACCCATATATTATAGATCTATATATATGTAAACCGTGGGCATAAAAGCTAACAAGTGTATAAAGGGGGCCCAACGAGGTCTAAACAACACCTGATCCAAGGCAATCCTGATCCACTTGGTAAACAAGATTTAACAGTAACGTTTAGCAATATGCAAACATTTTAAAATACGCTTTCCAACCCTAAAATATAAGGTGAAGAGGGCTACGAATAACTCACAAGACAAAGCACAAGCAAAAGTCAGGTCGACAATAAGGAGCGATCACTCCACCGTCTAAGTGCCCTATAACAACGACAAATAAAGTCTAAGTATCTCATCAAGTCATAGTATGGTTTAGCCTTGTTGGTTAACGTTATATTATAAGATTTATTAGAATATTCCAACGGATAACAATTCGAGTCAAAGTGACGGATAATATGAACGATGTTCCGAGTCAATGAGGACTATTGAAAAATATCAATAATTTGTGTCATAAATGACAATTAGGAAGGAATGATATTCCGAGCCGAAAATGACTAACAAGAATATCGGTTGAAAGGAATACTGCTACCAAAGTTTAATCGAGATCGACCAAGGTTAACGTCAAAGATCTTGACTTGGTCAAAGTCAAAGATGGTGACTTGGTCAAAGTCAAAGATGGTGACTTGGTCAAAGTCAAAGATGTTGACTTGGTCAAAGTCATAGTCAACGTTTTCGAAGGAAAGTCAAAGTCAACATAAAAATCAAAATTTGACTTTTTAAGAGTTTTAAAACATGAGAGTTTATAAAATTAGAGTAAAATAGTTTGAAATCGATTTTAGTAAAAGTTTAGCAAAAAGTGTCATTCGTTACGATTTTAAATTACGATCGCTTTTTTGGAACAAAAGTGTATTTGTTGAAAATATGATTTTAACGATAGTTTTCATAAAATATATCACGTTTATGATAGCGATTACGTCTTTGAGTCCAAAGACGTCTATTTAACGTTATTTACTACTTTTACGTATAATAGTACAAGTATATATACTTTTTAGTTGTCCAAAATACATAAAAACATGTCCTGAAGCTCACTGTGACGCACAAACTAGTCACTGCGACACATCACTAGTAAAACCAACAGTTGAATCACGTACTGAAGTCACGCTGCGACGCAGTGAGTAACCACTGCGGCGCACCGTGGCTGGTACCACTGGCTGCTGCGGCGCACTGGCTTCAGGGAGAGTTTTCATATTTTTTGTTTTGTGTAGTTTTCGTTTTAAGAAAAGTCCAAAGATGGCGGTTTCTGTCCCAAATGTTCCAATGTGTCTATATTACCTTTACAAGGTCTGACATATAGTAAAATGTAGTTTTACATATAGTAATAATATCAATATGTTACTTTTGGTTAAAATGACATTTTACATATATTAAGTTGTAGATTTAGTCCAAAGTTATATTTTCTCCAATTTATCCGTTTTATAGTTTATTTACCAACTTTTAGGCTTAAACCGAAAATGAAAAGAGAAGGAAAATAAGGAGAAAATCAAGAGAGTACCGTTGTCACCGCAAAAATCTACAACGGTGTCGAAAACACGATAAAAACCTCAAATCCAACGAGTGAACTCCAAGATGGTGAGAGAATCGGCTCCGACACACAAATACAACATCATTAATATTTGAGTTCATTAAATGAAAATGGAGAGATTTTAGTAGGAGATTTACTTACCAAAACTCAAGAACGACGATTCTTCGAGGTGGTACTTGAACTCCAAGATATTTTCTAGTTGATCTTGCAGTTTCATGCTTTAGTCGTCTTTGGCTTTATATGTGCCTCGACTGCTTTCTTTTGTCGATCTTAATCAACTAAAGAATTTGTACAGTTATTTTTTGAAATGATCTCTCCTTCCAGACAAATTAAAATATACCGATACCCGAATATTTGATAACACCTCTTTATTTTCATACTTTTCTATCATAAAATTAAATATCCACATCTTTTTAATATATAATGTCTCAAAATAAATCCTTACTATTGCAATAGTAATGGTTTGCAATAGTAATTTAAGAGGGACATAAACCATTACAACCTAATAACAACACAATATATATTTTTTAACAAAAGGGTTTTAGGTTTAAATTTTCTTAGAACACGGATATCCCGTTAGAGCATAGCCAGCCATGGCGTTATAGCTCGTGATATGGCCGAGTATAACGCCGCCATGGCTGGCCGGCCGCGTTATAGGCCGCGCCATGACGCCGTACGAGGAGTATTTTTTTTTTATTTTTTATTTTTTACCTTTTTTTCTAACTATTCAACCAATTTTATAAATACCTAATCTTAACTACAAAAACATACACCAAATCATCTTCTTTCTCTCTATAATTCAAATAAACACTACAAAAATGTCGCAACACACCGATTATTCGTCATCCGATTCCAACTCGCCTTCCTCCCAGGCTTCGCAAATTTCCAAACACAACCCGATGGCTTCACTTCACTACTCGGTGGAAACACCAACATGCAACCTCCCCCCATCAACAAGCCATGAACGAATGACAATAATTTTAGTTTTGGCAATGACAACAACAACAATCATCACAAACACAAATCATTCCACCAACCACAAACACAATCATTCCAACAACCCTAAACACAACCATTCCAACCGTCTCAATCGTTCCAACCACAACAAGCAGAACATAGTAGCTCTCGTGAGAGAAAAGATAAATGTAAGAAAAAAGCTAAGGTTGTAGAAGTCGAAGCCCCACCATCGAAGATTCAGTGGTCACAATTCCAAGAACGACGTTTGACGGAGAATTGGGTTCATGTATCAGAGTGTAGGAGAAAAGGAAACTCACAAAATAGAGTAACATTTTGGTATCGTGTACTTGCTATTTCCAACGAAGGTTTGGCGGAACCGTTCACAAAAAACCAACTAAGTGGGAAATGGAGGGCTATGAGCCAAGCTTTGCGGTCTTTCATAGCATGTCATGACCGTGCCGAACGGGATCGATCAAGTGGTGAGGATGGCAAAACGGTTTACACAACGACGTTAACAATGTACGAAGCCGAGGTCGGACGCCCATTTCGTCATTGTTTGAGCAAGGATTGACAGGCTCAGTAACTTGGGTGTTTGGGGTTCAACCTCTTGACCTCCTGCTAAGCAGTGCAAACCTATCAAGCTCTTGGCGAGCTTAAGGTGGTCAAGTGGTTGGTTGAAGAAGGTGATCGGAATGTGGTTACTGCTGTGAGTAAGTATTCCGGTAAGTATGTAAGTGGTGAAGATATCTGTGTGAGAGATGTATGGAGTGTTGGCCTCTGCTTGAACTGCATCAGGGTAGGGTATTTATACCCAACAATCCCAACATGGGAAACGGTTGGCCATAAAGGCTTATCATGGCTCTTGAATGCTATTCATGGGGTTCCAACGTTCGTGACATTATTGTTATCATTATGGGAGAACAAAGGGTAACGCCTTTGTTCATAATGAGGCTAACGGTCTGAATCCTAGGGCAGGAGCTTAAGACCGTCTGGCACAGTGCTTAGAGGGAACACCAGGAACCCGAGAGTCAGGAGATCGGACCCGGGACATCGGGAGCCGAGAGGCCGGAAGCTGGAGCCGGGAGTCCGGAAGCCGGAAGGCGGAGGCCGGAGCCGGGAGCCGGAAGGCGGAGGCCGGAGCCGGGAGCCGGGAGGCCGGAGCCGGGAGCCGGGAGTCCGGAAGGCGGAGGCCGGAGCCGGGAGCCGGGAGCCGGGAGTCCGGAAGCCGGAAGGCGGAGGCCGGAGCCGGGAGTCCGGAAGCCGGAAGGCGGGAGGCCGGAGCCGGGAGCCGGAAGGCCGGGAGCCGGCCAGTTGGATCCTGGAGCCGGGAGCTGAGGCCTGAGTGCCGGCGCCGGAGCACGAGTGTCGGGTACCAGGGCCTAAGTGTCGGATGTTCGGGCAAGGACTGAGAGCCTGCATAATGTGGAAGGGACTAAGAGCCTTTCCTTGATGTAGAAGGGACTTAGCCTTTATCCTGTGTTGTGTTAGCTTTTTAGGGCTTATAGGTTATATGTATCGAGCCTATTCCCTACTAACACTATCATGCCCCCCAGTTAGGTTTTAAAAAATAAAGTTTTGAAGCCTAACTTCATGCATTTAATGGCTTTGCTTTGGGTTTGACCTTGCCTTTTCCACGCTTGGCATGTCTTCGCCTAGTTATTGTCTATGATTTTTGTTAGTATCTGCACAAGTAGCTCTTTCATGAAGTGGATGAAGGAGGATGGTGCCAGATTGCTAAGTGCATACATATGGACTTCAAACTGATTGGGATTTGAACCTTCAGAGTGTGTCCATCACAAGTATTCTTTCCATGTACTACGACATTTGGATAAGTAATGTGTCTATGACACTTTTGACTATCTATTGTGCCCATGACACATTTAGATTTGTATTGTGTGCATCACACTTGGATGGTCAAAGGTAGATTGACTAAGAAGAATGCCCATCTCACTCGATGTAAGGAAGACAAAATGTGGTTGGCATGTATGGATTCTGCCATTCCTTCTAAAAGGGATTTATTAGATGTCTTCGCGATTGTGCTTAATCACGTACTTAATCACCCTAACGTGATATATGTGCCTTGGGATGCCAAATAGTCATTTCTTATGCATGAGAGACATCTTGCAGACTCTTTACCCTGGTGTTGGGATTGCAGTGCTGCCTTATTCCGATCCATTGGGTCACGGGGATATGTTGTGTGACAATGGTATGTTGAAGACTCGAGCTTTTCCAATCAGGAGCTGACTCGTGGAAGGTTTTGATATGTCTGCGCCAGACATCCTTACTCTCATTTCACGAAAGCCTTAGTATTTTCTTTTTGTGTTTGTAACACAATTCATTTGTATGACTTAGCCTTTTCTATCATATGATATGTTTGGACTACCATTTGTAGTTTTTTCTATTTGTGTATGTTGCTATAAATTTTGTATGTGATGGTTTTACATTATATAACCTTGAAATGAAAAAAAAATAATGTATTATTGGATGATCAGACCAATAACATTTATGTGGCTTCATTGCTTTGGTCAGATGTCTATGTTACATATAGATGTCCGAGACTTTTTGAATTTTATGTTGGTGTCTATGACACCTTTTGAATATTACAATATCATTGTGCTTATGACTCTTTCTTGTGTGCCCGTTGCATGTGTTATGCCCATGGCTTATTACATACAGTGACTATGACAACTGGATGGCAGTGACAAGTTCTTATATGCCTATGACATTTTTCAGATGCATGTAGCATCTTTTAAAGTTTATATTTGCTCGTGGCACTGTGCCTATGACACTTTTTGTTGGTTAACCTTTATTTATTTGTTACTCGCGAGGATTGTCGCTTCCCAATGAGAATTGCTTGCGTTTCCCCAAGTAGGTGAAAAGACGAAAATGATGATGTGCATGTTTGGCCTAGACAAAAATGTCCATCTTAGCCTAGGCACTTGGTCTGAACGTTGTTCAGAGTTATGTATATGATGATGTGCAATGTGTGGCTTGGATTTAAATATCCATCTTGCCCCAATGCACTTGGTCTGAACGTTGTTCAGAATTATGTGATTGTGTACGCACGTGTGTGCAATGTCCTAACCTTGTAATAAAAGGTATTGCTTCATTTGGTATTATTGGGATACATGATCAGACCAATATTATTTTATTTAGGCTCATGGCCTTCCAAGACTTTGCGGGATACATAGATCGGACCACGTGTTATTCTTGAACATGACATTCCATGATTTTGACAAAAAAGTATTTATTAATTGAAATAAAATATGAGAGTAATTACCTTGAAGAATGTTTTCCCATGTTGATACCAAGTCCATCATGGTGGTGAATATGTGGCCGTCTAAGGTAATCTATGTCGTCCTCCTTCTTCCACAATCCTTGTTAGTTGGGGATTTGTTCACCTATGGTCTAGCTCCTGGATAAGGTGTTCGACCTTTCCTGCTGGTAGGAGCTGAAAGCTTTTCTCTTGGGAGGAGGTGAAAGCATTCCCTGCTGGTAGGGGTGAGATCCTTCCCTCTTGGGGAGATGGAATCATTCCCTGGAGGATGTGAAATCCCTCTCTCTTGGGAGAGGAGGTGAAATTCTTCATGTTGGGAGGAGGTGAAATCCTTCCTGGTGGATGTGAAATCCTTTCATCTTAGGGAAGTTGAAATCCTTCCTGAGCACTTGTGGGCAGACATACGTGGTATGGCACTCGTGCCTTGGCAAGACGGCACTCGTGCCTTGTCCAACACTTGTGCCTTGGTCCGGCAGTAGTGTCTTGGTCCGGGCACTCTTGCCTTGCCTTGGTCCAGCACTTGTGCCTTGGTCCGGCACTCTTATTCCCGTGTCGGTGAACCCTTCCCCTTGGGACTTGGGAGGGGTGAGAGTTGGTAAAACCTTTCATTTTTGTGAGGAGCTGAAATCCTTCCCCCACTTGGAACCCTTCCCCCTCTTGGGAGGGTGGGATGTGATGAAACCCTTCCCCCTTGGGAGAGGTGGGAGGTGATGGTAACCCTTTTGCCCGTGGGAGGGATGAGAGGTGATACCCCAGCCGTGGCCGGCACTCGTGCCTTGGCCGACGCCTTACCTGCTGGCACTCATGCCTTGGCCAGTACTCGTTCCCCTTGGCCGGCACATTGCCTAGGCCGGCACTCAGCCTTGGCCGCCTCCCTTTGGAGGGGTGAGAGGTGATGAAATCCTTCTTCTTTTGGGAAAGGTAGGATTTTTCCTTGAAATCTTTATGTATTGGAAGGAGGTGAAACCCTTCTCTGCTGGGAGAGGGTGAAATCATTCCCTGGAAGAAGTGAAACCCTTCTCTCTTATGGAAGTGAAATCTTTCCCACTTGGGATAATGTGAAATCGTTTCATATTGGGAGGGGGATTCTTCCCTCTTAGGAAGATGGAATCATTCTCTCTTGGGAGAAATGGAATCCTTTCCTCACTTTTTTTTTTTTTTTTTTTTTTTTAAAAAAAAAATAAAAAAATTGGCGGCCGGCTGTCCAAGCGCCGAATATTAAGGTTCGACACTAAATACAATGTGTCGGACGAAAATATCAAGTCCGGACGAAAAATATCAAGTCCGCACAAAAATATCAATTTTTTGCCAAATTGGCCGCTGTCCAAGCTGGCCGAATATCAAGGTCGGCTTAACTAGCCGACTGTCCGGATTTGGCCGACCTGGTCGGGTGTCCGGAGCTGGCCTAATTGGCCGGCTGTCAGGACCTGGCCGAAATGGTCGGCTGTCCGGAAATGGCTAAAATGGCTCTGGCATAACTGGCCGACTGTCCGGAGCTGGCCGAAATGGTCGCTGTCCGGATCTGGCTTAATTGGCCGACTGTCAGGATCTGGACGAAATGGCTGGCCTTCCGGATCTGGCTAAAATGGCTGGCCTTCCGGATCTGGCTAAAATGGCTGGCTGTCCGGATTTGGCCTAACTGGCCGGCTCTCAGGATCTGGCCGAATTTATTTATTTATTTATTTATTTTTGTCCGGATCAATGATCCTGGTTTGTGGAAATGAGATGCAAACCTTTGTTTAAAGAGGTCGAATATATCATCCTTATGACATTGAGTAGGCATTTGAGATCGTGGTGGCAATTTCTGGTGTTGGTGAAATGACTCGAGATAAGTTACTTCCTTCATGGGAAAGATGTACTACTAGTAATTGGATGAATGGAAATGAAATGACTACCATTCCAGGACGGTTATCATGCCAAGATGGCTATTACGCCATGATGGCTATCTTTCCAGGACGACTATCAATGCCGGGATAACTATCATGTCAGGATGGGTATCATGTAAGGATGGATAATATTCTAGCAAAGTTTCTTCCATCCGGATTAGTAATGTGTAAATCAAGTTTGTTACTCTTTATTGTGCCCATGGCACTTTTAGGTTTTTATTGTTCCCCTGACACTTTCAGATCAGTCTTGTGTCCCTGAGACTTTTAGATCTGTATTGTGTCCATGACATTATTTAGATGCATACTATATCCATGACACTTTCTCATCCGGATTATTTCCATGATACGTGTAGATCCATATTGTGTTCATGACACTTTTAGATCTATATCCTGGCCAGTGCATCCTTGTGGTTATGCCAACTAGGGTATGGAATTTGACCACGTCATGGATGGTACACGGAATTGGTCCAATTTTTAAAGGCCTGCCCAGTAGGACATTGTAGCCCGAAAGTCTCATGGCATTCAATGCCTTTGTGGGATACATAGATCTGACCACTTTATGTATTTTTCTGCTTGACCAACATCAACGGTCTGAGTCAGCATTGCAAATTGCTTTAGACGTGTAAAGCTTGAGAAGAAAAAGAAAAAGAAAAATATTTTATGATCTAAATGGGATGTATAGATCAGACCATTTTGTAACCTTTTTTAGGGGTTTTGTTTTTTTTGTCCGGATCAATGATCCGGTTTGTGGGAATGAGATGAAAATTTTGCTATATCATCCGGTAGTACGTCATCCAGAAGGTCAGCTGGTTTTGATGATTCGGGATATGGTATGGTTATGGTTAAGCCTCCCTCAAAATTAATGAGTGTGGCGGATGGGGGTGGTGGTGGTTATTTTTGATCTAGGCGAAATCACCTTGGTGTAACAGTATACTCCATGGAGAAGATGAGTTGCTACTGTGGCTGGATGAAGAATGAATGAGAAGAAACGAAAATGAAATGAAATGAAACACCGTTGCTAAAACGTGTCCCACGGATGGCGCCAATGTTTGAGCAAGGATTGACAGGCTCAGTAACTTGGGTGTTTGGGGTTCAACCTCTTGACCTCCTGCTAAGCAGTGCAAACCTATCAAGCTCTTGGCGAGCTTAAGGTGGTCAAGTGGTTGGTTGAAGAAGGTGATCGGAATGTGGTTACTGCTGTGAGTAAGTATTCCGGTAAGTATGTAAGTGGTGAAGATATCTGTGTGAGAGATGTATGGAGTGTTGGCCTCTGCTTGAACTGCATCAGGGTAGGGTATTTATACCCAACAATCCCAAACATGGGAAACGGTTGGCCATAAAGGCTTATCATGGCTCTTGAATGCTATTCATGGGGTTCCAACGTTCGTGACATTATTGTTATCATTATAGGAGAACAAAGGGTAACGCCTTTGTTCATAATGATGCTAACGGTCTGAATCCTAGGGCAGGAGCTTAAGACCGTCTGGCACAGTGCTTAGAGGGAACACCAGGAACCCGAGAGTCAGGAGATCGGACCCGGGACATCGGGAGCCGAGAGGCCGGAAGCTGGAGCCGGGAGTCCGGAAGCCGGGAGGCCGGGAGGCCGGAGCCGGGAGCCGGGAGTCCGGAAGCCGGAAGGCGGAGGCCGGAGCCGGGAGTCCGGAAGCCGGAAGGCGGAGGCCGGAGCCGGGAGGCGGGAGGCCGGAGCCGGGAGCCGGCCAGTTGGATCCTGGAGCCGGGAGCTGAGGCCTGAGTGCCGGCGCCGGAGCACGAGTGTCGGGTACCAGGGCCTAAGTGTCGGATGTTCGGGCAAGGACTGAGAGCCTGCATAATGTGGAAGGGACTAAGAGCCTTTCCTTGATGTAGAAGGGACTTAGCCTTTATCCTGTGTTGTGTTAGCTTTTTAGGGCTTATAGGTTATATGTATCGAGCCTATTCCCTACTAACACTATCAGTCATCATGCTGCGTGAGAGGTTTTGCATAAATAGCCAAAGTTTCTAAATCCTAAAGCCGTTGACGAAGCGGTAGACCTCGACGACGACGGTAACAAAGAAGAACCGGACCTCTTTGGTCATGATGAAATTCCACTACCTTTAGGGAAGCCACGAGCAGCTAAAGTCGCACGGTCCTCCTCGTCCTCTGATGTATCTTCAAAGCAGGACGAGTTTAACGACGACGTTGTCAAAGATTTTCGCAAGCTTAGGATCGCTAAAACAACGGAGATCCAAGACAAACGCCGTTTTCGAAAAATGGAATTTCTCCGTATGCCTACAAATGATATGGAACCAGAGGATCGAGCCGAAGTCGAGAGGATTAAGGCCGACATACACGCCGAATTTGCGGCCGAACGTAACAATTAGGTTTTAATTATTGTAAACGTATTCTATTTTTAAGTATTATTGTATCGTCTTTTTATTTAATGTTAATCTAAGTTTATTTTTATTATTAATGTATCTTTATTATTAATAATGTATTAAAAATAATATGAATAAAAAGAAAAAGATGAAAAATAAAAAAACTGGTGGATTACATAATTATGAGTTATGTCTGAATTTGGTGTTATGTTATGTGTTGTGTTATGGTTACGTGACTATAACACCGAGCTTTTTATTCTTATGGCTGAGCTTAGACAATGTATATAATAGGTGTGTAATTAAATCGGGTCCAGTCGAGGTGATCACCTTCTTGGTGCACAAGCCACCCACAGTCCCACACTATAGTGGTGGTCCTATTCCATAAAATGGTGTTCCCATAATACAGACAACTGACACACTCAGCTTTTTTTTTTTACTTCTTCATAAAATCACTCTCATAATAATTTATCAAATTTATCCAATGAAACAATTCTTCAAGGTAATAATTTCAATTTTTTTTTACCTGAGAATTTCAGAAACCTGCAAAATTCAAAAATGGACATAAAAATGGAGATTAATTTGAGCTTAAATAAACTTTTTAATGTTCATTTTTAGTTAGATATATGTATATATATACGTACAAATATATGTATCTATATATGTATATTTTTCAACAAACTTATAAACTATATAATTATTAATCTATTTCAGTCAGATATAATCTACTAATTTTATCTATGCTAATTTTTATTTCAGTTAATTTAGGTTTTAAATAAATTTTCTGTGTTCATTTTGTATGCATATATACGTACAGATATATGTATCTATATATGTATCAACAAAAATGGTACAATATACCTGAAATAATAAATAGTTATTAATTAATTATAATGATATGAGAGATATTCTACAATATATGTGTTCATTTTTTTATGTATATACATACAGATATATGTATATATATATATATATATATATATATATATATATATATATATATATATATATATATATATATATATATATATATTTTGTTTTAGCAAACTTGTACTATTATAGATTTTTTTTTTACATAGTTTAATAGCTGAAATAGTATTTTATATAAATGAATATTTAACATATAATGTTAAATACTAATAAATGCAGGTTGTAGAACTCGAATGAAGTTGTTTTCGAAAATGTCAATTTCCGAAAAGCGAGAGAGGTTAATGGAGTTGGTGAAAATAAGGTCGAATACGAAGAGGAGGAAGATAAAGAAGGAGGAACAAAGTGATTTGAATCAGAATATTAAACGGAAGAAGTTATTTGCAAATGTGTATAAAAAAATGTTTAGAAATGGTGGAAGGAAAGGGAGGTTGGTGAGTCAGGGTAATGATGTAAGTGGTAAGGAAACGTGTTCGGGTTCTAAACGTAAGAAACAAAGGTACCGTTTTTGTAATATGATGAATGAATAATGTTAAAATGTGGTGATGTATGATATAGAGTAATGAAGTTGTATTGTTTTTGTTAATTTCAGAGTTGTTTTAGATTCGGGAGGAGTTTGTATGGAAAATCGAGAATCTGTAAATGAACGTTTGCGTATCTCTTCAATGGTATTTTCTGTAGATTTCAGTGTAACTTATTTTTATTTCCCTTTAGTAATGGGTTTATTTTACTGGTTTGGTTTGGTTTGGTATTGGAGCTGGTAATTTATTTCAAACGGGTCAAATGGGTCAAACGGGTTACAACTTACCTAAAGTCATTTTTAACATATTAATTATTTATAAGAAACGGGCAACAAATAATAAATGAACTGTTTTAATCCAAACTTGTTTTGACCCGTTACCCAACCCGCTTGACTCACCATATTGTCAGTCTGTGATACTTGCTTGTTGTGTCTTGTCCTGATTTAGGATGGTGTGAGGTATGGGACTGTGCTTAAAACGTCCAAACCTGTTGACATTCAGCATGCTTCGTGTTCAAAAATCAAGATAGAATCTGGTGTGCATTCTGTTTTTTTTTATCACAATTTCTTTATCATTAATTACTGGAGTTACTGATGCAGTTAATATTACATATACTACAGGTAGTGTTGAGTTATCAGAGTTTCAATTTGAGGTGTCGAGTGAAACATGTAATCATGTACTTCCTTACGTTAACAAACTTCGTGATTATTGGCACAGAGGTCACAATGCTGTTATCTTTGATGAGCAGGTGAATTCTTCGTTTATCTGTTCATTTAACAACATTCTTTTATCTCTATCTGTCAGTCTGATGGTGGGGTCGGGCGTGTTGTGCAACGGGTCAACAAAATTGGGATAAAACGGGTATTTTTGTTACTGGCTAAAAAAGGTTTGGTCAGGTAGGGACTGTAGGGTTATAGTGTGAATTGATCGATTATCATTCGAATGTTGCAGGACCGGATACGTAAAGTAGTCTTTTTTGTATTGTCGTGGTTAGATAATGTGAAACAGCCTATTCTAATTATAGCTGCTACACGGGTTCTTTCCTTGTGGGAAGCTGAGTTTTCAAAATGGTCAAAGTTGACCAACGTTGTAACATACAAAGGAAACAAAGATATCCGCACCGCCATAAGAGCATTAAGATTATATGATGAAAACGGGTCTATATCATTTCAAGTGCTTTTATTATCTGCAGAAGTCATTATTGAGGTACACCGGTCTAAACGAAATGTAACTAATATATCGCTTACTTTTCGTGTATTAATTTATTAATCTTGTTTTGTTGCAGGACTCGGAAATGCTTGATCACATCAAATGGGAATTAATAGTGATTGACGAGTGCCAGCGTTATTCAATCTCAATGCATTCTAAGAAACTTAAGATGCTTGTGGCTGATATGAAACTGCTTACAGTTACTGATGAAGCAGTGGTATATTTTCCTAATCGCCCGTTTTGACCCGTTACCCAACCCGCTCACAGTTTTTTCCTTTTTTTTAAATTAGCTAATTTCAGTTAACTGTTTCAGGATATTAAGGATATTAGACAGAGATACCAAAATATTCTTTCACTGCTTGATATACATACGGATGCTGACATGGAAACTAACGATGATGATACTCGTACATTAAAAGAAAGGTTGTCACCTTTTATTGCATTCGAATGCAAATTCAACACTATTGAAGTTAAAGAGTATTGGGTCCCGGTTCATCTTTCTTCTATGCAAATCGAACAATATTGTTCAATTTTATATTCCAATTTGGAGGCACTCTCCTCTTGTACAAAAAATATCTCTTCAGTCCATAACATTCTCACCAATATCCTCAAGGTCTTTTTTATTTTCTTTCTTTTTTTGTTCATTTTATTTCGTAAATGTTTATTCATTCAAAATGCATCATTTTTGCAGTGTTGTGACCACCCGTATCTTGTGGACTCTACTTTACGTAACTTTTCGAAAAGAGATGATTTAATTGACCCACTAGGTGCTGAAATTGAGGTCAGTGGCAAACTGCATGTTCTTGACAAGCTTTTGCACGAGATTAAGCGATCAGGTTTAAGAGCAGTTGTTCTTTTTCAGGTAAATGGAATATTAATACTACCTTAAATGATAAGGGCCTTAAGGTCATTTTCTTTATATTAGGATAATTCTGTTGAATGTTGAAGTAGCAAATTGGTAAGGTCGGACGGGTTGGGTAACGGGTCAAAATCATTTTTTGTGGTCTAATGACACTCTGTAATGTTTTTCAACATGCTAGTCAGTGGAGAGTTCAGGAAACGTATCTATTGGAGATATTTTGGATGATCTCGTTCATCAAAGATTTGGCCAAGATTCGTATGTACGTATTCTAGCAAAGGTTTCTTCAATAAATGCACGTAGAAAAAGAACAGAAACATTAAAAATGTTCAACAATGTCGAGAACGGAAAGTTTGTTTGTTTATTTGATTCCAAAGCTTGTCATTCAAGTATTCAACTTTCACGTATAAACATTGTAATACTATTCAACAGTGATTGGAACCCGTCATACGACATCCGATCTTTACAAAAAATCACTTTTGATCCACATTGTGAGCCGTTGAGAGTCTTTCGCTTATATTCATCATTCACCGTTGAAGAAAAAGCTCTTATATTTTCAAAGAACGGTTCGCCTCTTGAAAGCTATTTATCTCACATTAATTGGTCTACTTCTCATCAGCTGTTAACTTGGGGTGCATCCTACTTATTTAGTAAACTCCAAAACCAAATAGATTCCTCATTTATTGATGATTTGGTTCACGAGTTGTCATTTCTTTTGGGGAACACGAGTGGAAAAACGGAGACCACAAACCATTCAGTCGTATCAAATGCGGAGCTACGTGATGGATCTTATTCTAGAAGTATTCTGTTATTGGGTGAAACTGAGGCACACACCAAGGAAGTGATTGAAAATGAATTTTCTGATTTTTGGTCAAATTTGCTCAAGGAGAGTGATCATCATAGACCGAAAGATTCATGTAGCCGGTTATCTCGGAGGGTTCAGAAGTCGCCCAAAAACGATTATTGTTGGCTTGAAGGAGTTGGAGCTTTCGACAATGCAACTACTTCTTCCCCTTCTGCAAAAACAAAGCCAAGAAGTAAAAGAAAAAAGCATGATCAAGCAAAGCAAAGCAAGTGGGCAGGTATAAAAACTATTATTTCAGACAAGAAAATCGGATTTTAGAAAAATAGTCATAACCTTTATCGAAGTGCTGATATGTGTTTCATCCTTTTGGGTTGTCTTTCATGCAGGGGCGCGTGCACATTTTTGTGGTCATCAGTCATCTCGGATTTCACCTACCCGGGATCAGGTACTTGTAGAAAACATTATTCTTTTAACCGAACTTCCTGTTTTGTTATGTTCTTTTAATACACATTTCCTTTGGTGTGAATTACGTGAATGGTCCTTGTGGTTGAACCCAAATTGAACGTATAGTTTCTAAGCCTAGAATACTACACAAAACCTCCCTCACGTCTCCAAAAACGTAATGCTGGTGGTCTGGGGAGCAAGTTACGTGACTAAGATACCCTTTTCTTTTAGTCATTTCTTTTGGTTCGGAAAAGGGTATTTTAGTTATTTCATTGGGTCCATGGACCTTGAATAAAACGTATTCTTTGATCTTTTTTATACATTAATAACCATAACCATGTTCTACATTTATAGGGTGAAATTCGAAGAGGGTCACAGTTACTGAGATCGAGAAAAAACAAAGTTCAACAATGCCAGAACAATCAGTCTCCAAATAGTTCTAGCTCAACGCCCTTTGAAGCAGAAATCGAAAGAATTCAAAAACAACGAGAGCAAGTCAATAAGTTACGTCAAGAAAAGGTTCTTAAAGAAACCCAACATCGTTTTCTGTTTTTTTAGTTCCGACATTACATTGTAATAATGAATTAATGATCTTTGTTTATTTGTAGAAATTGATGCTCCTTTCTGAATGTAAAAAAGAGATTTCAGAGATACGAAAGAAGGTACAATGCGTTAGTTAACGAGTCCGAGACGTTTTATACAAATGAAATAGAAGATTCTGAAGAATATTACGCACTTGTTAACGCCAATAATCTATTGCAGAGATTTTGTCACAGAATTATAACGATACGTTCAATCTGGAGAATACAGATAAAGGTACGTTTCCATCACGGCATCACTCGTTAAACGCTAAATTTCAAACTTCATTTGGTAATTTTTATCTATACTTTTGTTACTTCAGAATCTCAAGTTTCTCGAATTCCAGCATCAGCACTAATACGACCAGCAAACCCGTGTTCAGCAAGCGTTCTTACAACAGGTTTCTCCGGACATAATGTAATCGGGTCTGGCATACGGGCCCCAGCCCCTCATCTAAGATCAAACCCGTTACTGTTTCCATCATTATGCAACCAGCCCACCTCACTTGACCCGTTTCTTGCGCCATTGCAGACTCAGTCAAGTCCCCAAACACAACCCTATTTACAAACAGAATCGAACAATGAGGTTTACAATCTTCTTGACCTCCCTATCCAATTCGAGAGCTTTTATAATACAGGAGGTCCTAGTTTCCCGTTATTGGACTCAAATTACCACACTTTTTGATTAGAGCGGTTTATGATAGCATTTTTGAACTTAGGTGGTTTAACATTTACATGAGGATAGAGTAACGATCAAAATGTGAAGATAGTTGAAATACGACTGTGTAGTAGATACTCGTTTTGCTTAGCAAAGTACACGGTCAATGTTGATATCGAGTAGAATTGAAGAATAGACACGATGTATACATGACAATACCAACTATATGTCACACGGGTACTCAAATTTTGTCGATCTTGCTCTTAATGTAGTTAGTTACATATACATGTCGTGTCTGTATCCTGTTCTTGATTGGCCCGGTTCGTCCTTTGGTACCAAATTATTTATTTATAAACTTATTTCTTTAGCCAAGTATTTTGTGAGAATTACAAATTAGCTTACTTTTTTCGTCAGGTATATTGTAAAAATTACAATTTATATATAATCAACGTGAACTTAAGTTTATAAAAGATTAAAATTACAATTTATGACAACACAAATTCTAATGGAATTAGACGTACCAAGTGTGTGATCTATACGATAGTAATTTAGAGGTTATTGACAAAAAAAACTATCGATGTTAGTGAAAACATTTTTTTTTTCCTTAGCGAACACACATTATACTCGTATAAGTTTCTTAAAACAAACAAAATTCCAAAACTACCCTTACACACCAAAATTCATCATTTCTCTATTATCTAATCTATCACAAAACTCTCCACCAAAAAAAAAAAACCGAAATCCAGATCCCATATACACCACCGTATCACCACCGTATAACCACCATGTTCCACCATCGTACAACCACCGGAATCTTAAAAGAAACCACCACAATCTTCACCACCAACCACCACCTCCTAATCTTCACTCTCCTCTCCTTCCTAATCCTCTCTCTCCGATCAAACGTCGAAACCGCCACTCAAACCCTAACTCAATTCATCGATCACGATCCGGCGATCAAATCACTCCTATCTCGTCTCCACATCAACGCCGTTAATCCTAACCATAATCATCATCATCCTGCCGTTAATCGCCGTTATCATCGGAGACCGTTTCTCCAGCTGACACGTGTTGGAACCCTAGATGATGATTTTTTCTCAGGTGACGAGGATTTGGATCATAGATTCTTTGGCTCTGTGGTTAAAAGTAAGATTAATGAGACGGATTTGATTGTGGATTCGTTTGATCCAAAGTTAGGGTTTCCGGATTCGATTTCGGATAACGGAATTAGCTTTTCGGAGATTTCTAGCTTCAGGATCAAAGTTAAATCATTGAATGTAATTGATGCTATTAATGAGAATGAGAATGAGAGTGAGAGTGAGAGTGAGAGTGAAATGATTGATGATTTAGCGGTTTTTTTGAAGAGATTTGAGCTGGAGCATCATGAAATGAGTGCTTTGTTGTTTTTGTTAGGTGTGTTATCGGCTTCGTATGGTTTTGCTATATTTGGATTTGTGGTGACTTATGCTTGGGTTTTAGGGATTATATTTGTGGTAGTGGTGAATGATTTGTTGAAAGGGGGTAGGTCGTTTTTTAGGACGTTATGGGACGGGTCGAATTTAGGGTTGAAACGTTTGTCGGGGTATATTGTTATGAGATGGGCGGTAAGAGATGCATTGACGCAGGTTTTGGGAGTTTGGTTTTTTGGTGAGATTGAGGATCAATATATGTTTTTTAAGATTTTTGTTAGGTTGAAGTTGATGCCGTTTTCGATTGTTTCTCCTTGGGTGAAGGGGTTTGAGAGAGAGATTTATGGTTTTTTGTTGTCGTGGTTTTTGTTAGATACGTTGGTTTCGTTTGTTTTTGCGGTGGATGCTTGGATTGCAATGGTGGATACGAGGAAAAGTGTGAGGGAAGTTGTGAAAGAAGGGTGTCATTTGTTGTCGTTGATGATACATCCCGCAATTAATCTTAAATGTTTAGAAGGGATTGTTTGTGGGTCGTTTGCGAGATGGGTGATATCAGGGTTGTTTGGGAAGTTGTTTGCTTCTGCTTTTCAGGCGTTTATGGAAGTTTACTTTATGGTGGCGTGGCTTTTATACTATTTATCAGTTAAGTCGAAAGATGCGAGTTCTAGTGGAGTACCATTTGGTCATAGAGAGCTTGAAAGATTGCTTGAAGATGTTAGATGATGATTTTGCTGCGAATTCTTATGAAATTCGCTTCCAAGCTACGGAAATTGAGTGCTAAGTAGAGCGGTAATTTATAGTGCTTTGTGTGTTGATTGTATTTTTAGCAAATGTGATTTAGCACTACCATTGTTTTTACAACACCATCTTGATGTTTTGTATCATATGTACGTTTATCACGAGGCAGATATAACATGTGTATATTTTTCTCCCATGTAGTGCTTAATGTTGTACATATACTTCATCGATTCCTTTTTTTAGATTATTACTTCTTTTTATAAATGTTTTCAGATTAGATGCATTGAATAGAGAACTATTATTGTAATACATTTTGGAACAATCGTTAATTTCCTTTTCCGTTTTGATATTACTGACTGCACATCTACTTGGTGAGAATTCCTTAGGATATAACTATTATAAACAAAATTCTTCTTGTTTCTGAATCTTGTTTGGAATCTTATATGAACTCAGAATTTAGTATGCCTTGGTACATAGAAACCATTGTCGAATATAAGTATATATATCTGTTTAATGATGAGTAACTCGATTAGTTTATTGGTCAACAAATTAAGGGCAATGGCTTTGTCGCGTGCTGGGACAAATAAAGTGTCATGGATTTTGTTAACTAACTTTTTCAAGGGGCTGAATTGCTTAATCCTTAATCGTGCCTCGACTGTAAACATGATAAAAAAAACTCCAAAGTATTAGTTTCCTTACGTACATGTGCTGGGTGTTTACGTCACACCAAAATTTAATATTTTTCTGAAATTGCTAACCCCCAGACCCCTAAGTTTCCACCTTGTTATGTTACCCATTCAATGATTCATAACCAGAAAAAAGTGCTAATATACCTAATACTCGAAACTCGTATTGATAGTAGCCAACTGTCCTGAAGAATAAGAACCAAATACTATTCAGTAGTGACAGTAACTTATATAACAATCTAATAATGGCAAAGTTCGAGTTAGCATTGATGTAATTATGCTTTGATTATTGATTCATGATATTGGCTACAATGAACACTTGATAACCCTTTTGCTCGCTACTGCAAGAATTGAATTTATAACGGAACATTTTTGTTACTTGTTCTAGCAGTTAAATACAAAGCTGAATTTGGTTTGTTAACTTTGTAATTAGTATATTGGTGAAAGATGGAACTGTTATAAATTTAGGCTAGTCCTTCCATAGATGTAATAACTAAATCCGGAGCGAGGTAAAAGTTTTCCTTCATCAGGTATAAGGCTGTTACTTCCGTTGCAGGTTTCAACGATCCAGATTCTGGTTCTGTAAACTGGCAATGAAACAATGCTTATTGGAGCATCAATGCAAAGCTGCTACATGACAGGTATAGTTTATTCCTATTACGTCTCTCTGATGATTTTGTATGTAAGCTGACAGAATGCATGAACGTTGTACTTTTCTCAGAACGCGCATTCTATAAATATTGCTTACTTATAAAGAACAAAAAGCTTGGCACCCGATTTACTATATAACAGTTTTAGTGATAACCAGTTATATGTTAGTTTTTACAGTTTGGGTCGTTTTTGTATACGATTTTACTAAACTTTAAAGCCTTCATTTCACATCGTCTGTTTGTGTGTACATGTTCGTTTTTTTCTATTTGGAACTTGTATGACACACAGACAACAACATTCCAGAAACCATATGTGGCAGTTGTTTTTTAATTGTATTTAAATTATTCTTATCGTCATTGCTATATCTTACATCACTTCTAAGTTCTAACTGGTTCCAAGTTTTTTTTATAGTTTCTAGATTCATCTTTGAGATTCGTCCACCCACCAATATGCATCGGCATTAGAAGAAAAACCAAGAAGTGAAAAACTACCTTCAACGCATTTGTTCCGTGTTTTTGGACCCAAATTACGCTCAGCTCTTTTTGAAAAGCTGGCAGGAAAGTGGCTGAAAATTTGATGCTTGGATCATGCTTTATTACTCAAAAAGGTCAAACACTATTATTTAACTTTACGAGATGTTAGCTTTTATACATTGGGATTAAAAAATAGACCCGTACAACATAATTCGTTATTACTCCTTGAATCTTGTTACAACTTACAACTACTAAGAACTAGTTCACCCTGTAGGTGATGCAGTTTCTAAAAAAACGGAAACTAGCAACTCATAATGTCTATACTTGATCATTGTCCGTACAAAAAGCAGGCTTTCATTTCTCACATTAGCGTTAACAATAGCTAGTCGCATACAATATTAAGCTATCTCTTTACATAATATATATAAAAATAATATTGCAGGAACAATTCCTTGACTCAACAAAAGTCAAAGACACAGAGGAATCCTTCGTTCATTTGGAGACGTGGCACACCTAACTACACTGACAAACACCTCCTCGTCACAAGGAATAAAAAGTCGCGAATCAGTAGTGAAATCATATTCTTCTCGAGCTTGATCCAACAACGCACTAAACAAAGGATGCTTTAGTAATTTCACCTTGATCACATACCTAGTCTGGTTCTTCCCTACGTACACAACCATATGACCTTTCGGTACATCTCTTGGAATCGCTTCATCTTCTTCATTCATAGATAACGGCCATTTAAAAGCCCATTGACAACACTTATCGCAACTTGCAGATGAAGGTACTACTCCTCCATCATTCATCTTTTTCCACTTTTTTATCCATGCTTTCATCGCCTTTCCTCTCATCATCTTATGTATATGTATATGTGTATATGTATATGTATCGTATGTATATATCGGTTTATATGCTTCTATGTGAGGGAGATAGTTATTGTGTTGCTTGTTTGGAGTTGGGAGTGATCATATATAGTAGTGTTGAGGTTTGAATATCTTAGAGCTTACAACTTATTGGAACATTAAATGTGTTTTATATATATATATATATATATATATATATATATATATACCACTTGGGCGTGCCCAAGTGGTTATAGGATGCTGTCTATCTGTGGGAGGTCTCGGGTTAGGTCAATTGCATAATGAGATTGGTGGGTATACAAATGTATATCAGGGGTTAAGAGTCACCTTCCAATAAACCTTTATATATATATATATATATATATATATATATATATATATATATATATATATATATATATATATATATATATATAGAGAGAGAGAGAGAGAGAGAGAGGGATGGGTAGTTAAAAGAGGATATGGGAAAAGGGTATCAAGTTGGAGATATATGTGGTTATGATGATTTGTTGCAAGAGTGTACTTTAATATTTACATTCATGGGGGGAATTTATTTTATTTTATCCTAAGTTTTTTATTAATAAAAGTTGATACGAATTTGTACGAACAAGTGTTTTTTTGCATGAATATAAGAGCTTATTTTTTTACAATAAGGTCTTCCCCACCTTTATTCACTTGCATATTATTTTAGAATATCTTGAAGTAACATGTAGAATTAAAAGTGTGTAGAATTGCACTTTGTCCAAGAAGCTTATCCCATGCCTTCCATACTACTATCCTTCTATCTAATCTTATTTTCTACTTGTGGGTCTCACTTTCTAACTTGGCATCTTTTAAGAAAAATGTTTAAGTAACCTAATTCGACGACCTAAATCAACCTAAGATCTGTAATGACAAGTTCAGTGATCAAGATTCAGTAATAGAAAATCGATAACTTTATACATTTTCTCTTTCTAAATGACACATGTCAACCCTAACAAATTTCGGGCCTACTTACTTAGGCTTCCATATCTACTTTTAAACCGAGTCTTAAAACAAATTTCAGACGCATTTGACATTTTAAGTTGACTTGATGAATTGTTGGCGGTGGGGCATATGCTACTTGATCTAGTGTTCTCGCTACTTTATCTGTATCGATGTAGGCGATAAAGTAGATTGGTTATGTGTATAGAGTCAATGAATTGTTGTGGTTCAAAGATTGTGCTTTTGGGGGGATTTGAAAATGAGTTGAGGATTGACACATTTTAGTGTGAGTGGAAAGTGGGGTGTTGACCAAAAATGGAGTATCATCACTTTCATCCTACACTTTGGGATTTTTAATTGAGAGCTTTTTGTTGTGCTTGTTCCATTTAACTTAAGTCATATGTCTCTCCCTTTCTAGAGAAGTCTATTGATAAACTCGTTTTTTTAAACGGTCAAACTGATAAACTAATAAATTATAATGCTAATATCTATGTAGAGACATATTGATTGAACGGGTAAATGGAGAAAAATCAATGCTCTTATGAGACTCGTTGGCGTCATCTTGAAGATGGTTAAAAGACGTGCTAATTCATAACATAAAGATTCACGACATAAAGATATACCGATAAACATATTCTTGGTTTGATGAAACCAACTTAAGTGGGCATAATTCTTTTGGATTTGAGCTTGTTAGAAAGTGGAAAAGACCTACCCCTTAGAATCAATAATTTAGGGTATAGAATATTGATCTATGATTGTGTAACCAAAAGCATGATTAAAGAAGAAATCATCATAGTTTAGTAATCAAATCTTGGTCTTTCAAGCAGAGATCCCCAAGTGTCATCAAGATATATGGTAGTTGAACAATTTATTATGATTTTTAGTGCTTGATTTGTCCCACCACACTTACACATACTCTTTTCACACGTATGATTTCGAAAGAAATGTTGTACAACCCGTACCCAACTCTCACTTTCTAGATAGATTTTAATTCTATAGATTTATCTAACGTCTAATTATAGTCACTTGTGTTTACACATACTATGAGGCTTTACAATTTACCATCGCATGTTAGTCGTGAGATATGCCGGTAAACAAGAGTCATTTTGAATCACTTTAGGATTTAGGATTTAGGATTTAGATTATATTTGAATTTACCTTTTTATACCGTGGTATCTCCATCTTTGTTGACCACAATCCATGGTCGTCAAGTCTACTGCCACACGATAAACATCTACGTTAGAAGATGTTAGTGATTTACGTCACCAATATGATTTAAATGTAATGAGATTAATTTGTTTAACCAATGTAATCTTGATAAATATCGAACAAGTTCAGGAAAGTGTGAAGTGCACACTTGTTCGAACTTATCTTGATTGTTTAGAAACTATAGGGGTTCGGGGGCAGCGCCCCCGATAACGGGGTCTAAGGGGTGGCAACCTCTGGCTGGGGTGGTATGTGACTGAATTCAATTACAAAAGAATCATCACTTTCATATGTTCATTCACCGAGTTTTATCCGATCATTAATTTCAAGGATACCACTGAAATATTTTGATCTGAAAGTGTTCACACGACTCTCAGTATCATCCAATTCGAAACCCTAAATCACAACAAAGATCAAAATAATATGTAATCATGACGAACGGTGAATTAGTGAAAGATATGACAAGCAAATTCGAAAAATTGGCGAAGTTTGAAGGGAAGGACTTCAGGAGATGGCAGAAAAAAGATGCACTTCCTCCTTACTACTCTCAAGGTTGTGTATGTTCTAAGCACACCCATGCCCGAAATGGTTGAAGAAGAACCGTTGGAAGTGACAAGGAGGCGATCAAAATGGGAAAATGATGACTACATCTGTCATGGCCACATCTTAAACGGTATGTCAGACTCTCTATTTGATGTGTACCAAAAAGTTGAATCTGCGAAGAAACTGTGGGATTCTTTGAAATCAAAGTACATGGCAGATGATGCTTCGAGTAAGAAGTTTCTAGTGGGGAATTATATGAATTATAAAATGGTAGACTCCAGGCCTGTTATGGGACAATTCCACAAATTGTTGAGGATTCTTGGACAGTTTGTCCAACACAATCTGAAAATGGATGAAGCAATTTCGGTTGCTATGATCATTGACAAACTACCTCTGTCTTGGAAGAGTTTCAAACACACTCTTAAACATAGCAAGGAAGAATTAACTTTACTTGGAAGTTATCTTCGGATTGAAGAGGCCTTGAATACTCAAGAACTCGACACCAATCCGAAGGGTAAGAATGGTGTTGGAAATTCCTCTGTTAATATGGTTGAAGGGGAATCTTCTAAGAAGAAATTCAACAACAACAAACGCAAAAACAATGGCGGTGATGACAAGTCGAGTTACTTTAAAAAACCGAAAGTTGAATGTTGGAAATGCGGTAAGCCGGGACATTTCAAGAAAGATTGCCGTGTTGGAAAGGGTAATGAAAAAGGTAAAAAGGATGGCGCTGGTCCTAGCGGATCTAAGGATCCGGATAAGCAACAAGGTCAGAATATATTATCTACTTTTAATAATATTCAGAATTATGTTTTTGTGATTTCTGATGCATTTTATATTCAGGATGATGATGTTGCGTAGTGGGTTGATTCGGGAGCAACGTGTCATGTTTGCAAGGATCTTCGATGGTTTGATGAATGTCAAGAATTGAAGACGGATCTTGTGTGAAGATGGGAAATGTTGCAACCGAACCGATCAAAAGAATAGGGTAAGTTTATTTCTGGAAATGTTTTATGTTTGGATAATGTTTTATATGTTCCCGGGATTCGAAAGAATCTCTTGTCTGAAATTGTGTTGAATAAGTTTGGCTACAAACAAGTGTTAGAAAGTGACAAGTATATCTTGTCAAAACATGGTACTTTTGTTGGATTTGGTTATGTTTGTAATGGTATGATTAGGTTGAATCTTGTTTATCCTTTTAATGTTAATTCTGTTTGTATGCTTACTTCTAGTTCAAATAATAGTTTAAACAAATCAGGATTGTGGCATTCTAGGTTAGGACATGTACATCATAAAAGATTAAAATATATGTCCAAAATGAGCTTAATTCTCGCTTTTGACACAAACAAGTGTAAAACTTGTATGCTAACTAAGATAACTAGACAACCTTTTAAGGAAGTTAACAGAGAAAGTAAAGTTTTACAACTTATTCATAGTGATTTATGTGATTTTCATGCAACACATTCAGTTGGAAACAAAAAGTATGTCATAACTTTTATTGATGATGCATCTAGATATTGTTATGTGTATTTAGTGCAGAGCCCCTGGCTGGAGTCGAGTTCGACCCGGTTTTGACCCTAACTGTTGGATACGGCTTGACCCGTTTTAATTGTTGGATACGGTTTTAATAAAACTACATATGGCAGTTTTATAAACCGTTTATAACTCTTTTTTGTTGGTTAAGATTACTGGTATGTGACTGAATTCAATTACAAAAAAATCATCACTTTTATATGTTCATTTACTGAGTTTTATCCGATCATTAATTTCAAGGATACCACTGAAACATTTTGATCTGAAGGTGTTCACACAACTCTCAGTATCATCCAATTCGAAACCCTAAATCACAACAGAAGACTAACGTAACACTCACAAGATTTGTTTGCACCTTGTGAGAATGTGATATTCGAACCTTTAACCTCTACCGTTAGTGAAAGTTATCCTACTTTCTTAAGGCTTTAGATATTATCTAGTTCGAACCATATGCATATGTGTCAAATCGCCAGCTTGAAATGAGAATGTGAGGTGAGAGGTGACTCGAGCTCCAAAGGGGCCACATTGGGACTCATGAGTTGCATAAATGAAATCCAGCAAAGTGATTCATCCCCTAAGGCATGTGGTCGGAAGAAATCCTACATGAACAGATCATATATACACACTAATCATCAATCTGATAGAGACTATACACAAAGCTTGTAGTTTCATGTCAACCCCGACGTGTCAAATTTTGAATCATTCATATATAGTTCTG
Organism: Senecio squalidus; assembly: GCA_910822075.1. NCBI lineage: Eukaryota > Viridiplantae > Streptophyta > Magnoliopsida > Asterales > Asteraceae > Senecio > Senecio squalidus. The sequence goes on from CAJVGC010000508.1 coordinate 55,629,366, forward strand.
AATCAAACCGATAAAATAGACAACAACGCACTAAACAAAGGTTGTTATTGACATACTGGTAAGACGTCTTAATATTACATCTTGGGGTGCGTTTAGAAATGTCTTTTTTAGATAACCTGAACATGAAAAACCTCGATTTTCTATTCCGCTTATATAATTGTAGAGAGAAGGAAGTAATGTTCACGTGTGGTGTACAGAAAAATGACTTGTTAAAATATGGTTTGATTAGCTGGCAACTCCTGCATCTAGATATCAAATATCTAATAGCTTTTAATTCCACCCATGCTCTTTTATCCTGCTACGATCACCTACACATCACCCCATGCTAACTAACTATACATCATTTTTCACTTCCATTTTATCTGAATAACTGATAACCAATCAACGGTTAATCTATAAACATGTGCCACGTGTACCATGTCTAGTTGTATACCGTTAAAGCATATTGTCCTTGTTGTCATATAAGCACTTATTAATCAAATGTTTTTTAAACTCAAGGATCTAAAGTTCGATTGATATAAGCTTTACATCACTTAATTGTACGTAATGAATAACCGCCCTTTGTATTTGGATATCTCATTCCCTAGATTTAAAGAGTATAACTTTTTATGTATTTTTCTTAGTTTTTAATTACAGCCCCGAAGAGACTGTTGTTATCAATACTCTATTTTTAAGTCGCCATTATATATCGAGACATTTATGTAAAAGTCATACATACTTTTGTCTGATATACTATACTAACCGATTACACTTTTATCATAGTCAAATTAGTCATTTATTGAAGATTCTATAATTATTCTCTAACTCGATACTCGTGTGAAAGATCTTCAGAAGTTTCTCCTTCGATCTCGCTCATGAAGTCTCCATTAATATATAGTCATGACTTTACTTGATGATTTGGAGATTTGATCTTCGCCGTTCTCAGAAATGGATCTTACACGTACATTGTGATGAGAGACTAGTACAAGTCGTTGGTTGTTTCATTCGCACAATTTACCTGTCTAGTAAACTTTGTTAAAAAGTTCTCTTAAGTAAAGTTTGTTTTAATTTTTTCTCGTTTATCCTCATTTTTTTGTTGCTTGTCTCGTAGATTGTTTAAACTAGGATAGATTAGTCGAGTCTAAGATAACTTTCTATGACACAACACCCCTTCATCTAATGCGACTTTTTTTTTTAAAAGTAGATTCATAAAACATGCCAAAAGCAATGGATTCGACTTGTTTACGCCCTAAGTTAAAACATAACTAAAATCGAATCATTTCATTAATAATGAGCTGAACTTGCCACCTCCAACGAAAATTGACTACTTATGAGTGAAAACATTCATTGTTTACATCATATTAACATCTTCAAGTAATCAGAATGATGGACTAGATATTGTCATCAAGCTACAACTCCAACTATATGTTCAAATGGAGCTCGATTAAGGTCACTTTTTCTTCAATAAGATGGTACACTGCAAAATACATGATTGTTTTCTGTACATAAACGTTTTCAAACGGGGACCTTATTACCACCTTTGATTCTGGCGGGAGATGAAACATGATGTGCAAGTGGGAATTTTGACTTGGAAATCTTTGAGTTGTCTTCTCGTGGGTATGGATACACAGACGCTAGTTCTCTCACACGGGATAAGATTGACTTTGGTAAAGGGCGCCATGGTTGGTTCCGTTTTTGGTCCTCCTGCATTAACACAAACATTTTTAGACTTCAAAAGACTCGAACTACAACCCTTGTATTCTGAGCTCAAACCTAGTGTTTTCCACTGTATATAACTGTTTGGATAACTGCATACTAATACAATGACAACTAACAAGCTCATGGTACTGAGTTTTTACGGTTTTAATTAAAAAGAAAAGTATTTACGCATAAGTGGTATGCATTAAGTGGGTTAAAACTGTAGGCATTAGAACATTCAAAGATACAATGTTTCTATGAAAGGTTCTGTTAATGAAAAAAAAGTATTTACGAATAAAGTCTCACAAGTAACAAGTGGTTATATTTACACATATTGTACGCAATAAAACATTTATAGATGAAAAGAGAAGATAACTAACCTCAATTCTGCTCCCCTTTAGTACATGACTTGCTTTCAAAAGATTACGCCATTTGTCCTATGAAAGCATATAAAAATATCAAAAGTAGAAAACATTTGTTAGAAACGTCAACTCTTATAAATTACATAACAAATATGTAATTATGATATGATAGATGATATAAAGTACCTTCAGATCTACAGGTGTTCGATGAACAGATGATGAAAAGAGCAATTTCTTGATATGAGTCCATTTCCCTACCCCAAAATGAGCAACACCGTCAATCAACTTCTTTACTTCTGAAATAGTCCAAAGTCTATGAAGCTTCCTTTGATTGCTACTTGTTATAGATCTTATCGTTTCAGGGTCATCTTCATCTTCATCTTCATCTTCAGATCCATTTGAATAATTCACAATACGGTTTTCAATCTGTGCAAAACATATATGTTCAAACTCTAGAGGTTACAAGATAAAGACTATCTAGATTCGCGAAAAAAGTTAGAACAATTAGTTTAAAAGAAAATCGGTCAAATGGATCAAACAGGTTAAAAGTCGCCCAATGTATACTTATAATGCATATAGCTAATCGGTAATTCAGTTTACTCGGATATTTTTTATCGAAATGGCCGAACATGTGTGTATTCGACACACTTGTAATTTATAAAAAAATCAAATTTTTCAGACAAAACTAAACAGTTGACACATACCAATTTTGGACCTAAAACGACTCACCAATTTCGCCACAACTTATAAGTGACAGAACACTTGTAGTACATTTTTATAGCAACGAATAACACAATGCATTTTCCTTACCGGTGGTGGTGAGCTAACTTTCTGACATTCAGCTGGGCCTTGAGAAATAAATGGTACTTGAATAGCTTTACCAAACGAGATTTCATATGATGACATTTTTTCTTTAGACTCCACCTCATTTTGTATTTTGACACGTCGAACCCCTGATATTTTGACTTTTGGCATGGAAGAAGCTTCTTTTTTCTTCTTGCAGTTCTTTAGACATAACATCGACGACTCATCAATGTATCGTTTTGTAGGCTTACGTGATCTCTTTTGTGTGACTGCACCACCGTCATGATCTTGAGGAGAGCTTGTGAGTGAATCTTGACAAAAAGGAGTTAACTCCATTCCATTTGGTACAAAATGAGATGGCAGAATATCTTCGTTATTTTCTTGGTCTATGAAGGATTTTGAGAAATCATCAAATTTATCTCTAGTTTTTGACTTGGATGGATTAGTAAACAACGAGTTGCCAAGAAAGTAATCTTGGCATTCAGATATGTTTTCGGTCGACGAATGTTGGATTCCGAAACTGCCCTTCATTGGAAACTGACTTTGAGAACTAGAATTTCCGACATGCAACCCGTCACTGGAAACATAGTCCATACATGCACCATGGTCAGCATATCCAATATCTGTAGCAAAGACGTAAACAGTTGGTAATAGTTTAATGTGAACAAAAACACTTAAGAAATAAATAATGGTATCGTAAAGCACCTAGAAGATAATCATCACAAGGAGAGACGCCATTCGTTGCTAGAAGGTGATCCATTCCAACTTCACGTGCCTACAAAGATGCTATTTCATAAATATAAATACAACAAATACGCTATTAAGAGGACGCGCCAAATAATATATTAAATGAACTTGAGTTGGAGAAAAAGGCGTACATTGTGATTTGATGTAACCACACTTTTCCCGTTCAAATTTGAATTTGGGATACCTTTATAAGAGGAGAAAAGTAACTTCATTAAATGTCTGCAATAAGTACTAGATACCTCGAATTGAAAATTATTGCAATTTTTATAGGACAACGGGGGTAGACTAAAAAGTTGACGATTAATTACTTCAAATTTGACGTACCTAAATTGTAGGGAGCATTTTCAGCTTTTATGCATTTCCCGAGATTTTCTTCAAAACACCAAACACCTTGATCAGACCGTGGCTCCTCAAGTAGACAGTCAACATCAATTGCTTCTTCGTCTAAAGAACGATATAAAGAATCTTCCTCAACCTATAAAAAAGATTCACAAGAGATAAGTTTCGCAAAGAAAATGCTCATTGTTAATATTTCAGTCTCCTACACCATCCACATAGTGGTACAAAAACACATAATCATCGAATATCCACCATTTCGCGTCAAAAACCATCATAATAGTATCGAGTAAAAAAATCAGTGTACATCAAATTAGTCTTAAGCAACCATTGATATTTATAGTTACTCGTGAGTGAGTTGCATGTATAATATTTTCATGAAAGAAATTGCCCAAATTGCGTAATATATAAACATGAATAAATGAACCTAGAATCGTAAATCTACCCAAAATTTCCATATTATGGAAAATCTAGTTTGCACAAGCTCGGGACATTATGAATCTTCTAGAACCGATACTAAAATTTCCAAAACTGGATTTTTTTTTCCATATTTCATAAGATACAAGGACCAATTCATCATTATTAAATGCTCGAAAAGCATTTTGTCAACCTTAGAAAGTTTAAAACCGATTCTAAATTTAAAAATCCAATGGTATATGATCTGACAAATCATCATAGCTAACGGACTTCTCGACACAAACACTAAAACTTAAGAGCTAACACGTCTTAATTAGTACTCTTATTAAGTCTCCAACTTCAAAGTCAACGAGTAGTAAACTCAATATCCCTATGATACACATACACCTCTTCACTTAAATCCTTTAACTTGCTAAACTATTCCGATTTTGTTCCTTATAACTTAAACGATCCAATGGTGGCAAACATTCTACTAATGGTTCCTCTAGTTTGATCTAAATAATGCATTTCAAGTTTCAAGCTTTCGAAGTCTAAGATTATTTTTCGTTCTATTAATCGAAACTATTGACAAATTCTAATTCTATAAACACATGCATACACAACACAAGTACAAAAAATTAACAAAAATGCAAATAATCAAATAATCCCAAATGCATATAAAATTTCCAAAACCTAGAATTAAATTTCAAGATTCACAAAATACTAAAAATTAAAACATAAAGATTGCATTTTTAAGTAATAAAACACGATTTCTAATCAAACCCATTACTCAAAATCATAAATTTACTAAAAAAAACACAATCTTTTCTTAAAAAATCTATAAAATTAACTATAAATAAATAAATAAAAATAAATAAAAATGTGAGACCTAATTCACATAAAACTAAAATGTTCACATAAAGATTGCATTTTTAAGTAACAAAACACAATTTTTAATCAAACCCATTACTCAAAATCATAAATTTACTAAAAAAACACAATCTTTTTTTAAAAAAATCTATAAAATTTATAAAAATAAAAATAAAAATGTGAGACCTGATTCATGAGTAGGATTAGAATGAAGGTACTGAAAACAAACGTTTAGATTCCTTCTTCATAGGAAAGAAACAAAAAAACACAGAGGATTCATTAATAATTGTGTTTGTGTTTGTGTTTGTGAGTGAAGTGTGTGTTATTATTGGACGGAATTGAAATGATGTTTAGGAAAGTGGAATGGAATTTGTGTTTGGAATCCGACCGTGGCGACGCGTGTGACAAGGAATCAAACGGAAAATGACCACCGTTTGTTTATGTCCTACTGCTTTTGTCACACTTTATTATTAAGATTATTTATTAGTTGTACCATCAACTGAGTTGAATTCAAGTCAAACTCGAGTATGAGACATGTTCTACGAGTCGAGTTCGAACTTTACAAATAAGGCTTGAAATGAGTTAAGTTCGAGTTTGGTTCGACTCGTTTACGTCCCAGCCATAAAAAGGTATATGGATTTTTGGAATAATTGAGGATTTTTTCTATTCGGGTTAATTTTAAAACGTTAGTCTTTGATTTAAATTTCTGCGAGACAATTTTTTTCCGGCCATTGCAAGATTTTTACATAAGAATAGTTTAAACCGAAGACATTTATGATGGTATTATTGTGTCTTACCACTAATGCATCTTATTCATACATTGTTCGGATTAAAACTTATATAATAGTGGTTTCTAAAAGGGAATTTTTTTTATATAATACATCTAAAATTTTTGACGCAAATTCTAAATATGTGGATAATATTGAACCACGTCATTGATATTAGGAAACAACGTCGTCGCTAGTGTCAACGTCACACTTCAACGTTGTTTTCTCCCTTTTTACCTCGTCGTTGATTTTTCTTCTTCTACTTTTCACCTCGCCAGAAACCCTAATACTTCAAACCGTCACGAACCTTCGATTTCCAGCACAATTCTCAATTATTTTCGAGTTTAAGTAGATCATTTACCTAAGGTGTTGAGTAGTATTATGCCGAAACATGACAACGACTGTTCCATGATCGTATATTTGAAACATGTAACTTTTTTTTTTTCAATTTTCAAAGAAATCTTATGCAAATTATTAAGGTCTCAATAACTTACATCTTAATCGTCAAAGTAATACTTTTACATAACATTGAGGTCACGTTTAAAGGACGTTGATATGGCAATTTCCTAACATTGTATTTCTATATATTGATGTTGACACTAAAGCAACGAGGTTTTAAATGCAATAACGAGGGCGTTGAATTCCATGCTATGGCATGGTTTAATATTATTCACATATTTTGAATTTGAGTCAACGTTTTAGAATGCTAACGAATTTTTTGAGATATATTATTTAAACTTTTTTTATTCATTAACCACTAACGTTATGTTTTAGAAATGTCGATAACATTTGGTTTAAGTTTTGATACATAACCATATCAAACATTAACAAGATTTTGTCTAAAAACAAATTTCATTGCCAAAACATGACAACATTGTTTGTTTAAGGTATGAACAAACCAAAAGAAACTTGCTTTTGAAGGTACAAACAATCACAAAATCACAATCAAATTCACCCTCAAATCCTAAACTTCCAACCACAAACAAAGGTCAACCAACCAAAATCCCCAAATGACAAAAACACCCCCATTGACCAACATCTTCCTCTTTTGTCAAACCCAAACCAAAATCTTTCAACTTTTGGTCAAATCCCTTCATGGGTTCATCACAATTTCAAATCTTTACCCCAAATCCCCATCTGGGTCATTAAAGAGATCCTTAATTTACACAAAAAAACATGTTTTTTAATGCTAGAAAATTTCAAGAAAATGTATGGGAAAAAAAGGGTGATTAATTCTTGGATTGGATGTTTGGTTTTGGTTCTTGTTTTTGTTGGTTTTTTACCAAAGTGTGTTTGGTGTCAAGATGGTGAAGATGATGATGGGATTGATAATGATAAAAGACCAAGAATTGCACCTTTGTTTACTAATTTTTTGTCTCAAAGGTTTAATAGATCAATTAGGAAATATAAAGGGTCAATTCAAAGAACTTTGCATTATTGTACTGAAGATGTGTGAGTATGCACCAATTTATGGCAATCTTTTTTGTTTTATTTATGTTTGGGTTTGTAGTTTTATCGAAAATTATGAATTCCGTCCTAGGAGTTCGTCTTGTGGCAATTGAAAATTGGATAAACTCGAGTGGTTGTTTGATTCCCACCGACTGCATTTCTGCAAAGGCATTTTCCTGCTCAAAATGAGTCATTTACCAAAAAAATATTTATGGATTTCGTGCTTTAGTTTAAAATTTACCAAAGGTGTTTTTATTCTATTTGTAACAATTACGTCATTGGTTTCATTGAAATGACCAAAATACCCCTGGGGTTAAGACATTTTAAGGCGAAAAAGACAAGGGAATTTTAGTCATTACATTGAGGTCAATGACGAAATTGTTTCAAACAATTAACTAAGGTATGTTTTAGTGAAACTTATAAAGTTAAATGACGTGATCCATAATTTTTGACCAACCACAAGAACGAAACGTGTAATTTACTTTTAGTTTTATATATTTGCAATATGTGGTTTTTGCATGGTTTACTAATTATTTATTATGTTTTAGGGAAAAAGATATAGATGGAGCTTTTAATTTTCAAGGAAAGGATGAATTTTTTACAAAATGTCAATTAAAGTTTACAGGTACATATTTACAATATGAGTTTAAGCTCATTTTTGTGATTTAAAGTCGAGATAACTAGTTTTGAGTGTTTGAGTTAGCCGATTATAATGTGGTGTTTGGCATTGCGGTTTGAAAGTGATCGTCTGATTTTTGTGTTTTCATGTTGCTAATAATTAGTTAGTAGGAATGCTACATTTTCAACCGTTAAAACGTATTTAAATGTCCAATTAAACCTTCACTTGTTATTTGTTTTCCGGGTTATTTCTTCGTAGTTTGTTGTGTTTAGATATAATGAAATGATTATGATTATATGATCATTGAGTATATTTCACAGATTTAGCAAAGCGATTATGCACCGCAGCAGAGCTTAGAGTATATTTCAACAGTTTTATAACGAAAGTTGGCGATTCCACAAGCAGCATTTCACAAGCTCATTTCTTAGACCCTAACAGAAACTGTAATCTGACTTCATGGTCTGAGGGTTGTGAAGCAGGCTGGGCTAGTGCTGTCAATCCAGGCCAGAAATACGAGTTCAATGAAACGAATCCACGAAAAATTCCTTTTCGGACATCTAATAGTCAACCATGTTGTGAGGGTTTTTTCTGCCCTCAAGGTCTTACTTGCATGATACGTAAGTACCATTAAGCATTTTCTTTGTTGCTTGCCTCTATTTCTTCACGGGTCAAATTTGTGGTTCATTGGGTAAAATTATTAAGATTATCTAAAAATCAAACGGGGCGGATGGGCCAAACATGTCAAAAGTCATGTAACGTCTACTCAAATGCTTAGAACGTCTTTAAAAAGTTTCGTCAGGAAGAAGTGTAAATGATTAAAACGTCCTAAATTGTTTTATTAAAAAAATAAATTGTTAATTAGTTTTTAAAATCATTTTTAATTTGTTAATTATCTATAGATTTCATAAAATGGACAAAAAAGTATTGACGTGTCATCCCAACAGACCCTACTCGTTTTGACCCGTTACTCAACCCGTCCGAACCACCTATATTCTTATAGATTTCATGCATAGAATTTGGTTTATACTTACATAATTTTTATGTCACTTCGTCACTGAAGCATGTCCGTTGGGTGCATACTGCCCGGTAGCAAAGCTCAATAAAAAAAATGGAATTTGTGAACCGTAAGTTATTAACCTATTATACTATTTTGTTCCTTATTTCTTTTCTTTTGAGATTCTTTACGTGTTATATAGATTACTAAGACGTAATTTGGTAGAGAAAATTTTCAGATACCACTACCAACAACCTGCAGGAAAGCCTAATCATACTTGCGGGTCAGCAGATATGTGGGGTCCAGTACAGATGGGTAGCGATGTATTTTGTGCGCCAGGGTATTATTGTCCAACAACTATTAACGAAGTCGAATGCCCCAAAGGGTAATATTTATTATACTTCCACATGCTCCACTAAACTGCAACGAGTCAAATAAAAATATAGAGCGAAAGGGGAACGGGTCAAGTGGGTCAAACAAGTTGAACACGTCTAACGGCTTGAAAGTTGTTCCAAGTCCGTTTTAAATCATATAACTTTTTTAAATCGTTTTACTCAAAATTTAACCCGACCTGGTTCGAGACCACATTATAATGACCATTTATGACGCTATCATTTTTTGACCCGTTACTCAACCTGCTTAAACCACCCATCTTGCCACATTTGGTTCTGATATATTTCGGTAACATGTAAGTTTTTCGTTTGGTTGCAGACGTTTCTGCAGAATGGGCTCGGTGAAGAGCAAACGTGAGTTCTTTTCATTTGTAAATATAAATATCGACAATATGTTATTTTGTATAAAAAATGATTGATATCTGATATATTTGCAGTTTGCTTTGCTGGATCTAGGTGTGAGAAAAGGACAAATATTCCTAGCATGAAGGTTTTCGGAATCATGCTTATTGTAAGTAGTTAATCATCCGTAAAGATTCTGATATATTATCGATAAATTTCACAGTTAAAACTGGGAATAGTTATAAGTTTTTTTTTGTAGGGTCTGTTGACAGCTATACTGATTGTGGTGTATAATTGCTCAGACCAAGTAATGTCAACTCGATACCAAAAACAAGCAAAATCCCGTGAAGCAGCTGCAAAACACGTACGTGAAACTGCACAAGCACGAGAACGATGGCAAGCTGCCAAAAATATGGCAAAAAAACCTCCCAGTTTTCAAGGATTGCAACAACATCTTACGCACACGGTTTCAAGAAAATCGAGTGCAAGACACGATTTAAAGTCAAAACCTCCAAATCCATTTTCACCCGGAAGTAAAAAGGAAACGGAGAAACTGAACGAAATGTTGGAGTCAATGGACGATGGATCAAACAACCAAGAAGGGTTTAATCTGGAGATTGGAGATAAAAACTTGAAAAAGAAAAAAGGTAAAACCAAAAAAGACCTTCACACGAAAAGTCAGATTTTTAAATACGCATACGGTCAAATCGAGAAGGAGAAAGCAATGGAGGAGAAGAATAAAAACATCACATTTTCGGGTTTACTGTCAATGGCGAAACGTAGAGGTGACGATATTAGAAAAAGGCCGAGGATCGAGATTGCTTTCAAGGAGCTGACTTTGACTCTTAAAGGAAAAGGGAAATATATTATGAGATCAGTTAGCGGAAAAATAATGCCGGGTAGAATATCAGCGGTTATGGGTCCTTCGGGTGCTGGAAAGACGACTTTTCTCTCTGCTTTGACCGGGAAAATAACCGGATGTACAATGTCGGGAATGATTTTGGTTAATGGAAAAAACGAGTCAATTCATTCTTACCAGAAAATTGTTGGTTTCGTACCTCAAGATGACATAGTTCATGGAGATTTAACTGTCGAGGAAAATCTCCGGTTTAGTGCACGTTGTAGGTATGCATTCTTACTAGTAAACCGATCGTGAATAATGTTAAGTATTATAAGTTCTTTCCTGCGAATTAAAGCGAGAAAATAATCACATATAATACATGTGAACAACATGTGTTAACGACTTACTATACAGATTTATTATCTTCTAATTTTGTTTACTTCTAAATCTAAAGATTGTCCGCTGACTTACCGAAACAAGACAAAGTTCTCATAATCGAAAGAGTTATCGAGGCGTTAGGACTGCAAGCAATACGTGATTCAAAAGTTGGAACGGTTGAAAAACGTGGGATTTCCGGAGGCCAGAAGAAGAGAGTAAATGTTGGTCTGGAAATGGTGATGGAACCTTCACTTTTGATCTTAGACGAACCTACATCGGGACTCGATAGCGCATCTTCGAGTTTGCTTCTTAGAGCTCTTCGACGTGAAGCACTTGAAGGCGTTAACGTTAGTATGGTTGTTCACCAACCGAGGTAAAAAATGGTTTTTTCGTAAGAATAAATTACATAAATGGTCGTCCCTACTTTCAATGTTTAGCTACGCGTTTGGTCCCTAGTTTCAATGGAAACATCTAAACGTAGGACTAAACCCGCAAAAGGTTTGCATGGACCATATCTGGAATACCCGCTAAACCACATGGACCATTTATGTTGTTGACTCTATTAGTAAGTAATGTATATTTCTTAGAGATTTGAAATACATTTTTTTCAGTTACTCGTTATACAAGATGTTTGATGACTTGATACTTCTCGCGAAAGGTGGTATAACAGTATATCACGGACCCGTAAAAAAAGTTGAAGAGTATTTTTCCGGTTTAGGAATAACTATACCCGATCGTATAAATCCACCAGACTACTTAATCGATATTCTTGAAGGTATGATAAAGCCAAGTGGAGATTTAACAGCTCAGCAGCTGCCCGTAAGATGGATGCTTCACAACGGGTACACCGTCCCACCAGATATGTTACACCTTTGTGATCAAAGTGGAACAACTTCACCTTCAAATTCTGGTGAATCCAAAAACAAGTCGTATAACGGTGAAATCCAACGAGATTTTCCTAAGTATAATTTCTTCACGACTCCGGATTTATCAGGTCGAGTAACTCCGGGAGTTTTTAGGCAGTACAAATATTACCTTGAAAGGTATATTATTTATAAAAAAATTCCCTCTTTTTTAACTATAATTTGAATATGAAGTGTGAATTATGCGACGTCTTTTTTTGTAGGGTTTTAAGGCAAAGATTACGGGATGGTAGAGTACAAGCTGCAGATTATTTGATTCTTTTGCTTGCGGGAGCGTGTTTAGGAACTATGGCTAAAGTGACCGATGACACTTTTGGTGCTACGGGTTATCAGTATACTGTCATTGCTGTATGTAAGTAAGGAGAAACAAATTTTTTCCTACATATTTACCATTATATTTATATTTCGTGAAAATTGCATAAAAATGTAACGAAATTTTGTCTAATTTTCATTTCAGCACTCTTATGTATGATTGGAGCTTTGAGAACGTATTCGTTGGATAAATTACAGTACAAGAGAGAAAGCTCGAGTGGGATGAACAGTTTATCGTATTTTCTATCAAAAGATACAATGGACCATATAAATACGGTCATGAAGCCGTTAGTTTATCTTTGTTTGTTCTATTTCTTCAACTACCCAAGATCGAGTTTTGGATCAAATTACTTAGTTTTGGTTTGCCTCGTTTATTGTGTGACGGGAATAGCTTACACTCTTGCCATCGCCCTCGAGTTTAGTCAAGCCCAACTGGTACGTAAATGTAACCTTGACAAATTAAATACATATTTTGAATGTGTATATTTACTTATAGAACGCTTTCTTTGCAGTGGTCCGTGTTATTTCCCGTTGTTTTAACACTCATTGCAAATCAAAGCAAAAAATCGGCTGCTTCCGTGATAACACCTTTTGTTTTTCCTAAGTGGGCTTTGGAAGCTTTCATTATCGCGAATGCAAAAGAGTATGTCATCTATCGTTTATCTTACGAAATTACCTATATTTTGGTCGTTTCTTTGTTATTTGTTTTATAATCCATGTTCGGTCGACTTTTCAGGTATAACGGTGTTTGGCTGATGACTCGATGTGCTGCATTGAAGCATTATGATTACGACATTCACAACTCGAACAAATGTCTTTGTTTACTTATTGCCACAGGAATAGGTACCCGTATTATAGCTTACATTTGTTTACTGACTAGGCAGAGATAATAGTCGAAACGCTTACATTTGTTTACTGACTAGGCAGAGATAATAGTCGAAACGTTAACTTTTTTTTTTTTGTAAATTGTACACTAGCTCAGATTAAATGTACGTACGAATGAAATGACTAACATACCGGATTACAATTAGTTAACTTGGATGTTTACTTCGGGGTTATTGATTTCTTCTAATCTGATCAAAATTTGAGTCATTTTAGGCCTTCTTTCGGGTACTACATCAGTACACTCGAGTGCCAATTCAGCAATCTTCAACATATCTTCATGTCCATCTTTATCTGCTAATATTTCCAAGTCGAATATATCCATCGACCAATCAGTAGTCAATACGCCGCGAACCCAATCTGATAAATCTTCGTTGTTATTATCATCTCCCGGTACTTTCCCCGTAATCACCTCCAATAGTAACACCCCGAAACAATAAACATCTGATTTATGTGTCGGTTTTTTACCATTAACACTCTCTGGGCATTTTCCGATAGCCAGTTTTGACTTCTGTGATGGTAAAAGTGGAATGTAGCCGAAATCTGATAGCTTCGCGTGTGTGGTTTCACCCGTGAAGGAGATAAACACGTTTGACGATTTTAGGTTTCCGTGTGGCGTTTTTTGTGACGATAAAGATTGGTGCAAGAAGATTAAACCCTTTGCTACTTCCTTCATGATTTCTACTCTTCTTGTCCAATTTAGTGGTATTCTCCCAATTCCTCTACTTCCTACACGTATCGATAATACAGTTATGACAGTTATATAGTTAGTAGTTTCAATTTTATGAAAATGAGCCGAAAGAATGTTAAACACGAACCATGTAATAACTCGAATAAGCTTCCATCTTGCACAAACTCATGAATGACCAACTTCTCGTCTGTTGAGTAGTAAAACGAAATCATTTCTACAATGTTTTGATGCCTCAAGTTCCCGACCAACTGCATTTGTTGTACAAATTCTTTTTTCGTCAAAGAATTCATATCTTTGACTCTTTTCACCGCAACGACTAAACCTGATTCCAGTGTCGCCTTGTAGGTCGTGCCTAGAGTTCCTTTCCCGAGCACTTCAGCAGACGCCCTTAGCAACTCATCCAAGTCGAAAACGGGCTTTTGTTTGTTGAAAAACTCCAAATCCACCGTTCTTTCTGGATCATCTGTACTCACAGACCATTGAGTTTTCTTTTCGACACCCTCAGTAGGAAGGTTCGCTACACATTTTATAGATATAAGAAGGGTGTTATCTAGAAAATATATAATCCATTTCGTTACTGATAGAACACATTATTTGAATTAAAAAACGAACGTACCAGCTGCCTCTTTCTTGGCTTCTTTTCTATGAATTCGTTTGTAACAACAAAACAAAACCAGAATCATGAGAAACAACACGATTGCAGCTGCCGCGGCAATCAACACAATGCTCCATACTTTGAGAAGTTTCTTCTTATCCTTTGGAGACTCGGGAGAAGGAGAAACAGGACATGGTATCTCCAACGGACTTCCACATAACCCCGTGTTATGATCAAATGAACTAGCCGATAATCTTTGTAGAACTTTTGTTTTAGGAATATTTCCAGAAAGTCGATTATATGACAAGTTTAGTCCAGTCAAGGAGTCTTGATCAAAAGGTGGGATTTCACCTGTTATCTCATTTTCTTGAAGTTCAAGCGTAGCAAGTTTCGGGAGGTTTATGTAAGTCCATGGAATAGAACCCGAGAAATGATTCCCGGTAAGGAATAACGATTCCATGTACATGAGATTTTTAAGATTTGGAAGATTTCCGGTAATGGAATTGTTGTGAAAACTAAGTTTTGTTAAGAAAGTAACGTTTTCTAGAAACCCAAACGGGAGTGTTCCCGTTAAATTTATCGATTCTAAAGTCAAATCAGTTATATGGGAATTGGAACATCCAATTCCCACCCACCTACTCATATTATTCCGACAAGGCGGGCCAGTCCAGTTTCCATGTAAATTGAAACTGGACTTCATAGAATCCCGAAATGGAATTAATGCATCTCTTTCCTCGTGATAGAATTCTTGTACCATAATCTCCGACTTAACAAACACAAACATAGTAATCACGAGTTGAACGACTAGAACTTGATAAACGTTGGCTAAACGACGCATGTCAATTGGCCGTTACGAGGTGGTTGATGATGGTTAGATTTCGGGAGAAGAAATGTATGTTCAACAATGGAATGTGAAAGACATCTAAGGAAATTGATACCTTGTTTTAACGTATTAATCAATCAATCAAACAATTTAACAATATTTAGTATTATGAAAAACAATGTTTAAACAACGTATGCTACAATGCAAAAATGGATCAATGTTTTTGTTTCTTATGTATGGTTTTATATGTTTTTGTGCAACTATTTTTTTTTTTATCGATAAACAACTCATTTTGAACGATTAATGTCCTTAACGGAAATACAGCTTATGTAAATAAGAACTTCAATAGTAGAAAGAAAACTGTTAACAGCTTTGCTTGACTTCAAATCCTTGTTGGGTTTTCTCTTTGGAATCAACTATATTTCGGTGTCCAACTTTACAAGTTGTCTTTGTCTTCGAAAAGTATAAACTGTTCATTTGTGTTTTTTACGCGATAAACAAGAAGTTCTTTATAATTTCTAACACGTTTATGAATGTAGTGTTCAAATTATGTTATTACTATTTTTTGGATAAAAGACTCATTTTGAGCCGATAAAATGTCATTAGCGTTTCAGCTGAAAAATCATTTCATATATTTCAAATCGAGCTCTATGAAATCTCAAAAACTTTAAAAATATCGGTATTTCGTGAACCAAGTAAAAATGACCAATATACCTTTTTGTTATAACGCTCATATCATAGTCATTTCTGCTTGTTGAGAACATCCTTTATTGCGCAACGTACAACCATGTGTTTCATAGACTAAGTGAAAATGATAAAAATATAACGCTCGTATTTTAGTCATTTTAGTTGGTCGAGAACATCGGTTACTGCACAACGTACAACCATCTAATGCACAAAAAACACACAAATTAACCCCTAAACCCAAAAATAAAAACCACCAAAAATGAAATCCGCCATTCGTACTGCATTACTACTAACCACCACCACTTTATCTCACCGCCCCATAAACCCTAACCCTAACTCCGTCACCGTTTCATTTCTCCTACCTACCACTTCAGGCCACCGGCGACCACTTCACGGCCACCGTTTTTCATCTTCCATGGCAGCCGGCGACTCCTCTCCGACCTCCGCCGTCGTCGAAAAACAGTTCGACGAGTTCCGTCACCGGTTAGAAGAGTCTGGTAGCTTACGAGATCGGATTAAAGGTGTGGCGAGTGAAATTGAATCGACTACGAGAATCATGCACTCGATTGCTCTACTTGTTCATCAATCTCGCCCAATTTCTGGTAATTTATGAACATTTTTGATATAATTGTTATATATGTCTGATTTAGGGTTAGTTATGTGTAATTGAGCTGCTAGTGTAAGTTTTGTGTAAGAAATATGTTAGGATATATGTAAAACTAGCTCGGTTTCGGTTGAACATGTGATCGGTTGTTTTTACGAGTTTTCACTTTTCAGCTTTGATTATTGTATATTATGAACAATTTGATATGATTTAGGATAGCAGTAGGTTGATTTGATATGTAATTGGCTGTCATAGACTCATAGTGAGTTTTTGAAAACGAATTATAAGTAGCTTGTTGAACTGGACCGAATGCGGAAAATGTGGGAATAGATCGAGTAAGTGATGTTTTAATATAGATTGAACATATTTGAAATGTAGTAGTTTGTTTAAATTGCACAATCGAGCTTTTGTGAATCTAGACGTGTAGCTAATTTTTGAGAAAATTAGGAGAACTCGTGTTGCTATTTTCTTGATCGCAAGAAAAATGTAAGTGAATGCAACGCATATGTGTCATCTCAATATTATTTTTGGTATATGGAATGTCTGAACTCCACTTAAACTAGCTGAAAGTGGATAGATTGTTTTTGTGAAAAATAATTCTTTTTTTGTTAAGACAATTCTCTGGTTATACTTGACTATCAGTTTGACGTTTTACTTATCTCATTTAATTAAACACTCATTTCTGGGGTGCAACTTATGCTGAATTTAATGTGCTTATATGTGTGTGGTGCCTAGAAATTAGTGAAATACAGTTTACACATATAGGGCTTATTCTTTCATCTTCTTTGTTATCATCAGAGGTTTTAGAGAAAGCACAGACTCAGATTGACACACTGAAGCAGCTTTTCAGTCGCCTTTCTGAAATTGTCCGTGAAAGCCCTGGGCAATATTACAGGTACAGCTTGAAATATATTGAACTTATTAGTTTGTATTGTTACTTACTATTTTGTTTTGGTTGTCGATAATATTCACTCTGCTTATTACCTTAATAATAGGTATCACGGGGATTGGAGGAACGAGGCACAACAGGTTGTTTCTCTGCTTGCCTTTATGCATTGGCTTGAAACTGGAAACCTTCTAGTTCATACAGAAGTCGAGGAAAAACTTCAGTGTGAGTTTTCGTTTTTTTAATTACTCAAAATTGTCATAAAAATCATCCAAACAGGACAACTTATTGGAAATATTGGTAAATGTTGAGTAGGATAAAGTACTGCTGAGTTGGCATGACATTGATCTGGAATTCATGTAGTAGGTTTAGATATATTCATATGCATATATTTGAACGTTTTTTGTAAACCATGTTTGTTTACGAAATGTTATTGATATTGATGGATCATACAGTGAATGCTTCAGAATTTGGTCTTGATGTTGAAGACTATCTTATTGGTGAGCGATTTACGTTCTATGTTTTCTATAGTAAAAATATCTGGCAATAACCAAACTCATCATCGTTATTTTGTTATGGCTGCCTTAAATTTGTTTCGTTTTTAATCTTATTATTTTACTCGAGGTTTCTAATGTTCTTTACTATTGCAGGAATCTGCTTTATGTCAAATGAATTGGTAAGAATTCAACCAAACTTGGTTCTGTTTTTATCTGAATTTAATTCTTGGAGATCGTAGTCTTCTTTTTGGTTTGAAAAATTATTCTCGTATTTTTTTATATTGGTTTTTGTTACGATCCCACATTAAAGTGATCAAATAATTATTTTTTGCAGCCTAGGTATGTGGTGAACAAAGTTACAGCTGGGGATTATGATTGCCCAAAAAACGTCCTGAAGTTTTTAACAGATCTTCATGCATCATTCCGCTTGCTTAATCTCAGGAACGATTTATTGCGAAGAAAGTTCGATGGTATGTTATTCCTACATCCTCATTAACCTTGAATAAATTGCTTAAATTAATACTAGTGTATTTGTTTGACAAATACTTTTATCTCTTGCTAAAAGCTGTTTCATTGTTATTTTTTGTATCTTTTTTGCAGGAATGAAGTATGATTTGAGAAAAGTTGAGGAGGTTTACTATGACGTTAAGATCCGTGGGTTGGCTACTAAGGGTGACTCGAAAGAAGACCAAACTGCGAAAGAAACTTAGCAAATTTTGTAAATCTTAGTATCTTACTTGCGAATGTTTATCTTTTGAAAAACTAGAAATGTAACGAACTTGCCATTTTGCCAAATTCTTGTAGATGATGGCCAATGTATGCCCATCGATTTTCAGTCGATTCTACATTCACTAGTTTTTGCATTGCGTGTTTATCAAAACATCATTCAGTCAGAAACTAATAAACTAACAAAAAGCTACACAAATGTTTAGATAATATTTCTTATGACTATTTTAAACCTTCATCTTCTTCACCTTTCGAGTTAAAGTAAAAGCCGGAAGCAACAAAACTTCGGCTGGCGTGTAAACTGCAACCTCATCTCGGGTGTCGTCTGCATATTTCTCGTAGATCGTCTCCAGTCTTTTATCATGCTTGGCAAAGGAATGTGATAACCCTAGCATCCTTGCGCAATCCAACACCGGCATTTCCTTAAAACCAGCTTGCTTTGCCAACATATCGTACACCTCAATCTTCTTCAACGTCGCACATGCTGCATATATCGTTGCTGCTGCTACCATTAATGGATCAAATGTTGATGTTATCTCGTAATTCATCATCCCCAATTCCGCATAAAAATACACCATATTCTCAATCTAAAGACAAAAAAACAATTTCATCGAAAAACATTCAACTTTGTTGAAGTATAAAAAGTAATTAATTAACCCGTTTATATAAACACTCACCTCGGTTTCTAACGGGATTTCAACATCTTTGATGACCCCCATTAGAAGTGTATATAACGTAGGAATACTGAGCCTGTAATTCAATCGAATAAGAATCCTTTTTTCGGTCTCCAAAATAACTCGCCTTTCATAAGTTTCGTTTCTTAAAACGTCTTCAACAAATTCATCTACATCTTCGGATCCATGAACTTCAATGTATTTTGAAGCAATGAACATAGCAGTCATCCCTATTAGTCGTAATTCACTTTCACGAACAACTTCAGCACCCAGAAAACGGTCAATGATATTAACTGTTAGATACAATGTTTCAGGAAACAAGTTGTATTCACTATGAATATCGATAACCCATTTGATCAGATTAGCCCTTGATTCCGCGGTTATTTCAGGTTGCAAACGCATATAGTCATTAACTTTGCCCCCGTCACGTTTGTCTTCATCTGTGCTTTGTCTACTCGATAGGCTATCCCTAGATCGAGTTGCAAACTGTGGTCCTTTCCTCTTTTTAATACTGAAACAACAAGCATAATTTATCATCAAAGCGAACAATATTTGACACATTAATAACCAGCTTAATTAACATATGTTAATTAAGTTGGTTATTAATGGACAAAAAAAAATAAAAACGAAAGCATTAGTACTTATAACTTACCCAATATTATCAACTCGAACACAAGGTGGATTTGTCTTCGAGGGGCTGTTGACGCAAGTTAAACGTCGAATACGAAAGGGATTTGTTATCGAGAATTTGACGCGAGCAGATGTCATTGTTGTAGCCATAGAGAGATTAAGGTTTAACACAAGTAGTCCGATATATATATAGGCTTGGTAATCAAACTTGATGAGCAAGTATTTGTTTTGGTGAGGAATTGAAAAACATAATTGTTTGAATATTGTTTTATTTTATTTTTCAAATAATAAATAGTTTTATTTTATTTTTCACAGCCTCTATTAAGATAATTTAATAAGTAAAATATGTATTAAAATAATAAAAGTAAGTTTTTATATTGTAGTAATAAATTTAGAAAACTTAGTAATTATATGTATTTTTATTCTTCTATAAAGTTGTTGATTTTTATTGTTAAACTTGCATTTTATGAATAAATATATTGGTTTTCAACATTATGATAGATAATATAATAGTATTGACACTATTAAAATATAGGAATGATAAAAAAAATGATACTGAATATTATAAATAGAGATAACAATTACACTTATTTTTATACTAACAAAACGAAACGCACACATAAATATTAATAGAGTCAGGAAATTGGAATTAAATTAAAAAATTTGACACTTGAAAAAGTAATTAAATAAAATGAAATAAATGATAATTAGACTTAAATGTAATTGATTAAGTGATGATCAATTTAAATAAATATATAAATGTTAGTAATCATGACACTTGTCAATTAGTTAGACATGGCAATTAATAAAATTAAACAAACTTTGACTCTTTTATTAGATTATGAAGATTAATTCGGATCGTAGAAATTAGTATTGAGTCAACATTCAAGATAACAATATGAAAAACTAAAGATATAATGTTAGCTAAAAAAGTTTAACAGTTTCTTTTTATAAAAGCAAAGTTTGTTACATAAATTATTACAAACTAGTTTTTTTTTCTTTTTTTAAACGGTCAAATTTTATTACTGAAAAAAAGGAACCATTCTGAGACAGAATGGACCTTCCAAACTGAGAAATACACCGAAAATGAGAACAACATACACCTAAAACAACAATCCTACTCGAATGAGAAACTCATTAGAGAACTAGACAAAAAAACACTAAGAGATACAAGAAAAGATATATGCAATAGTCCCCATTCTTTATTAAGATCAAACTTATTTTTTCCTTAAACCCCGATTATAATGTTAATCTAATCTCCATAAATCCTAATGGACCCAAACCCACATATCGGGTTTGGGCTTATTATCTAATACTACCATTTTCAATGCAAGCTTCTCAATCAGATATATGTATTCGATTTTTCCGTAATGATCATTTTCACTTGATACCGTTGCTATTACATTAATTAAGTTGTATATAGGAAGTAAAAAAAGCCTTAGGTTGTCCCTTGTCATCCATTTCGCCCACCCTTAAAGACGACCCTGCATCTGCTGAACAAAATTTTTGAATATCGAAAATGTTATGTCTGAATTTGTTTACAGGGTATGTAACAGGGACTTGTAAAAAAAAACCATAGTTCATATTTTTTCGTGGATATGTAACGTGAATGTAACTCCTTATCGTGTGGAAATTATGGGATTCTGAAGTTGGATTTCTTTCTTGGAGGTTTTCGAAGCTCATAACTTACAAAGTTGAATTTTCCGCCCATTTGCCATGCTCTCGTTGTTTCATAAATGTTACGCATTATTCACCTCAAGTTTCCGGAGTTGACTGGTTCATTTGAAAGGGAATATACTTTTGTTTTGGTGTCTTAATTTGCTAGTACATATAAAAGCTTTCTTCAGCTTGATAGCAACCACTTGGATGACACTCTTGATTGGTGGTGCAAGACTTGTTGCTTGCGATGGAACCACATTAAGGTTGTTAACCATTTCAAGGACCTCACTCATCTTTGGCCTCGATTGCGGGTTTTTAGACAAGCACTTGTTGGCTATCCCTGACAACTTTTTGGCCGAATTCAATGAGTAATTACATTCAAGTCTTGGGTCGACGATTAGTTGAAAACGTTTTGATCCTAGAAAGGGTTTTACCCATTCTAGAAGGTGTTGCTCGTTCTCAGGCCGGTTCCTATCATATGGACGCCTACCTGTGATCAGTTCGTACAAGAAGACTCCATAGCTCCATATGTCACTCTTAGATGTGCGATTCCCTATTAGGATGTATTCCGGAGCCATATACCCAACATTTCCCATTTCCTGATAATTGACATTATGAGATTGTTGTTATAATATTTTATATAATATAATGACTGTTAACGAGTATACCATTTAGTCAATAATTAGATGTTTTCTTCGATTGTATCATAAAGTAACTTTGATTAAGGTTAAGATGAAAAATGTAATCAATTATATGGATTGTTTCTAGAATTGATGGAACAATTATTTGATACAATAGTAAAACGGACAAATGTTTTGTGACATAGAGACTAAAAGCTAATATAAGGTAACATAGTATCGTACCATTTTTGTGGCACGTGTGGCTCCTCCCTGAGGACCTAATCGGGCCAATCCAAAATCTGAAAGCTTAGCATTCCATTGATCGTCTAGAAGAACGTTGGATGATTTGAAATCTTCAAAAATATTCTGCAGGAAAAAAAAAACACTCTTTTGTAAGCGAGAGCAATATTTGATTACTACGCCTTGCGTCCTAGCCTAAAACTTCCAAATGTTTTTAGGTACCCCCAAAGCCGATTACAATTTTTAGAAATGGACATCTGATCTAGGAAATGGACATCTAATAAGTAAGTTGATTACAATTTTTGAGAAATGGACAAACCAAAATAATGTGGCCATATAATTTGGTAAGTATTGAATATCTTATCTTATTCGTGTGGCAGAATATTAAAATACCTGAAAGTCCATTTCTTCATGTAGATATGCCAAAGCTCGAGCAGCGTCTTGAGCCACTTTCAGTCTCATAGTCCATGACAAAGGTGTTTGGGAGCTACCTGATAAATGATCATCAACACTTCTATTAGGCATATATTCATAGACTAAAAGCCGTTGTATTCCTCTTTCGTTATCTTCTGCACAATAACCAACTAGTTTGACAAAGTTCGGATGCTCGAGCAGCCCAAGAACACTCACATCTGTTACCCACTCGTTCATCTCCTGGTGCACATAATCACCAACGAATTTAGAGAGAAAATTACTTTTCAACAAAAGAACGTACGTTCAAGTTGGAAAAAAAGATAATCAAAGTTGTAGTTGTAGTTGTAGCTGAAGATACGAGCTATAGTGTTTTCTTGAAATCTAGTTTAATTAACCATTTGTTTAAGCAGCTTTGGGGCTTTTGAGAGAAAGTCGTAGGGTTACCCTTCGAAACTGTTTTAATTTCAGATAAACACTAATGATGTGAAAGTTCTCAAAACTAAAATTTCAATTTCAATTTCTAATCGACCTTTTAGAAAAAAGAAAAAGCTTTGAAATCTCTAAACCCGCGGTTTAAGTCTAAACATGACTCGTTGTCTATAATATACTTATTTCATGATGATTTGCTGTCCATAGTATCTGTTTTCGAACTAACTTGAGTATATGAAACTCCCTTTAAAGAAGTTGATTAAAGATATTGTATCATGATAAGAGCTAGAAAAACCAATACGAAGAAAAACAAGAAAACGTCTTAATCTACAAGGTCCATTTTTGAATACCGGTTTATGCCTCCAAAAGCCTTGGGCCGCAACTCGTAGCAAATACATGGAAAGGTTAGAAGGAAAGAGACATGCCTGCAATGCTCCATCTGCGTACTTCACGGTCACCTGAATATCATGAAAAGGATATTCTAAACTCTTAATAACACCCCTATATACACTCCCAAATCCATCCTGTCCAATCTTCCAAGCCCGACGAAAGTTTTTAGTTGCTTTCTTGAGTTCAGCGAGTGTGAAAACCCTTAACTCAACTAGATTTGAGAGTGATCGACTAAGCTCCGAAGAGGCGGTGTAAAAGGTTTCGGTGGATGTTGATAACGTTGGAGTTGTCGTTTCATGCTCGATATATCCCTCTTCAAACGAGAAAGAGAAACATTCGCAACAAAACACCATTTTATGCAAATCATTGATTGGGAAAAGTTGAAAATAATTATCATTATATGAACATGTTTGGACATAACTTCCTAAATATTGACTCTCCGAAATTTCGTTGTTAATTCGTGGATCTAACATGTAATTGTCATATTTATGCTTTCCCACGCAATGAAATTACTTGCTTTCCCATTTAAAACGCGGTTTTGTTACTTTGGATTGATTAGTGGAATTATTATTTCATTTCTGAAATTGCAATATTACTTACGACTATAATAATTACTAACATTTTGTTAAATTGTTTGTTATATACCAGTATATAACCCGCGCGATGTAGCGACGACGAAAAATTATAGTGCGATAATGATTTTCTGTACTTTCCAATTCGTCTCGTGATTTATGTCGTGAGAGTAATGATTTATGGGTCGGTCTTTGGGCCAAAACAAATTATGCGGTAACGATTTCGGCTCAACCTTTCGGGATGGAAAAAAACTATTGATATGGCAATGAGTTTCGATAGTTTCTTATTCGTTACTTCCGGCTATATATTGAGTATAACACTTTCTTATTTGGTGATTCGTGTTATAATATGAATTTTGTGGTAACAATTTCAAATATGGCAATTTGAGACATAATAAACGTTGCTATAATTGTTTCTTGTTCAACCATTCCCTACACTAAGTGTATTTTAGTGGTAAAATATTTATATTTATTTGATACAATAACTCTTTGACTATAATATGGTATAAGTAACAATACAAAGTCGTGATATATAATAATTTCAAGTTTAACCCTTTAAACCCACTAATAATTATTTATATTTATCATCTAATAATTTCTTGTTCGGTAATTCGCGTTATAAAAAGAATTAAGGGGTAATTTTTTTTTTATTTCAGCCCTTGAGCCATAAAAAAGTTATGGACTAATGGTTTTCGGTGTATCCTTTCATTCCAAAAAAAGAATTATTTATTTGCGCTAACCAGTTTCTTGTAGAGTGACAAATAGTCGAGTGTAATAGTTTTTGGTTCGTGTGATGTTGCGGCAGTGGAAAAGTTGTATTCGACAATTTACATAGTCTTAACGAATTCTGATATTTTTTCGTTCTTCTCAAAATAAGTAGAATTATGGGGTAATATTATCTATTCTGACTATTAAAAAAATTACATCATCTATTAGTTTATGTTTCGACCATTTTAGACACATATGAAAATCTTATCTTTAGTCATTCAACCTATTTGGATAATTCAACTTAATTTACGCTATTAGCTCATTTGGTAAAATCATATATGTATAACAAAACATAAAGTAGGGATAATTACAAATATGTTTCTTACGATTTGACAAATAGAATATGGTTAATCCTCTTGATTTTGAAATTACACCACATACTCTTTATTTGTAAACATTATACACTCTCAATCTTTTAGTCCATTAGTATTAACTTATTCCAGTTAGTTATATCAAATGGCCATTTTACCATGCTTGTATTCAATTGTTATAATGAATGTTTTTTAAAGATTATAGAGATGTCTGTTTATATCTGCATTTTCTTTAATAGGTATTAAACATAATACAAAATCCGTTTTATAATAGAAGTTTCTTAGTAGTTTGAGACATAAATGTTAAATATTTACAAATACATTATTATACAACATAAACAAAATATAAACATATTATTATCATTTTATTATGTATTTGTATTGTATTTTATTTTTATTGTATATCCACCTTTTAATTTTTTCACAAATAACTATATATATAATTATCAAAGGTCATTATCAACTAAACCGTATAATCAACACTAATATTTATTAAACAATTAAAACTTACAAAAACCCGAGAACTTTTTAAATATCTCTTAAAAAACAATTAAACATAATCTATCTACAAAAGCAACATAAACAACCATCTAAACAATTTCTAACAAAATAAATATAACTAATATTGCTAATACTACAAATTACAAACAATTTATCTTTGAAATAATGTGGCAAAAATATTATTAGCAGTTGTTCGAATTTTAATGTAATTATCTGAAAAATTAAAATGTTAAAAAAATTTCTCTTCTTACTTTTTAGTGTTAACTCCGTCCAATCTGACTTGTTCATAAATTGAAAAACAAATCAAATACAAAAAAATAATTATGGATTCAAATGTTGATTTTTTTATTTTATAAAAATGAATATGTTAAATATATTTCTCTAAAAGTTAACTTACTTAAAACATATAATTCAAAAAACATTAATGCATTATTATGTAATAAATCATAAAGATATCGAATTTAATGAACAAATGGGTAAATAAGTAATTCAACTTTATCTAAAATCTTCTATATGTTTGAATTGAATAAACATAAATAAGTAATTGCAATTACTTAAATTTTAAGGGATTAAGACTATGAGGAGATTATTTATAATATAGTTAAGATAGTTAAGATAATAAACACCATTGACATTTTTTATATACAAATACTTACTATTTGTAAAAGTAGAAAGATTGTAAATATATAGATTGTTGAAAATATATAAGTTAACATCTCTCATAACATTTTAAATATATTAATTAATTTGAAATTGTAAAAGTTGTCATTTAGGGTAATAAATAATTTCAATTCCTTAAAATTAAGGGATTAAGAGTTTTAATGAAACTCTTTATATATTAGTAAATATTTAAGGGATTAAGACTATGGGGATATTATTTATAATATAGTTAAGATAGTTAAGATAATAAACATCATTGACATTTTTTATATATAAATATTTACTATTTGTAAAAGTAGAAAGATTTTAAATATATAAATTGTTGAAAATATATAAGTTAACATCTCTAATAAAATTCCAAATATATTAATTAATTTGAAATTTTAAAAATTGTCATTTAGGGTAATAAAGTAATTTCATTTCCTTAAAATTAAGGGATTAAGAGTTTTAATGAAACTCTTTATATATTAGTAAAGATAGGGTAATAAAGTAATTTCAATTCCTTAAAATTAAGGGATTAAGAGTTTTAATGAAACTCTTTATATATTAGTAAAGATATAATGAGTTTACGATGATTTTAATAAGAAGTTGTAACAAACATCTATAAATGGACGAGTTGTTTCTCGAAATCAATAATTTGAAATAATTGATATGGAGAAATGGAATTGTATATTTATTTAGGGTGTTCACAAAACTGATTTAACTGGTAAATAACCGAAATAACCGATTTAATCGAACCAAATTAATCAACCCATTCAAATAACTGATGGTTCGGTTATGAAATTTTAATTAACAGAGTATGGTTCGATTATGGAAATACCTAAAAACCGAACTATATTAACTGAACCGATCCAAATGTGTTGATAATAAATATTTAATATATATTAAGTATTTGTATATATTTATCATTAGTGAATGTAGTCTAGTTAGAACCTATAACTGACGTTTATGGGAGAGATGTGTATTGAAATTTTAGTTCGTTACTATTATATGTAGCGCATGTAAACTCTCATCAACTAAACAAATAGTTTTGATTACGAGACAACTAAGTTGCCATGTCATCATAAAGAGACGACATTAATATTATCATTTTACAAGTTACATGAAAGGTATCTTTGGTGCAATGGATTAGGGTTAACTTTTCGTATTTAGAAATCCCCGCCTACAAGGCGCCATGTTTGGTTGACTCGTAGCTTTCAAAAGACAAGCTATTTTTTTTAACTGCAATATTTCATTGGAAGGCCGAGCGATAAGCTAGGAAAAAGAAACAATAGGGGTTGTTTGCAAGCATCAAAGATCACGGACTCGGACCGTGGTCCGAGCGTTTGATAAGTTCATGAAAAACTCGGACCACGGACCGAGTCCGTGATTTTGCCTCGGACTCGGTCCGTTTTGAAAAACCGCTGACTGAGAACAAGTCAAATCACGGACTCGGTCCGTGGTCCGAGCTTTTAATGAATTTATCAAACGCTCGGACCATAGACCGAGTCCGAATCCGTAGTCCGTAGTCCATAGTCCGAGTCCGAGTCTGATGTTTGCAAACATGCCCTAATTAGGTTGTATTCGGGTAACAAAGTCAATCAACCCAATTAAGCTTGAATTTTTTACATCTACTTGAAATCTAAAAGAAAGACCACAGTTTTACATCATAGCTTATGAAATTAAGTCTCGGCCTCGTACTTACTCAAAGTTAAATTTTTAATTTTTTTTTTTTACATCTTTAAGCTTATCTTCAACTATTTTGCGAAACATGTTTTCATGTTTACATAAAATTTCAAGTTTGACCTACAACTGATTTTTCCATACACACTCGAAGTCGGATACAAAAGATTGAAAGTCAATAGAATATTTTAATATATTCTTATAGTAATTTGGTTTTTGATGAATACATTTTGGAGTTGTTTTCCTTTATAAGAATCAGTATTCCAACTAGAAATTGTGTTTTCATCACAAAGTTCTTAATTTTCATGATAATTTGCTATAGGCTGAAAGAACCACAGGTTATGCAACTCCGGAGTACATTCATACACGTCATCAGACCTCTGAGTGTGACGTATGGAGCTTCGGAATCTTCCCTATATGAACTTATCACCGGGAGGCGCTCATTGGATATAGCAAACGCTTCTAGAATGGGTAAAACCCTATGTAAACTCCAAAAATCTACAGCTAATCATTGATTCAAGACTCGAAGGTTCACTGGAATCAGCACAAAACTTGTCCATTATAGCCAATATGTGCTTGTCTAGAAACCCAAAATTGAGACCAAAGATGAGTGAGGTCAAGAATATGGTTTGGCAACTCTTTGATGCATCAACTTTAATACATTTGTCGATCTTTTTGAGGACACGGATATTAAGGATGACAGTGGTTTACGAATATCCAACATACAGAATCTGCTTGTCTTCCTTGACCATCAAAGCTATTAAAATCTTGGATCAGAAAGATATATTGTTGTGGTCAGTAGCAAATAGGTTGCCCAAGTAACTGCTTTCAGTCGCTTGCAGAAAGCATTTCGTGTTTGCATCTTTGATTCTTTGACATAATTAAGTGTACCAAACTCAGTTGCTTAACGTAGGTGGTATAGATATGGTATAATTGATCTCTTCGTTGGGTAAACGGATAACTTTGCTTACGTTACAATTATGTAACCTTGTAACGTCATCTTACATTCTTACATGTCATCATAAATTGGCAATCGGTTTACCCGTTATACGAAGTCATAGACAGTATCAAGGTACTGAAATTTCTCTACATATAATGGAAACTTTTTAGGTACTATGCATATGTTTGTAGTTTGGATATAGTTGAATCCTTTTGGGAGTAGTTTACCATTAGTTTAATAGTATTAGTGCTATCTAAAGTTCCCAATTTTTTTTGATGAGCGATTTGTATTTTGAAACGATTTGTAGAACTCGTATGGTCAATGGATCCTTTTGTGAAACGGTATTACCGGAGTTGGCAACGCCGGCCTTTGCCGAATAAGCTAAACCTGATATTGCCAATGCCGACCTTTGCCTATGTGCCCAATCCAACTAATGAAAAACCCGGACTTCGTAAAAGGGTTATCCTTTGAACAGTTATCCTTTGTATGGCCTTGAATTTTCCCTAGTTTTTGCCATTTTAAATTTCATGTTCTAACATTCCAATTCAATAGTTGCCTAAACAAACTTTTTATATATAACATGTTTTGAACAAGTAATGTTTTAAATTTGTTATAGGAAAATGATTTGGTCATAAACTTAAATATATCAGAGGGGTTCGAGTTTGCTTCCTAAGATCGTTTATATGTTTTCTGGGTTTTGATAAACTAGATAAATTGTTTCGAGAATTTCAGATTATCTTTCTAAACTTTAATCAAGTAATTAAAACATCGTTCATTTAACCCGTAAAAAAAAATATCGTCAGGTTCACAGCTTAAGTTGTTGCTTACAAATGATCTGTTTTGATCTCTACCTTCTCATTCTAATCTACATCTATCATATAATTACATCATATTTCTCAGTCTTCCATCAAAACTAAATCTTCATGTATGTCGACGCAGAATAATAACATTACGCAACAGAAATTTCCCTGGATGGTAAAGGGCTACCGCATCTCTTCTCCTACTTGAATATTTCTCGTAGATTGCGTTCCTCGTATCATCATTGGAGCGCAAATGAAACGCCCCCATCATCTTAGCACATTCCAACACTTGCATTCCCTTATAACCCGTCAGCTTTTCCAATGTCTCATTCCACAAGGGGTACTTTTGTAATGTCGCACGTGCCGCATACACCCCCGCTGCAGCCACAATCGAAGGATGAAACTTTGTTATTATCTCATAATTCATCATCCCGAGTTCCGTATAAAAGTACACCATATTCTCCATCTATGAAAAACATAACAAAAGTAAATTCATTATTAAAACCATAATGTAATAAGAAGAAAGCAGATTATCTGATGTCTAACAAACTTTTAAATTACTAACCTTGGTTTCGAACGGGTTTTTGACTTCTTTGATCAGCCTAGAGAGAAATGTATAGAGTGTAGGAATGCTTAATCTCCATTCCAATCGGTTCAATATTCGTTCCTCCATTAACTCAATATAGTGACGTTCATAAGCATGATTAAAGCTTGTAAGAAGATGTTGAACAAATCCATGGATATCTTCAGTCCCACGAACTTCTACGTATTTTGATGCAATGAGCATTGCACCAATACCTACAATGCTTAATTCACTGCTACAAATGATTTCAGCCTTCAAGAAACGATCTATGATGTTGATTGCAAGGTACAACGTTTCGGTATTTAGGTTGTGTATGTTGTGAATGTCGACAACCCAATTTATAAGATAAGCCCTTGTTGTGGTGGTGATTGCAGGTTGCGAATGCATATAGTCCTCAACTTTGCTCTCATTGCGATTTTTCTCATTTGTGCGTTGTTCCCTGCTGCATCTATCTGTTGATCGAGTTGAATTTTTGCGTCCTTTCTTCTTTTTGATTCTGAAATTACCGAAAAGAACCAATTAGAATCATCAAAACAAACCGTAATTGACACATTAATAAGCAAATTAATTGTCCCTTATTCTATGTTCTTTACCAGTATATTAATAATCTTTTACTTGAAACTCATTATTTCATATAAACTAAAACAATCACACGTTTGTTTATCTTGTTATTCTTCTATTTATCTAAGAATCGACTAAGAAGTTTCGTAAAACTTTCAAGACTATATTCTATAGATAATACATCTTTATAGAATAATAACGAAAACCGGTAGTTTTTTTTATAGATTACCCAGTATTATCTACGCGAAGATGAAGGTTGTCCGTCTTCGAAAGTGTCCTAACGCGGGCACGCGTTCCCATAGCCATGTAGGAAGAAATAGGGTTTAGAACAAGTTTCTTTCTTTCGATGCGATTAAAAAAACCTAATCGAAAGTAGATTAGTGTATATATAATGATTGCAGATAGTGTATATATACGCTTTGTAGATAAACTTGATAGCAAAGTTTCGTATGATTAGTTGTCCTAGTGTGTTCCGGAAAAACTAAAATTTAACTGATGGATAATTATATTAGTTGTAAGAAGCAAAACAGAAATAAAAATGTTTGTTTTATATATTTGATTGTGTAAAAAATCACAAATGAAAACGTAATTTAATATAATAACATAATATAAAAATAGAAATGCTAAATAATGTAATCCGAAAACGTGAATAACGTAATATAAAAAACAACTAATATCTAAAATCAATAAATAATCGAAATAAAGACGTCTATATTTTATTTAATAGCGTAACCTAAAAAAGAAAAGTAAAAACAAATATTTGAAAATACAAAATGTAACCCAAAAAGAAAATTTAAAACCTAAAATCAACAAATAATCGAAATGAAAATGTAGCTTCTTTATTTAATGGCGTAATCTAAAAATGAAACGTAAAAACCATATATTTGAAAGAAAAAAAATGTAACCAAAGAAAAAGACTTAACTAAAAATTAATGATCAATCGAAATGAAGATGTAGTCAGCTTATTCTATAGTGTAACCGAAAAAGAAAAAATAAACTTAAAATTCGAGAAAAAAGAATAGCCCGAGAAAAGAAAAAGCTATGAAAAGAATAAGAAAAAATTAATTAGGCATTCTAACGCATTCTAACTGCTGAAAACAGTTAGCGTGCATGCTACACCATTTATCACGTCGTTTTCAAATGCTATGAGTGTTGTAAGTATGTATAATGAACATTATCGTTGGCCGATAAATTAATACTTATAATAAACATTTTTCACCCTTTAACTTGTTTTTTATATATAACTAGATTATTGTCCCGCGATAGCGAGGAAAAAAATAAAAATTGAATCATAAATTTTATGTTTATTTAGATTTTAATTTATTATAAGAAAATAATGTTGTACGTATAATACATATATATACTTTTACGTTTATATACGTACTGTTTATGTTTATAATAACATATATACACTTTTATCTTTATACACATGTTTTGATATTTTGTATTAGAAGATTTTAGATTAATAATAAGGTAAATTATAGTACACATTGAACAATCTATAAATAAATTATAATTGTGTTTTTTATTTTAGTAGAGATTGAATGAAAGAGAGAATGTACTTATCTATTTTAAGAGGGTGTAAAATGAAAATATTATTTGATGACATCATCAATTTGATCTAACGGCTGATATCAAAGAAGTTAACCCATCAAACGGGCATTACTTCGCCATGTGGCATTTAAGGCCCCTCTTTTATTATATACTAGCTTATCACCCGTGTGATACACGGTGATTGCACAAGAATCTTTAGTGCAAAACATGTCTTTTAACAGATTATGAAAATCGTGGGTGATACACGGTAATTGCACAAGAAACATTATTAAATGTCAATAGAACACATGTTATGAAAATCGATGATAAGAAAACAAAATAAGTAACAAAAAAACAATTTTTATAAACAAAATCGTTACAACAGTTGATCAAAGCACTTAAACAAACATATTTTGTTTATTTATTTATTTAATGGTTGAATACACTTTAAGGGATTAGAAATAAGGAAGAAATACTTTATAATTTTGTAAAGATATACATGAAACAAAACCAATATCCTATAGACCCTGAATCTAAAGCATTCAAAAATAAGCAATATTTGCTTAAAGTCATAGGCTCCTAGAATTTGATCCATCTCACTCTACAAACAAAGTTATATAAAAATAACCATAATAAAAAGAATCTAAGTAAATTAATGACAAATTAATAACAAAATGCTAACTTTTTGTCTATAAAGGAAAATCACCATCTTAATATCCGGAAATATTGTTTCTCAAACCTCTTCAAAGATGTCATATACCGAAATTTTTCTTTTTTCTGGCGAAACAACAGTCAATATTAAATCTTGTACATTAAATTTGGTAGAAATCTCTTTGTTGTAAAACAAATCAGATATACCTATTGAAGTGAAAGTGACGTTTAAACTTTGACAAGTTTAAAAGTAGGAGATGTATGTCAATTGTAGCCTAGCTCTATTCTTAGACATGCAAACTATCTCCCTTTGAAAAGCCACCCTGCAAAAAAAAGGACATAGCTGAAACAACTATAAACTGAGCTACGATATTTATAAACTGTAAAATTATACAAAATTTTATTTATAAACTGTAAAATTATACAAAATTTTATCAATGATTGATGTCTCATATCATCAAACCAAGATTAGTTTTGCAAGTTCATTAGTATAAAATAAAAGTTTGTGAATTTAAGTTGTGTAAAACAAAAATAATAATCATCTCAATGTGGTTACAGTGGAAACAATGGTTTAAATAGTAATTTGAATACATAAAACCAAACATAAGTACATAAAAGCCTTGATCATGCAGAATGATAAATACCTGCATTTTGGATAGATTTATAAAACTTTTCCAGGCTCGAAATCCATTGGCCGCTTGCATAACTGTTAAGAAAGAAAAGGATAAAAAATAAAATGTATTAGATGGTCAACAATAAAGGAATACTAATTATGTATAGATGGTTGACGTTTATGCTTGTAGATTAACCAGTTTTTTAATCAAAAAAGATGAGAGAAATCTTTTCACAATGTATGAATCGGTCACAGCAAATATATGGTTACTATAAAATAAAACACATATCTTTATATATTCGTGTAACTATTATGTCATCAATTTTCGAACTATAGTAATACAACTTCTTATCTTTTAGTCCCACCAAAAACTATAGTATGCATAACTATTACTTAAATTGTAATAATCCATAGATAGCAATGACGTCAAGTAAACTTGGTAATTATAGGGATAACTATATTAAGCACAACAAAGAAGCCAATGCACTAAGTTTCTATGAAACACATCTTTTAGGCATTTTATCAAATAGTTGGTGAGCATAAACACTATTAGGTCTATAGTGTGGTTATTGAAGTCATTATTTAGTAAAATGACTCAACTAAAAGTGAAAAATGGTATGAATCATATTATTGGATATCATGAAATATAATTATCTATAGGTGAACAAATGTAAACCACTCCCGTAAACAAACAAACAAACATCGATTTAATCAATCTAATAACCAAAAAAGAAAGATATACATAAAAGAATAAGACTTTACCTTTGATTTGTAATGATAAACACATCAACAACGTGTCCATACTTATTAAACAACAGAAAAAAACCATCAGCACTCGAGCTTAAAAACCAATAAGAAAAAAGTCACTTTTTTCAATTTGAGGGGTTTTGAATTTGAATAATCGAAATCGAATAGTCACATTAGCCCTATGACATCATCCGAATCTCCCATTTATTAGAGATAAAGGATTTTATGAGGCTTTCATAATACTACTCGTTTTAGCCATAAGCTCTTTAAACAATCCAAATAATCTTTACATTAGCAATAGCAATTTAAACGGTCTAAATAATCTCTAAATAAGCAGTTAAAATAAGTTGCAAATACGCAGTGTAGAGCTGTCCAAATGAAGTGTAACATTGTCAAATAAGTTGTGCAAAGTTGTCTAAATAAGCACTACATAAAGAAAGTTTAAGCATAACATTGAGATGTATAAGAGACTTTTGCTGACAGGGTCAAACTTGTTATATTGATTAATTAAACACCAAAATTGTCCCGTCCCCCATTAGACTTTGCTAGGAAGGTTCTATCTCATGGGATTTTGTTTAAACTTATTAATGCA
Organism: Senecio squalidus; assembly: GCA_910822075.1. Taxonomy (NCBI): domain Eukaryota; kingdom Viridiplantae; phylum Streptophyta; class Magnoliopsida; order Asterales; family Asteraceae; genus Senecio; species Senecio squalidus. Next base: position 55,664,516 of record CAJVGC010000508.1, read on the forward strand.
AATATTCAAATCAAAGGTGTATGTTATTCAAAGACACTATAACCCTTATACACATTTATAAATGAAGTCTAAAAACTCAAATACAATGCCTAACATAAATCGAAAACCCAAGTTAAAGTAACTTATACAAAGAAAAACAAACCTGACAAAGATGAAATAAAATCACATATCCTCCATCCATAATCCTACAACAACAAAAACTTCCAAAATGAAAACCCCAAAAATCTAGAAATCATAATAATCAAATACAATATGAAACCAATCGAATTATATTCAAACCATCTTATTGAATACTGCTTAGATCATAAAACACAAAAACAAATTAGAAAATTTTGAACTTACAATTTCAGAGAAAACATGGATGAAGATGAAGAATAAAATTGAGAAGAAGAAGAATGTAAGCAAAGAATATAGGTTAATTTGAATAGCAAGAATTCGGTTAAATTTAAATTTCAAATGTTTTTGGGTCTCGAGAAAAGAAATCAGAGGATTTCAAGATTTATGAAGAGTCTTCAATACTCTTTCTTTTCCCAATGCAGCCTATTCTCAAAAAAAAAATATATGAGATTAAATATAAATCGAAATTATATACCTATGAAATTGATTTATGACATCAGCAACATGAAGTGGAATCCTATGCGAACAATCTTAGAAATCGCCGCGTCAGTCTTATGACGTAAACGAAGAGTCTCATTTATTAGATAAAAAAGATTAAGAGCATATAGATGATATACATGCCTTGAAAATAGATAGCGTCCAACATAATAACCCATGTGATCAACCTGCATATTGTATTCACACATTAATACACACATGTATAATCAAATCCCATTATGTTTCTTAGTGGAATTCATAAACAAAGACAACAAAAAACTTCTTTTACACCTGTTTCTTTTTTATTTTATTTGATGAACCAGAGCATGAAATACACCTAAACAAATTCAAAAACAAAAAACCAACAAATTATATACAGTAGGTTTTTTATACTAAGCGAGCTTAACAATTTTCTAAGTGACCAATCAACATCAAACTTGCTTCTCACCAAAAATAAAAGACACAACATAATCACCCAAAAGAAGATTGAATTGGATATATGCTGCAACAACAAAGAATATTTATAAATTACAAGTGTTATTAAGCAAGGGGAAACAAACCTGATAAATATCACAAACAATCTTTCAGCCTCTCATCCAAACCATAAATTAAATGTAACTATAAAATGTGAACTTTCTTAAAAAAAGAAAGAAAAAAAAGAAAAAAAGAACAACTAATCGGAATTAGAGATAAAGCAAAAATCAATTAAAAGGTTTAGTGAATAAGAAAGATGAATAAGGATGAAAGATTAAAGATGAAAATTTTGGTGGAGAAAGTTATTGAAAGATGGAGCAGATTCAAAATTTCTTGAATACTATTGGCAAGAAAATGGGTGGTGGTTATTCCCGAATTACAAAGCTTTCACTGTACGCATCATTAATACAGACTTTTCTTTTTCTTTTTAAATAAAATTGATATATAATTTTATTATGACATCATCATAGTCATAGGTGGACATCTTAATAATGTGCCACATCAGACTTATGAGGTCATCCTCATCTACCATTTATTAGATAAAGTAGATTTTCAAGAATTTAAAAAGAAAAAGAAGAGTACTTGATACGCTAGTATTAATTGGAAAATATAAATAACATTATGACATCAGCAATCTAAATCATTATCCTATGTGTACAACCTAAACACTCGCCACGTCAGTTTTATGACGTCAGCCTCAACTCCCATTTATTAGATAAAAAAGATTAAAGATTGTCAACATATAAATAAAATCCAATATAAATCTTAATTTCATCTTTTATAGGTGGGATTTGTGTGAAACAAGTTGAGGATAATGAAATCAACGACCCGAACAAGGTCACTAATCAGCGACATGTTACTAGTCATCTCTTGTCGATCAATCAGTCACAAATCATCTTGGTCTTAGATTTACTAAGTCATTGGATATCCACCAACGCTATAAATGCTGAAAAAACCGTACCTAGTGGAAAGCTGATACCTGAACCCGCTTTGACCAGGGAATTCTCCAGTTGATCCAGAATGAGGGCGGGGACGGGAAATCCCCATTTTATGAAACAAGAGCACACCCAAATCCGAATATTTTATCATTACTATTACTATTATTATATTATTATTATTATTATTATTATTATTATTATTATTTAGAATGTAAAAAAATGTCATAGTTAATAATAAAAAAATCATTTATCATCATTAATTGGATAAATATTAAAGCTTATACACCATGCTATTGAGTTATTTTTTTTTCTTGAATACCAATGTGAAAAGAACACCAAGTTTCCTCTTTTAGGTACAAAAATAAAGGAATGAAACTATTAGACTTGCTAGAGTGTTATTGCCATTTTTATACAAAACATTAAACATTCATTATTATATGTATTTACAAGGTTAATATTGATTTTGCAAAAATTCAAAATTTTCGGGCATCCTCGATAGGAATGGGATATAAACTCATATCCCATAAGGGATGGACACTGGGATGAGGATAGTGAGTTGGAACGGGGATAGGGATAGGAAGTATGATCTTCAAAAATACCATTGTCATTCATAATCAACGTTACCCCTAAAATATGTAAAATAGAGGGCTCTATTGACCCTCATTTATTTAGGTTCTTGATATCGTTGGTGTAGAGAGTGTACAATTTGTATCTTGGATATATCATGATATCTATCAATAACACTAAAATATAGACATATTGAATGATATTTGCGTCTAGTAATTATGAACTTAAGAAATCAAGATTCAACAACAATAAAACAAAGTAAATTTTATTTCTTTTGCTCAAAATCATATACAAATGACTTCGCATTTTTAAAAAAAATAAACAACTCAAGTTAATCAATTATCAAAATTGATTAAACTTAGCATTAGAATTAGAATATACTAATGTCTTATTATACTATTACTAGCTTATTGACCCGCCTAATATGCGAAGAATTATATCAAAAAATATATAATGTTAACAAAGAACATATAGCTTATATTAAAAGATTAATAGAAAGCTATTAGTCATGTAGACAAAATGATTATGTTAACAATTGTAAAGTTAAAAGAAAAAATTACTATGTAATTCGGAAAAAACCTTATTAAAAATAAAATAATTATAATATATAAAAAAACTAAAAATTTTGCGTAAATAGGACGAAAAAAAAACAAAAGATTTTTTTATATGATATGTTTTCCGTTTATATGCAAAACACTCGTTAATTGTATTTTCTTTTTATAATATATAAAAAAACTAAAAATATTGGATAAATAGGACAAAAAAAAACAGAAGATTTTTTTATATGATATGTTTTCCGTTTATATGCAAAACACCCGTAAAACAATAAAATAATATTAGTTTCTTTTTATATTAAAAATGTGTATATGTGTGAAGAAAAATATATGTTTTGTATTTTTTAGAGTTAATTTAAAATAAAAGTGTTATATTATTTAAAGTAGAAAGGTTAATTAGTTTTATTTAATTATTACTATTTAAAATAAGGGTTAAATTATTTAAAGTAAAGGGGTTAAAATGAAATTATTAATGATGATATCATTAAAACGATCTAATGGTTCAAATTAAGGTTGGATTTCCATCTAATGGCTATTACTTTGTCAAGTGGCATTTTAGGTCTCTCTTTTATTATATATTAAGATAAGATATAGTTTTTAGTCATTTTACAGTTTTAAGCTACAAATTCAGCTACTTTCCAAACACATTTACGAAAAATAAAATCTCCAACTTTCAGCTCTAAATATAAGCTCAAGCTTTCAGCTCCAGCTACAAGCTAGTTTTACCAAACATACACTCAATCTTACATACAAAAATATAAACTAAATATTTAAATGAGTAATTTATAATCTAAAATGTAGACCACATAACATTACATTGGATCTTATTTTCACTCTTTTTTTTTTCACTATTAAACATGTTAAATCAATACAAAATGATAAACATAATCTTTAGATTATGATTTAAAATAAAAGGAAATAAAGTATTTAGCAAACTGCGCAGATATTTAGATGATACAAGGAACAAAAAAGAGTTAAATTTATAAATTTGGTAAAGTTTTGAGGGTGATAATGTAAAATTCTTAAGTGAAATTACTCTTTGATGAATGTGGGCAAAATGTTCAAAAAGACATCAAATCTATACTTGTTATCCAAGGTTACAGATAACGTAAGGTGTGGCGTAGCAGCATGAGTAAGCCTCAAGCTTTGCAAGAAAAGACGAGACATGTCGTTTTTTAAAGCGTGACAAGGCGACAAATTTTTTTAATATATTTTATAATTTTATATATATACTTATATATATTTTTACTATTATTAAGTTATATAAATATCAATAAATTATCAAAAAGTCTGTTTTAACATTTAAGTATATATATATTCTAAGATATAGTCACAAATTTACAATCAAATGATTTTTATAGCCATTTTTAAACCTTTTTTTTTTTTAGTTTTCATAACGCGTTACAAAAAACTCGCGTTAAGGCGCGCCATGGGACGCCATGACCACGTTTTTTTGCCGTCACGCCTAACAAAAACGCCTTGCATGTTTTCGTAATTTCTCACCGCGCCTCGACGCCATGACGCGTTATTTAGAACCTTGTTGTTATTTATTAGTTCCTAGACTTATTAATTTGCAATTAAAGGAGTCAAGTTCTTTTTATTTTACAATCGAGTTAAATTAAAGGTTACCATTAGGGGACCGGTATTTTTTTTTCTGTTTGACTTTTGTTGACCCATCTTCCACTTATGTTTCACTCAAATCATTGAAACCCTAAAATCAAACACCATAATCAAACATCATAATAATTGAACGATTAAAATACAATTGATAAAAGGATAACTATCAATTCGCCACGTAACAATCCACGTGTACAACTAAAACATACACATACACATACTACCACAACAACCACTCTCTTTTCCATTTCCGACCACCATCAAACCACCATGACAACCGACAACAACAACAACGACAACCTAGCCATCAACATTAACCTCGTACCCATCCCTCACTTAACCAACTACTTACCAAACCTCAAACCACAAACCACCCCATTAGACCACAACCACTTCTACCACCCCACCGACACTTTCTACCTCTCCAACTCGGACGTCATCCTTCGCAAAACAATCTATGTCGACCTCTCCAACTCTTCTCTATCCACTTCCGCCGCGTATATTCGAGCCGGACCGCGAAAACAGATATACTATAACCCCGAAAAGGTTCGAGTGGCTATTGTTACGTGTGGAGGGCTTTGTCCCGGGCTTAATACGGTTATTCGAGAACTTGTTGTGGGGTTATGGGAACAATATGGAGTTAGGGAGATTTTCGGGATTAAAGCGGGGTATCGTGGGTTTTATTCGATGGAACCGGTTAGATTGGATGCGAAAATGGTGGATAATTGGCATAAGAGAGGTGGGACGGTGCTTGAGACGTCTAGAGGTGGTTTTGATCTTCATAAGATTGTTGATGCTATTCAACATCATGCATATAATCAGGTTCGGAGTCTTGTAGATTGGTTTTTTTTTTTTTTTTGAACGGCAAAGTTATTGATTCGGGACCATATTGACATCCAATTGGGCAGTTTGCGACCCACGAACCTTACACCAAAGTTAGTTACATATCAACCTCCTACCAATGGGACAACCTCCCTACGGGACAACCCCTTTGGCTATATATTCTTTGACTAGTTTATTCGGTGGTGGGGGATATAAGGGGGACTTAATGAGCGTACTTTATATAGACTTTTTTTTTTAGCTTCAACCCAACTCTAACGCAAAAAAATACATAACATTCCCTTGATGAGTAGTTTGTGTTTTATGTGTTGTTTCGATAATACATAACAGCCCCTTTGATATAAAATTTTGGCTTCGTCTCCCGGTTTATTGTTACTTTGGACTATATAAACTCTGGTTATTTGTTGCCCAAGAGTATAACCATTTGATCAACAAACATGAGTTACACCCCTTCATCATAACTATATATATGTATAATTCCGGAGACAAGGGAATGTCACCAATCTATATGTATTTTCTTCCAACAATTTATAAACCGAAAAATATAGTTAAAAATGATACCAGCTAATTAGCTAAACATGATGAATGGGTTAGTTCCAATATTCAAAAAGGAAATTATATTTTTTACACAAATGGTGAATGGTCCATAATAATATGGTTGTATCTAAATTTCTCGTATACTCTCTAAATCTCAAAAAATATGTCAAAGCTCCTTTTAGTGGCCAAAAAGTAATGTCAATCCCCTAGAATCAGCGAAGTGAAACGATTAAAACACACTTTTCCGGACCATTTGAAATGACTATATGAAAAGTATATTTTAGTCCCTTTTAAAACTTAAGGACTATACCTAAAATTTGGATGCAACAATGGATACAAGCACAGCTGACATTTACGTAGTGTACCATATACAATACCGAACTAAAAAACGTTGGTCAAAAATTTTGACTAGTAAACACGTAAAACGTACCCACCAAAACAAGTTACTTAACCCTTCCTTGACCATTTTCCTTCGTTTACGAGGTCCTACCCTGCTATTTCAAACAAATTTTACAAGATATACGCATTCCAATAAAAGCGGGGAATATTTTATATCCATGATAGACACCTCAAAGGTCATAAGACAAGCTGAGGCAAGACAGCAATTTAATTCGGCAAAAGCATGTTTGTAATCTTAGTTTTGTGTTGCACGTAAGTTACTTATGACTTAATAATTAAGATTTCAAATAACACGGTATTTTATCTATGTAATTCTTAAAAACGCAGGTTTACATAATTGGCGGAGATGGCACTCTTCGTGGAGCTGTGAAGATATTTAATGAAATTCATCGTCGAAAATTGTATGTTGGTGTTGCTGCAATCCCCAAAACGGTAGACAATGATGTGGGAATCATTGACAGGTCTTTTGGGTTTCAAACAGCTGTGGAGAAGGCCCAGCAAGCAATCAGTGCGGCTCACGTGGAAGCAGAGAGCGCACCTAATGGAATAGGACTCGTTAAACTCATGGGTCGAAGCACGGGCCACATTGCTCTCAACGCAACCTTAAGTAGTCGTGATGTTGATTGTTGTTTGATACCCGAAAATGATTTTTACTTGGAAGGAAAAGGGGGCTTGTTTGAGTTTCTTGACGATCGCTTGAAAGAAAATGGACACGCTGTTGTAGTGGTAGCTGAAGGTGCCGGTCAAGATATAATACCCAGAACAGATGCACAGAAACAAGAGAGAGATGAATCCGGGAATCCTGTGTTTTTAGATGTAGGAGTGTGGTTGAAATCTGAGTTGAAAAGGTGGTGGGAAAGGGATCATAAAGGTGAGTTGTTTACGGTTAAGTATATTGATCCTACATACATGATTCGAGCGGTTACAGCTAATGCTACTGATAATCTTTATTGTACACTCTTGTCCCATTCTGCTATTCATGGTGTCATGGCTGGTTACACGGGGTTTGTAGCTGGTCCGATCAATGGCAACTACGCATATATTCCAATGGATGAGATTTCTAAAACCAAAAATCAAGTTGATACCAAAGACCATAATTGGGCATGGGTCAGATCGGTGACTACACAACCCGATTTCCAGAGGACTTGAACCCTCAAAGATATGAGGTAGCAGTTTGAATTTGTCGAATAAATTCCTAAATTATGTCATGTAGAAACATGTATTTTGGTTTTATGTTCCTAGTATCCTTTTACGAAATTCAAACCCCGTTAAATGTAATTGTCATAAAATTATAAGTATGTAATCTCTCTTTAGATTTAACTCAAACATAGTTTGCTTCTTTAAACTCGAAGTCAAGGCCAAAGCTGTCTAAACTCGAAGTCAAGGCCAAACATTTATCACGTGTCTGGCTCGAGTGGTTAGTATCAAGCTGGAAAAAGGTTAAGGTGTACAACCAATGGTAAAAAGTATCCCTGCCTTCCTTACATATATATACGCGTGTATATTGAAGCGATTAGCAATTGGCATTTTCGCCCCTGTCAACCAATGTACATTCTACCTTCTTTTAATTGCTTCGAAGATTAGTAATTAGGGAGGATTCGGGAGTGTATATAGATGTGTTTAAGAGTCTGGATCATCTTTTTTGACAACATTCAGATTGCTGTCAAATATGCCAATGGAGTATTGCAGGTTCTGAAGTCGATTTAATTAGTACAACACCTTACTGTTTACATATTAGAGTTTAACTGATTTTTCTGTTAAAATGATCTGATTCAAGTTTAACGTATTTTCAATTAAGGGTGAGCATAGATCGGTTTGGTTTTTATTTCTTCGCCTTTAGATCATAGATTCCCAATTGAAGAACGGTATGCTTGTAAACTTTTGTTAAAAGTATAATTACCCAAATTATATGGCACGTCAAATCATCGTTTTAGTAGTAAGAAAATTTATGTTATCACATATATCTTGGCTAGGTTCGAACTTTACTAGATAAATATTTTAGTTTGAATATTGAAAGAGTTCATTAACAATCACGGTGATATTCCGGTTCAATCGTGTACATCTGAGTCTAAGACTTGTCATCCTCAGCCTAGGGACAAACCTATTCATAAACCTAACAGGTTCTAGTGGTAAGGTCTTCCGATGTTCTTGAGATCGATAAAAAAAAAAAAAAAAAAATCTTAATATGGTCAGAGAAAAGGTTCGAAAACGGTCACGAGAATACTCATAAGCCAAAGACTAGTTTTTTTTCCGGATAATCCGAACATTATAGAACCTCATGATATGAAATTGATTATTTAGTTAGGTTCTTTGTTTTGTTAGGTTTTCTATTATATGAAATATGATATGAAACTGTTTTGTTTTATTTTTTATTTGTTTTTTTGTATGATATAAACTGATTTTTAGTTAGGTTGTGATTATTAGGTTTTTGTGATTATGTATTTTACATTTGTTAGTTTGTTATTGTTTGTATTGGGTTTAAAAGTATGTATGATTCTTTGTAATAGGCTGATAGCGAAATATGATTAGTTTTAATTATGTGAAAGTGGGTCAATGAGACTATCAAATATAATTAAGCGAATGTACGACTTGAAAAATGATATGGTAAAAGATCATAGTGATGATGAGGACAAGGATGAAGATGAAGACGAAGACATGCAACCAAATTGCAATGTTATATATCGACAATAATGAATTATTTGGAGATCAAAGTGCTTAACAATTGATCGAAAATGTTTAATGAATGTTATTTAAGACCTCGTAGTTTTTATGGTGCTATAGAATAAGTTTTGTGCTTAACAATTGATCGGAAATGTTTAATGAATGTTATTTAAGACCTCGTAGTTTTTATGGTGCTATAGAATAAGTTTTGTGCTTAACAATTGATCGAAAATGTTTAATGAATGTTATTTAAGACCTCGTAGTTTTTATGATGCTATAAAATAAGTTTTGTTAGTTTATGTGGTACTTTAAAGCCAACTTTGAAGTTTCAATATATTTTGTGAATCCATAGTTTAATATTTTCTTGACAGAAAAAAAACTCAGTTATACAAAAAGGAAAATAAACGCTCTTTCTTTTTCGAAATATTAGCTTAAAAATTACATATTTGATATGGAAATAGATATGACATTTCATATTTGAAGAAAAATTAAAAGAAGAACTTTCTGAATATGGTCACATTCTCTAATAATAATACCCGACAAAGAGCAACCAAGGTGGTTTGAAATAAAACTTATCATTACTTCCTCTAATTTTTTTCTTTTATAAACATTACCGTTTGAAAAAAATTAAAATTAAATAATAATAATTTAACAACTACGCGTTGTAGCAACGACGAGAATGACAACGAGTGGGGATAGAGTGGTAACGATAGGCACGCTCGTTATCAAGCTGAGAACGAGCCTTCAACGGGTTTATTCCGTGTACTCTTACAAGTTGGAAGTTACAAAGAAGAAGAAGAAAGGAAAATTCCATAAACAAAGATAAGTGTGCCACTAAGGTTCCATAAAACTTAACATCCATTCATTCCAACCACTTAAGTTACATATTATTCTTCACATTTTTTATAATACAACTTGATTTTAAAAGAGCTTAATTTAGGGATTATCACCTAACTATAGTCATCTTATGTCTAAAAATCACAATATTATAGACAAACTTGAAATTATATAAACTTTTATTAAAAATGATAAGTCTAAGATTCAATTTTCTATAAAGTTATTTTAATAACTTATAAACGAATCATTAACAAAAAAGAAAATCACATTATTAACAACCAGTAACCTGTCATCGATCACTTGTCAAATAATAACTATGCTATCAAACAAAATGACCTTGTCATCGAACAAAAAAGTCCCACGACTCGTGCACAAACCTATAAACAAAAGCAAACCGACCCGATGACCCGTTCAATCTCTCACCCACTTAAGAAACATTATTTCTATTGACTTCACTCCCCTAAATCATACGCCATTCTCAAGACTCACAACATTTTTCTCAATCAAATTTTAAAACCCAATTCACACTTTGTAATTTGTATAATAAATTCCATTTTCTTTAGTCAACAAGACTTTGTCTCTCTCTATCTCTCTCATAATTATGACATTTTTTTTCTTTTATTGCTACAATTGAGAGAGGTGTACTACTAGTATACTATTTTGGGGGATTTTGAGCTGATTTAAGGTGAGCCCTTTTGTTTAATTTGATAGATTTGTGATTATTTTCATCTGGGTTATTTAAATTTCTTGCAAATTTTGAGTCTTTTTTGATTGATTTGTGTGTAATTTCATCTGGGTTGATTATATTTCTTGTAAATTTTGAATCTTTTTCAATTTGGTATGAAAATTTTCATCTGGGTTGTTTAAAGTTTGGATTTTTATTAATTTGGTATGAAGATTTATCATAAATTTCATCTGGGTTGTGTAATTTTGGGTGTGTTTGTTTGGGCTTATATAAACGGCTTATGGCTTATTGACATTTTCCTACTTATGACATAATAAACAGTAATAAGCCCATAAATGGTTACATAAGCCGGAAAATCCGGGCTTATCAAACATAAGCCGAAATGTTAATAAGCTATAAGCCTCTTATATAAGCCCAAACACCCCCTTAATGCAAAGTTTGAGTATTTTTTAACTGGGTATGAATATTTGTGGTAAATATCATCTGAGTTGTTTATTTTTCTTAAAAATTTTGAGTGTTTTTAATTTGGTATGATAAAAATTTAGGCAGTGTTTGGCACAAGCTTATTTGGGGTTTAAACGGAGTTTATTTGGGGCTTGAGCTTTTTTTTCAAATAAATCTTGTTTGGTTGGAGCTTATTTATGGGTTGTTTACGTTTCTTGCAAATTTTGAGTTTTGGTCATAAAAGATTGTGTTAGATTGCTCATTATGTAATTTTATGTTCAATTTAGGTTACAAACGAAGAAAATGTTTGTAATTTTTAATCTTTGTGCGTCGTTATAATTAGTCTCTTTATATTGTTAGTATTTTGTCATATTTTGTTACATGCTCATTTACAGAACCAAAACCCGGAAGTTTGTATGAATTCCTTTATAGATTATGACTTGCATCAGTTAATTATTGACTTAAGGATATTTTGTTACGGATCTTCAAGTTTGTGATTTTATCGATAATTAGTGCTTAAATTCATAATTTTGTGATACATTGTCAATGTGTTGGATCTTAAAGTTTGTGATTTTATCAATAATTAGTGCTTAAATTCAAGATTTCGTGATACATTGTTAAGCTTATTAAAACAGTGTTAAAATTGCATCTCGTTCTAGAAAATTTACAATTTGCAATTTTTTTTCTATAGTTTTGACAGTTTAGAAGGTTAAATTAAGAAGCCATGAAGTGTTTTGGGTTATCTTCGTCCGAAAAAAAGGGCGAATCATCCAAAACTACATCAAAATCGAATTCAGGTCAATCGTTTAGTTCTATATTCACCGATCGTGATAGAAGATCTGGATCGGGACAGAATTCTCAAAATGTCTCTGATCTTAGCGTGGACTCTGTTGCAAGCGGAACTTTTCCTAGTTTTTCGCAAAAGTCTAGTAATCTTAAAGTATTCACATGTTCTGAGCTTAAGGTAGCAACCAAGAACTTTAGCCGTTCTGCAAAAATTGGAGAAGGTGGGTTCGGGTGTGTCTATACAGGTGTCATTAAGAACCCTCAAGATCCTACTAAAAGCCTCGAAGTTGCTGTGAAACAGCTCGGCAGAACAGGATTACAAGTAAGCTTTGTTTCTTAATGTTTGGACTTTGACGTTTGATATTTGATTGTCAACGTTACATCCAAAACCAGTTTAAACAATTTTAATTGGTTGAAAAACATTATAGTAACTAAATTGATTTGTATATAAGTGTTTTAATTGAATGTGATTCTAGTACTAAATTTGACAAAGTCAAAAGTTGAGATTTGACTTTTTACGATCAACTTTAATCATGAAATCGATTTTTTATTTGTGTTGGAAAACATTATAGGAACTATGTTGAGTTGTAAAGCAATGTTGTAATGTGTCTTGAATCTTCGTCTGAGAATACTAAATCTGACGAAGTCAAAAGTTGACCTTTTGTGACACAGCTAATACTTTGACTTTTTGGAATTATTAAATCGTTAATATAAAACTTTTAGGTTGAAACTATGACGTTCGTTTATAATTACAACATTTGACTTTGTTACAATAGGGGCACAAAGAATGGGTTACAGAAGTCAACGTTCTTGGAGTAGTTGAGCATCCAAACCTTGTGAAATTAGTTGGTTATTGCGCCGAAGATGATGAAAGAGGAATACAACGGCTTTTAGTCTATGAATATATGCCTAATAGAAGTGTAGAGGATCATTTATCGTCAAGATCCGGAGCACCTCTCTCGTGGGCCATGAGATTGAAAGTGGCTCAAGATGCTGCTCGTGGTTTGACTTATCTACATGAAGAAATGGACTTTCAGGTATTATAAACGCTACGAAACACTAATAAAAAGGGCTTTCAAACGAGTATATGCTTATTATAAGACCACTAACCTTTTTTTCATTTTTGCTTTGTAGATTATTTTTAGAGATTTTAAATCGTCCAATATTCTTCTAGACGAGCAATGGAATGCTAAGCTTTCTGATTTTGGAATGGCTCGGTTAGGTCCTCAAGGAGGACTCACCCATGTCTCTACTGCGGTAAGTTACTTTATATAGGATTCTAATTAAAGTAACAAAATGGGCAGGTTGGTCGGGTCAGGTTGAGTCATCCCGCAAATACGTTTTGTCTTTTAAAAGTGGGCAATATTTTTAGGACAAATATTCTAATGTTTTAAATATGATTAAGAAATACTATAAATAGTAAAATAAAGAGCATTTTTGACATTTTACTAAAATGTCATCAGGTGGTAGGAACCATGGGATACGCCGCTCCAGAATACATCCAAACAGGACATCTAACCTCCAAAAGTGACGTATGGGGATACGGTGTATTCCTATATGAACTTATCACAGGTAGGCGTCCATTAGATAAAAACCGACCCAAAGATGAGCAGAAGCTTCTGGAATGGGTGAAACCCTACTTAGACTCTAAAAAGTTCCGGCTAATCATTGACTCAAGACTAGAGGGTAAATACTCGCTCAAGTCAGCTCAAAAGTTGTCTATTATAGCGAATAGGTGTTTGTCTAGAAACCCGAAATCACGGCCAAAGATGAGTGAGGTTTTAGATATGGTTAACCAACTCATTGGTGGTCCGTCACAAGCAACTGGTCCAGCGACACCTGTTAAGAGTCCGGGCCCGGTAGTTCCTATTGATCCAAAGAAAGTTTTCGTGGGTTCCACTCAAAGTAGAATGATTCCGGAGGACACTAAGAGTAAAATTGAAAGAGGGTCTATTACGGATATTCAAGGTACGGAATCTGGTTTTATTTCTCGAGGCTGTCGTCCAAAGCTCTTGGCAACTTGTTGATTCTGAGTATGGTAGCAAATGACTTTTTTTGCCCCAAGTGGACCTATTTATAGAACGGCATGTTTTGAGTGCGTAGTGCAGAAAAGGCGGTCTGAGATGATGGATGATTTTGTAAACCTGTATAGGTGTTGTATTCGTATCTAGGACATAAGTGAAGTGAATTCGTCGACTATAGGAAGTTGAATGAATCTATTTATGTTGTGTTTTGTGTTGTACATTGATCTCACCGAGCATAGATTGGTTCTACATCGAATTCCGTCCTTACATTGGTAGTTTAGTTAATCCATACGGGAAAATTGCCGGTCAAACCAGTGATCCCATTTTAACGGTATTTCAAACTAAGGTTAAAAAGAGTGGTTTTAATGCCGAAAACTAAAGTCTTTAAATACAAAAAGGCACATGTAAAAGTGAGTCCGGATTTGAATCCATGCGCTTATTGTTATCAACCTAAGTTCCTTAACCCGAGACCTCTAACCATAGGTTATAGATTATGGCATTTCAAAATCAACACTCGGGCCAACTGCTACTATGTTTTACGTTCATGAAATGAACTGATTATGTTAAAAAATATAAAATGACTCGAGTCGTTCTATTTTTGTAAGTTTAGCTAAATTATGGTTATGCCCTCCGTAATGTATTTTTTTATTAAGTTATCGAGAATGTCATATATATTTCTTGCATATCTAAACTTTACACAAAAATCACCGAATTTTCAAGAAAAAAAAATGTTAATTGCACTGTCCATTTAGTTTGACAAGATTGTAGTTTTCGTCTCTATTTTTTCGAAAATGCAATCACAGATTCCTAGTATCCATAAAAAATGTTTAAACTTGTTAATTATATAGACCGTCCATCCAATTATTTCTATCCACTCAAAAACATATCCTAAAGACAGTTCTTACACCTTCAAAAAGATAGATCAAATCATAAAGACGGTTTATACAATTAACTAGACTAAAAATGTAAATGAAAATATATGAATATATTTTATTTTATTTTTAGAACGGCAATGTTAGTAATTCGGGGCATCCAATTGGACAGTATGCGACCCACGAACCATATACCAAAGTTAGTTATCTCCTAATTTTTAATTCATCAAAGGATGAACTCCAGAAGGAGACTCGAACCTAGGGGATGATAAACTCCTACCAATGGGATAAACCCGAATATATTTGAATGTACAAAATTGTGTGTGTATATGTATTTCTATAAATAGAAAGTGATGAATGATGATGTATTTATTGAAGAATTCAATAATAACGAGTCAAATAAAGTTTATAATCACGCGGAAATCACGAGGGCATTATTGTGGAATGGTGACAAAAAGTACCACCAAATGGCTAATAACCAAAATAGTACTATTACATTCATTTTTATTTTTTTTAGTAGGTTAAAACGTAATAACTTTTATGATTAAGTTGTACCGAGTTTGGTCAAAAATTATGAATCTATGTTTTGAATTTCAAAATTACATCACAAGTCTTTAGGGCTTTAAGGTAGAGTATCATGTACGATCTAAAATTTACTTCGTTTTTTTTTTACTTTTTATCCAACCAGTCTGGCTTTATACGGTTTTATAATTTGTTATTTGAATTTTCTTTTGAATCGACTTAAATGATAATTACCATTAAAGTAATTGTCTTTTATCATGATTTTTGTATTGATGTAGGAAGAAGGTAAGGTCTAATTAGTTTTACATATCGTGTTTAGTTTAAACTACTTGAAAGAGTGTTTAGATATGTTATTATAATAATCACACTTTGAACAAAAAAATATATATATTAGGTTAGATATTAAAAAAAGATCTGGTTTGTCGATGACGAGTTATGGTCTAGTCGATTAGACGAGACTTGAGTACTTAGAAGTGAACATTGTCGACACATTCACGAAGCAACTTTAATATCCAACATTAATGGATGTCGTTTCATCTTTAAAGAAACCGACGATGCAAACTTCCAAAATATGTATATAAATATATGTCGACCAATGAATCAATTTTTTACGATAACATATAAAGGTTCATCAAATTACATAAAGCAAATCAGAAAACTTTTTATAAACATTATTATTATCATTATCATTATCAATACTATCAATTTTCTAACTAGTGAATAGTACTATGTGGATCTCACTTTTTTTTTTTAATTTTGATCCTTCAAGTTTGTTTTTTTTAAGTTTCCTACCATATCTTTAATATATTTTTTAGTTGACCCTTGAACCTTTATCTATTTTTAACTTTAACTTTTAAATTAACCCAAAACTTTTACTTATTTCTTTTGAACCGTTTATTCCCGGCGCAAAGCTCGGATAAGTAATACCTTCTTATAATCAATGACTGAAAACCGAAATCTTTTGTTAGTTTAATAAAATGTTTATTGATAAAACCACTTTTAAAGTGGCAATTTGTAATGGTTTCGTGTGTATATTTATTTAGTAATCATTTTTTTTTTTTTTTTTTTTGGAAAGGCAAATACTACAAACACACTATATACAATTCACCAAATTTACAATTCACCAAATTGTCTCCACCGAGACTTGAACCCATGACCTTCTAGTCAATGGGTCACCCACATACCGCTAGGCTAGAAGCCCTTTGGTTATTTAGTAATCATTTGACAATATTCACAAAAATAATATATCAAACAATTAATGTTAATAAATAATTATTACATTCTTATAAGTTAGGTGCAACCCATGCAATTTCATTTACTCCACAATAAATGTTAATTGTTTTATAAAATTAAAAAATCATAATTTGAAGTACTTTCTGAAAATATAGTAATATTTATTACTTCACATGTTCCAAAATAACCCAACCTGTAATTTTACATATTTTTTTTTTACCCTTTATATCATAAGAAACGACAAAAAAAAGTAAAAAATGTTTGATATGTAAAAGATAACACTAAAACATTTTCGAGTGGTGGTAAGATGTTTCGTTAGTCTTGTAAAAGATCCAATATCGAACATTCTTAGGTAAATATATTGGATGGTTAGGTAGAGTTTGAAACAGTGAATGAAAATACCGGTTAGGCCGCAAACATCAAAGGAAAAAAATCTCAAATAGGATAGCATGAATACGTTTATGATCTACATTTACGCAGCAAAAAATAAATATAAAACTGTTACACATGTAAAGTTACATCTTTCGACCTCAAAAACCTTCAAATTTCAAATTCATTTATATCATATAATTATTCACACAAAAAATATAAAAAATATAAAAAATAAAAAAAAATAAAAAAAAAAATTTATGAATATCAAAATAGACGGCGTTAACGTGTGTGTGTAAAAAACGTGTAGTAGTTAATAACGGCGTGCAAGTGTATATATACCTCCACCATTTTTCCCATTCACCTTTTCTTCTTCTTCTTCAATTATACATACATATATCTATATCTATATATCTATACATATATAAATAAATTATAATATTGGTTGGGTTGGTGAATTGCATTTAGATTCAACTTCGGTAATTAATCTCCTTTGTACTTTTTTATTTTATTTTATTATTATTATTATTATTATTATTTATTCAAATTTTACTTTATTTTCATTTCCAATTACCTTTTTTTTCCCAACCAAAAATTAAATATCATCAATGTTTTTATTGCTTAAGCTTTAAGGGTTTTTTTTTATTTTTTTTTTATTTTTTTTTTTTTAAGATTTATAAATTTTATTGAGGATTTGATATATTGATCATACTATATGTTTTTTTTTTATTATTATATATAGATAAAAAATAAAATTTAGTTCATCCAAATTTAGTTATTTTTTTTATTTTTAATTTATAGTTGTTATATAAGTAGTATTAATAAGGTGTGTTGTGGTTAGCGGCACATCTTGTTGGCCGCTTGCATTCTGCCACTTTGTAAATTCTTATGATATTGAATAATTAGAATCAGATAATCAGCTGTAACAAAACGCGTTTGTATAACATAGTGTATGCATTTCAGGTAAAGAAACAAGTATTAAAAATATGTGCGAACCGGATTCAGATGTTGTTAAATGGGGACTAAATTTTCTAGATGTTGATCAGATATTTAGTTCTACTTATTACGGTGATAGCAATCAACACGATGTGGATATATCTCATGAACAATACAATGGAAATAGTTACCACGAAAATGAATTTATTAATGTTGCAAACGACGAAATGTTGGCTCATTCTCTTCAACAAGAGCTATTAATCGAAGACGAGAATGAGGTATCTAATGCAGTGGATGGTTTACAAACGACTAACGATACTCAAGAATGGTATAATGGTGCTTCATCAGATAATAATTACTATTATGGTAAGGTTTTTTTTTTGTTAGGAAAATACGATTGTTTAACTAATGGTATTAGTTTATTAGTAGGTGAAGAGTCGAAATTGCAGGAAAACGATGATTTGGGTGCATCGAGTTCATGTTCAAGTCCTGAAAACCGATCTTATGATGGTGATGAGTATTCATATAATCTAGAAATAACAGATGAATCTGAACTTGATGGAGAAGTGGGAAAGAGATTGAATGAAATTATTCCTGTTCCGGTAAGTGTGAAAGTACATTTTTTGGAAGTGTTTTTATTTATTTTTAGTAACGGTGTATATTATCTAATGCAGCATGTACCAAAAGTTAACGGAGATATACCTTCAGTTGATGAAGCTACTTCTGATCATCAACGACTGTTGAATAGGTTTCATTCATCTTTAATTTCTCATAGATTTAGTTACGGTTTTCAAGTTTTAATTTAGTAAAAATATTGTTTTTGATGGTTGGGACTTGTTTGGTTTTAGGTTGCAGTTGTATAACTTGATCGAGTCTAAAGTTCAAGGTGATGGTAACTGTCAGGTAAGTATTGTGATTTTGTCCTCCGTTATAGAAAATGAATATTCGGTGTTATACGTTGTGATTATAAACTTATAGAAATGGAATATTTTGTTATACTTCTCCAGTTTCGTGCTTTATCAGACCAATTCTACCGTTCACCAGAGCATCATAAATTTGTGAGACGACAAGTGGTTAATCAGGTTAGCTTCGAATGACAGACACAATTTCAACCTATTTACTTATGAAAGGGTCAATTTGGGTTATGTTCTGAAAGTGTGTTTTCAAGGCATATAGCCTTTCGTAATTATGTTTGACACTGAATATGTAAAAAGAAAATTCGACAAAAACTGTTTCGTGTTAACCAAACTAGACCTGAACCATTTCAACCCGTACCAAAAGTTATCTGATTGGACCTGAATACATTTTGACCTGTTACCCAACCCGCCCATTTTCCACCTCTATTTTTTTACTATTGTTTTCTGATATGTACCTATTTTACATAATTGAATTATATCAGCTGAAGGCGCACCCAGAAATCTACGAGGGATATGTCCCAATGGCATATAGTGAATACTTAAAAAGGATTTCCAAGTACGTCACTAACTTATTTTTCTGTATTCTTTTGTTTTTCATTTTTTCTGATTTTTCTCGAGATATATTTTTTATGACAGGAGTGGAGAATGGGGAGATCATGTCACCTTGCAAGCAGCTGCAGATTCCGTATGGTCACAATTTTTGTCTTTTTATTAATTAAGATTGTTTCGTTTCCAAGTTTTTCTCACATATATGTTTGTTGTTTTCTTGCAGTATGGCGTCAAGATTTTTGTTTTAACCTCGTTCAAAGATACGTGTTCCATCGAGATTCTTCCAAAAGTTCAGAAGTCAAAACGAAGTAATATATCACTGTTTTAAGTATTTGTTTTAGTTAATAACATTTAATTTTACCTACTAATAATAAGTTTGCATCGTTTGCAGTCATATTCTTGAGTTTTTGGGCTGAAGTGCATTACAACTCGATCTACCCCGAAGGAGGTATTTGTTTAAACATTTGAAAATGTTTTTCGAAATTTTCAACTAAACGCGACCTTAATACATTTTTGTGTCTGTTTGCAACAGAGTTGCCGCCACCAGAATACAGGAAGAAGAAACGGTGGTGGAATTTTAAACACAGGCATCAAGCGTATCTTGATTGAAAAAGATTAACAGTTCCTATTCTTAAAATTTATAGCAAATAAGCTCTCATTATACATCATGTCAATCATGTACAGTAACGTTCTTTATAAGGTCATGCTGATTTAAACGTGTTTTATTAGATCGGTATGGCTATGACATTATGATAGTTGAATGGATATTGTTTTCATATTCAGTGATTAATAAAAGCGCTTATTTACGTTGAAGGTATATCATGTTTTAGGTAAAGTAGTATAAATTTATGGCGGAAGTTTACTCTTCGTTCGTTAAATGGCTACGATGGAATACTCATTCTGGTCATTTTTTGAAATTTCTCAATTTTTTTAATTTCTATCAATTTCTTTCAGACCTTTCCGTCGATTTCTACAGTTATAACAAGTTATCTTACTTCTTCTAATCCCAACTTTACACACGTTAATGAGGCCGTTTGGGTTCTAAATTACGTAATTGATATTGTTACAAAAGTATAAATATGTGATTGAGAAATTATACGAAAGTTCTCTATTTGACGATCAATGTTTAGTAATGCTCTTATTATGACTTAAAACTAGAAAATAAGCTCATGTGTTGGACAACAAGCCGAAAAGAGGCTGTTTGAGAAATAAGACAAACAAAATAAGCTCATAAGCAAATCTCGTAAACCAGATAATAAGCTGAAAAACAAGCTTACGCTATATTTTATTGTTAAAATAAGTTACAGTCATCGCACAAACCCAATTTAGAGTCATATCACAGCACGTTCAATAGCGTTTGCAGTCTATTATTCACGAAGGCTTTCTTTTGCCCTTAAAAAAAAGTTGCAAGTTTGGTTAGAGTACTTCAATGACCGTTCCGTCAAGAACAAGTCTTTAAAGCTTTTCATCTCACAGGTAAATGAACAAATCAAACAAAGGCGGAAAAGGTCTTAAAAAACGTGATCATAAACATAAACGGAAAGTATTAAGTTACATAAATTACAAAAGTTCAAAAGAAACAACTGCTTTAACCAGATAGCAAAAAGTACCAAATCTGGATATAATTATTTAAATAAAAACTAGTTATACAGGTCATCATCATCTGCTGCACCAGTAGTGGCGGCAAAAGGATCAGAACCACCAGTGGCAGCTGCACCGCCACTTGCCTCCGCAAACCTAAACTCAGAACCAAACCCTCTCGATTGTTGAAGTGTTTGAGCAAATGCTTGATATTTTCGAATATCGGCGTCACTTACACTCCTACGAGCAAACTTCATTGATTCTTCAAAATGTGCAGCAGTAATCTCCGCCACCTCATCCACATCCTCCTCCATAGCCTCGGGGTTCTCGCTTCTTCTCTTTTCCTTCTCGATATCCTGAAACACAAATCCCAACGTTAATCATAGCAAAAAGACATGATCATAGGATAATAGTGACACTTGTTTTTAAGTTTTACTTACTTTCTCAATGTTTTCACGAATGGCGTATTTGACGGCACGCTGACAGATTTCTGTGATATCCGCACCACTGAATCCCTGGGTGTACTTGGCAAGTGCGTGAAGATCAACCTGTTTAGCAACAGGGGATTTCCTTAAAGCTGACTTGAAGATTGAATAACGAGATTCCTCATCAGGTAGAGGAATGTAAATCAACTGATCAAGACGGCCAGGCCTCAAAAGAGCAGGATCGATGATGTCTGGTCTGTTTGTGGCACCGATAATGAAAACAGTCTTCTTAGCCGACATTCCATCCATCTCGGTCAAAAGTTGGTTTAAAACTCTATCGGCTGCACCTCCAGCATCTCCTTGACTACTCCCTCTCTGTAAAAAGGAAAAAAAACGAATATCAAGGGGGGGTTAGTAAAAAAAAATCTAGCTCGACCACATAATGAAACATTGAAAGTACACTAACGGAAAGATCAATATAAAACGCACCTGGGTAGCAATGGAGTCGAGTTCATCAAAAAACAAGACACAAGGGGCAGATCCACGAGCTTTGTCAAAAATTTCACGAACATTGGCCTCACTCTCACCAAACCACATGGTAAGCAACTCGGGACCCTTGATGCTAATGAAGTTTGCTTGGCATTCATTGGCAATAGCCTTAGCAAGAAGAGTCTTTCCACACCCTGGTGGGCCGTAGAAGAGAACTCCTTTAGATGGTGACATGCCAAACTTCTCGAATTTTTCTGGATGTTCGACTGGATATTGAACAGTCTGCACGACAGATTGATGGATGTTAGCACACACAGGTTATTAATATTTAACGAGAAAAAACAGATAGTGTATGAATAAGAAAATACCTCTTGGAGCTCTCTTTTAACATTCTCGAGCCCACCGATGTCTTCCCAGCTGATATTCGGCACTTCAACAACCGTCTCACGAAGGGCAGACGGGTTGCTTGTACCAAGGGCGGTAGCAAAGTGCTCATTTGTGACCGCCATAGAGTTCAGAATCTCAGCATCAATCTCTTCATCTTCCAAATCAATAACATCCATCTTCTCACGGATACACTGGAGTGCTGACTCGGTACACAAAGCCGCCAGGTCAGCACCAACATACCCATGTGTTTCCTTCGAGATCTTTTCCAAGTCCACATCCTCGGCCAGCTTCATGTTCTTGGTATGAATACGTAGAACCTCAAGACGACCAACTTCATCAGGAACACCAATATCGATTTCCCTGTCGAACCTACCGAATCTTCTTAAAGCCGGGTCAATGCTGTTGGGACGGTTAGTTGCACCCATGACAATAACATGAGCACGTGATTTTAATCCATCCATAAGAGTCAAAAGCTGTGAAACGATTCTCCGTTCAACTTCTCCATTTGTTTTTTCACGTTTGGGAGCAATCGAATCTATTTCATCGATAAAGATAATAGAAGGTGCGTTCTTCTCAGCTTCCTCAAACGCTTTCCTGAGATTACTCTCACTTTCCCCAGCCAACTTAGACATGATTTCCGGACCATTAATACAGAAAAAGAAAGCACCAGTTTCGTTAGCAACTGCACGTGCTATCAAAGTCTTTCCAGATCCTGGTGGACCGTATAGTAAAATACCCTTTGGCGGCTTAACACCAATTGACTTAAAAAGCTGTGGATGCCTTAATGGTAACTCCACTAGCTCACGGATTTGTGCCATTTGTTTGCGGACTCCACCAACATCGTCATAACCAATCTCATCCAAACGGTCCTCATCTTCCCTTTTAATTGGCTCACCTTCACAGAAAATCTCAGTATCAGGTGCAACTACACAGTACTCGGCAGGATCAGTTTCTATAACTTTAAACTCTACGCTTCTCATTCCTCCCCGTACGAGGAAAAAATCACCCTTCCTCACTGGTCTGTATGCCTCCATGAAGTAAGCTGCAAAACAACACAAATTCAATATAACCATTTAAATAAAATAGTAAAAAATTTATGGTTAAAAAGAAACTTACGTTTTAGGTAAGCGTCAAAGAGACTGCCAGTAACGCCTTCAATTGTATCATCAACTGGAAGAATGTGAACACGTTTCCCGTACTTCACATCAGCACACTGATGAACAGAAACAACATCACCAAGTCTGACCCTTAGGTTAGCCCTCACAACCTTGTTCATTCTGATTTTTGGCTCATCGCATGTCTCGTCAGCAAGAGCGATACAGATTGTGTCTTTCCTTTTCTTTCCCTACAGATAGAAACATATATACACATTAAAAAATCTTGATATCTTTTAAAAAATGTAAGGAGACGTCACTCAAGCATCAAAAATTTTATTACCGCTACCCATGTATAAAACACATACAAATTTCGACCAAAGACATACCACATGGCAACCTTCATTGAGAAGTCTGTTCCGTTAAAACTGTTAATTTTGATCAAAAATTCAAAAGAGTTTCGACTTAGACATGTTTTTGGTCTATATTATCACGGTGATGAGCTCCAGATATTCACACCGGTAACTAGTTAAGATTAACGATAGATCCAGAGTTCAACTATAAACTCAACTTTACAAAATATCAGTTTTTTTTAACCTAGCAGCGAAAAACTGATCTACAAACTAACGGAGAACCTAAACTCACTGATCCATATAAATTTCTTAACTTCAAAATAACAATCAATGTCTAATAACATAAACGACTTTCGTTCTAAGTTAATACATACTATATGCTTATATTAACATGCAACTCACTAAAAACTAATCCAAATAAACCACATCAATCATCTAAAACAACGAATTAATCAACTTTCAAACCAATTAACCAATAAAAACAGATAATTTCAAAATAAAAACTACCTTAAGCAAAATTGTATCGCCTCGAAAAAGCTGAAGCTTTTCCATAGTATCTGGATGCAAAGCAACAACGGAGTTATCGTCATTAACAGCTTCATCAACAACAAGACGATTCGGCGCCTTCTTTCGCTCCAGTATCGCCGTACTGAAATCTCTTTTAGTCCCCTTACTATATAATACAATCAATCAAATTCACAAATCAAAATCACAATCACAAATCAAAAAAAAAATTACAATCAAAATCAACAATAAACAGTTCCAGTTCCATTACTACAATCAATCAAAATCAAAAATCCAAAAAAAAAAACCCTGGAAAATTATGATCAAATTTAACAATAAACAGTTTCATTACTACAATCAATCAATCAAAAATCACAATAAATAAATAAATAAATAAAAAACTGAAAAAGTATGATCAAATTCAACAATTAGCAGTTCCATTGCTACAATCAATCAAAATCAAAAATTAAATTAAATATTAAATTAACAAAAAAATAAAGATTAAAATTAATACATTAAAATTGAGATCTAAAGATGAAAAATTGACTTACGAATCGGATGATTCTGCTTGATTAGTCATGATTATTGAAGAAAAATTTAAAATTTAGGGTTTGAATTCGATCAAATTGGGGATTGATTTTTGGTTTGGGGATGTGTTTATTTATATAATAGTTTTTAAGTATTAGAATCCTTTCTTGTTACCAAAGATATCTTTTTTTTTCTTTTTTTCTTTTTTCTTTAATTTAAAATAAGGTTATTTTATAATTTTTAATATTTTCTTTTTATAAATTTAGTTTTTAAATTGGTATATTTATTTAAAATAAGGAAGATTCTAGAATTATAAATGTTTTAGGTTTCTAGATATTCGTATAGTTGTATTTTGTGGAGTATATCTTTGTTATGTTTAATAAATTTTATCAAATGTAATTATCCAAAGACATATAAGTGTTTTCTCAAATCTTTATTTATTTTTAAAGTTATGAAACACGTAAATGTAATTGAGTAAGATCATCTTTATTCAACATAAGGATGAGTAAAAACCGAACCGAAAACCCAAAACCCGAAAAAACTGATAAAAACCGAACCGTAAAACCGGTCGAATACAAAAACCGATGGTTTGGGTTTCGATTTTTGAGAAACCGAAAAAGACGGTTCGGTTTGGGTCGGAGGGTAAAACCAAACCGAAAAAAACCGAACCGAACCATTATATGTATGTCAATTTTAATATGTTCACTTTTAGTAGATATTTTAAGTTTTATTCTTTTTATCTTTTTCCTTTGTCTAAAATTCTAAATTATCCTAATTAATTACTCCCTAAACACACAAACTCTAGATGCAAATAGTGAAGACTCAAATTTTTCTTTTCTAAATTGTCAATCTCATACTTATCAATATGTAATCTTTTGGTGTCATATAGGTCACATTACTCAACAACATATAGGTTTATTTCTTCAATTTTGATTATTTTTCTGTTGCCATGTAGGCCATAGTTTACTAAGCCACATATAGTATTTTTTTTTCTTCTTAATTTTGTGTTTAAAGTTTTCCGACTCATATCATTATGTTCTAATAATATGCACAACTTCATGTTATAAGTTGTGAACTGCTCCGCCAATTATTGCGTAACATAGGCTTCCATTTGAGATTTATTTCACAAGTTTTTCTTGACAGATCTATGATTTTGCCCATGTCCAAAAACCGAAATAAAAAACCAAACCGAACCGAAAAAAACGAAACCGAGAGGAACCAAACCAATGTAGAAACCGAACCAAACGGTTTGGAACTTTCAGGAACCGAAATTTTGGTTTGGGTTCGGGTTGAGGTCGAAACCGAACCAAACCGACCCATGCTCACCCCTAAATTTCAACATAATATATATCGTGTTGTAGATGGATATGATAATCATGTTTCAGATGTCATATTTTATATTGGTGAACATAATTTTATATATTTATTTAAAAATAAGAGAATCTTAATCCAGTATTAAAATATTATCCGACTATATAATACATAGTACGATACAAAAGCTGGTGAATACATTTATGATATGAAAACAAGTATACACGTTAAAAATACCTATAGACGTTAGCCATTATAATAATATTATTAAATGATCGCTTCCGAGAATATAGAGTCTTTGAATAAAAATTTAGAAATGGAAGTTTCTCGCGCGTTGCAGCGGTAACAACAAATAGATAGTTAAATTTTTGGATAATTTTTTTTTTTCACGTACATGTTTTTCGCAATAATAATGCAAAGAGAGAATATGTTAAACTTTTCACAATATTTTATAATAATGTAAAAATCGAATAGTCTTGTCCTGTAAAACTCTCGATACATTACATTTGATGTGTATTTCGTCTGCATTTAAGATTTTGCCAGTCTTTACTAATAGTCAAATACATTTGTGTTGTCACCTGAAATCCCTATCGAAAAAACCACATATATTTATTCGAACGGTAAGTGAGCATTTAGGCAAAAACGTTGGTTTATGTTACTTTATTTAGTTAACAAAACGGACATGAATAAGATACTTTGTTTGATTAATTACATGAACGAACATGAAGAAAGGTTTTGTTCGTTCATTTACATTCATGAACATCCATTTATATTTTCGTAAATTTTTTTCTTTTATTAATCTTAGTTTATTTTATACATTTTAAAAATACTTAACATAACAATATATTATTTTTAGTTAATTTTTTTTTCTTGAAAAGTAATTAATTATAGATATGAAAATAAATATAAATATAAATGATTTGTGTTTAGATTTAGAAATAAGGTAATTATTTTTATAAATAATTTAGGTTGTGTATATTTAATCATACTCGTTTATATAGGTTTAACATCCAAGCGAACAAATTAAATGCCTAATAAACAACATTGAATACAAAATTGTTTTAAAAATGTGTTCGTATTTGATTATTTTTTCGGTTAAATTTATTAAATCGAACACAAACAAGCCCGTTTGTAGTCGTTCGATTCATTTATAGTAGTACATGTGAGAATATGTATATTAATTATTGAAACTTTGTATGTTAGAGAAATTGTATTATTAATTATTCTTGACTCTAAATTTCAATAATTATGTCGTTTTATATTTCAAAAAGTTCTAAAAATATATTTAAGTCAACTTTTTAAACACGAACTAATTATTATAAGAAAAAGAAAAATCTTATTAGCATTATTATTTTAGCATATATTTTATTTTTCTAAGCATAAGTCGATTATTTATAAAAGAAAAAGTTTATTATTAGTCGTTTAGTAATATTATATTAGAATTTACTTTTATTATTTTAATAGTTAGCATAAAAATTATTTAAATCGTAATATAAGTTTTATTTGAATTTTAGTTTTGATGACATTATTAAATATGAAAAATCAAAAAAGGAAATATTGGTTGATATTTAAATAAGCTAAATGTAAAATAAATGATATTTTAGTAATTTCTTACTTAAATTTGAATAAAAACCTCAAATGCTTTATATATAGTTAAGATAAGATAAAAACCTTTTCCATTAAAAGTGTCTCCAAAATATATTTTATTTTTTAGTTTTTACCTTTTTGTGAAGTTTCCGGTGATATATACACACATACGAAAAACAACTCGTACATGTTTCAAGTTGGCCAGTGATATATACACACATACGAAAAGCACCTGGAACATGTTTCGAGTTGGCCTTGATTATTATCGAAATCAACAAGTCGTTCTTTATACATGATATATAGGAGGTGTTTGTTTCGGCTTATGTAACGAGTTTATGAGCTTATTTTCTTCGACTTTAGCTTATCAAGTTGAGCTTATGATTCTACTTGATAAGATTATAAACCGGAAAAAATAGGTTTATACTTATCATTATCTTTCAAACACAACTTAATCAAACCCAAATCACTATATGTGTATATCAAAACCAACTAGCTTGAGCTTGAGCTTGAGTTTTTATAAAGCATTCAAAACATGTTTGGACAACACTTAAAAGCTTAAGCTTATAAACTATAAAATACGAAACGCCCAGATTTTAGTAAAACACAAAGGGTGTTCGGACCCGTTTTAAAACCTACTTACCTTAACCCCTCGTAAGCCTGGCGACAAACATGCCCTACATACTTGATACTTCTACATGAAACTAAATTTATGATCCTAATTAACTCTGTCAGTAAATACAACCACAAAAATCATCAAAGATGCTTACTATAATAAAGAAACGTCGAGCAATCCTCAAATTACAGTTAATTTTGTACAGTAGTAGGAAACTCTTATAAAATGAGAAAACCATAATGTTGGCTCGAGAATACAGAAGGCGCCCTTTCTAAAAATGTTAAAGTCAGATGAGGATACGGGTAATTATATCAACACGAAAAAGGGTATCAAGCAACAGTAGTCGGGATCATGAACTTAGGATTCTGATTGAGTGAAATTGTCGTCAACTTTTGCTGTCTGCTTTGTAATCTGAGGATGAGGCAGTTTCTCGGCCTCCTACTGTTGTTAATGGTGTTTGTTTCTTCTCCGAACTAAAAAATGAACAATTTTGAAATGCGTCAAGGCTACTATTTATAAGGCAATTTAACCCTCCAATGCTATCACTTAAAATCACGTCATTGGTATATCTACAAGGCCGTACATCCAAATCTAAAGCCGCTAAAGAATCCGGCTGCAATTCAAAGAAAATATAGTTAACTCGTCTTTAAGACGGAATAAAAATCTTCAGTGAAAAACTAAAAAGGTATACCCAATCTATATCAGTAAACGAGTTGACAGCCTTTGCAGAACCGTCTTTCGGCCCTTCTTGTTGCGGTGATTTCTATAAGCAAAAGGGGTCAGAATTTCAGATTTCATAAAAGTCTAACAAAATACAGGTTATAATGAAACTAGAATTTATACCTCAACATTTTTCGAGAAGGAAAAAGCGTCACATGTGTCCTCTGCATCATAAATTGAAGATACAACGGTGGGCTGGAACGTGTTTTTGCTATTATGTTCGTTTATATGTGCAGCGATTGCAGCATCAAATGAATCACAACTGAATGATATCTGTTGCTGACATGGCGAACCAGGGGGTACACAATTTGCAACTGGATTCTGAGATAACTCGGAGAGTAAATCACCAACACTTATGTTAGTCAAACTTTCACCCCATTCTAAAGTCGGCAACGTCTTAGCAAACCATCCATACCTTCAAAAAGTTATAATTATGAGTCTGTTTTCTAATAAAAAAATATGATATCATAAGAGTTAAAAAATAGAAAAACCTTAGACGGAAAACCGAAGGGCTTCCAATCGCTGCATACACATCTCCGGCACTTAAAACTGAATCTCGAGTCCATTTCTGACAAATTGATATATTTAACGACTGAACGTAATAAGGGACAAGTGTCAATTCTCCAGATGCTACGCTAGAGCCACCCCATTTACGATTAATATGTTCCAAAACAGATGATATTTTCTTTCGTGTACTTAAAGTTAGTTCCAGATGGGGGTTATGATTGTCCTGCAACAAAGATTAAACATATTAATGAGCTTTCTACATATAGTAAGTAAATTAAATTACATTCATTTATTGCTTCTTACCGTTTCCAATGCTCTGCGTGTACTTTCGTCAACTGGGAAGAGCTGAAGTTTAAGTTTCATTAAAGGCTGCATATTTTGGTGAGAAATGGGCACACGGGGAATGCTATTCGCTATTGGGTCTGAGTCCCTGTCTGCTGCAAGCCGATCAGAAATATCAAATTAATACAAAAAAATATTTGATACTATTTGATATATGTGGAACCTTACCATGTTCATTTTGTACACTATCGGCTACTTTATCTAATGTTGTCCGTTCCAAATGTTCAGCAGCCTCAGCAACCAGGGAAACTCCAGCTATAGCAGCTTTTTCCCATTTTGTATAAGCATCTGCAGACGTGGCACCTTTAAAAAAAACGTTGGTATCTAAATATTTGAAATTAGTAAAGATTAAAACGAAGTTTAATGACGTTATATACCTGATCTGCGGCGTTGTCTTGCTGGTTTAATAGCCGGTGTTTGTGTGGGTCGTTTTTTTATATTCTTCTTTCGGTCTTTCAATAGTTGGTGCCCCTGTATAAAAAAAAAATGGTTCAGAAAACGCAGATTAAATAATCATAATGTAAATAAAACTTGATGATCTTGAGAATCAATTCAACTAACCAATGTGTCCAAGAAAATCTTAAATCTCCGAGGCTTTAGATGAAGTTTTGAGGCTTTACAGCTATGTTTTTCGAGTAACGACCACCTGAAAAGGAAAGAAAGGCGTTTTATTTCATCTATCTACTACAAAATGTGAACAGAAATAAATTAACGGGTTTTTATTTTATTATGAATATAGAAATATAGAGATGAATATTTACCAACGAAGCATGGCGGCATTGGTATCTTTATGGTTTTTAGCATCAAGAGAAAGTTCAGGGCCCAACAATTTGTTCATACGCCTTACAAGACGATAGTAATAATGTCTAACCTGAAAAGACAGATAAAATATATAAGATTATGAACGATATCATATAAGCAGGTGATAATATAACGTAAATGCGTATAACGGGATAATAACCTGATCCTTGTTTTTACTTTCAACACGCGACGTTATCTTCTCAAAATTCTGAAACGGACATATAAATTTATAAGCAGGATTTTATTAATTTTCCACTTATGGAAATAAAATATTAGAAGCATAAAAACCAGCAGAACGTGCCTTGCCAACTTGGCGTAGTGCAGTAAAGAAGCTTTCTTCTTCTTGACGTGTCCACGCTGCCCATTGTCGTGTTTGTTTTTTCACTATGTATTATAATTTTAAATACCCGTCAGCTTTCTTACAAACCAAATTATGTATCTAGTTAAACAGGTTAAGTATTCAGTTTACCTGGCTGAGTAGATGCAACAAGATTTGTTTCAGATGTAATTACGTCTTTAATAAATACATCATCAACTTGAGTGTTAGTGTCATGGTCAAAGGGAACTTGTGACTCCATATTTGTGTATAGTTGTCAACAGAATGCGAGTACTTTCATGATCTGCAATCTCCGATTAAGTTTGAATCTCGATACAAAATCTAATACATTCAAGATACAGATAGGTTAAAACAAAAATATTGCAAGAGATTAATTATGGGATTATTTGTTTATGAAACCAAAGTAAGCGTTTATTGTTCGAAAATGAAGAGTAGCATATTAAACAGAAAGTTATAAATAACATGCACACTTAAACAAATATATGAAATGCGTAAAGTAATCAAACGAATTCAACCTAAGTGACACCACCACTAAAATGCACCACGCAACGACAGCAAGATATTAGGAAACAACTTATCGATACGTGATAGCTAAAATGCACAAGAACAATCCCTACGAAAAAAAAAGTAAAATTGCATGAAAAGACTAAAGAGCACACTTGAGAGTATATCTTAGGGGCTGTTTGATAGTTGCAGACTGAGTTGGTGCAGACTGAGTTGGAGCACATACTAAGTTGGAGCTCAGACTGAGTTTGGTGCAGACTGAGTTTGTTGTGTTTGATTATGCCTCGGACTGGCTATGCTGACTGGGAGAAATGACTATTTTACCCTTCTGTTTATTTTTATATTGAATGTCGTACAAAATCCAAATTAACCATAAATCTAAATTAAACATAAATCCAAATGTCTTACAAAATCCAAATTAAACAAATCCAAATGTCTTACAACTTCAAATTAAAAAAAAATCCAAATTAAAAAAATCCAAAGAAAAAAAATCCAAATTAAAAAATTCCAAATAAAACCTAACAATGATTGCGTACAATTAAATTTTATTACAGCATCATATTTTTAATATTACACCATCATATTTTTTTTTATTATTATTTCTCACACATTTAATCAAACATATAATGGTCAACCAAACAACCCAGTTACTATAATAATTGTCACAAAAGGTATCCAAATTAGAAACACCATTAACAAACAAGACAACTAACTAACAAGATAGTAGGAACCATAATCAAAATTCTCAGTTAAACTTCAAACAAATGAATTAGGCCCATGTTACCTGTAATTATATTAACTCCTACAAAGAGTGCCCGCAAGTACCCGAAATCAAGAACAAATGACAAAATAAGATCAATTTTGGTTCCTTTCTATATCATCTCAAAATATAAAAAATGAGCTTTGAAGGGTAGAGTTGGGTTTTTTGAATGAAAAAATGAGTCTTCACTTTTTTATTAAAGACTCAATCTTTGATATGGGTCCGTGGTACGGACCGAGTCCGTGACAACCTTGGTTTATCAAACACGCGGACCACGGATCGGGTCCGTGGTCTGAGTCCGAGTCTTTGGTCCGTGGTGATATCAAACACCCCCTTAGTGATTTCAATGTGGGGTTACAAATACATACAAGATATATTTATAGGAACCAAATAGGTCAAATTTCATCAAAGGTCGGGCGGCCGGGCCCATAATCCTAATTTCCATTCCAAGGGCCCGTCCGAAGCTAGTCCCTTACCAAGTCACTAGGGAGCCATTGGACTCCCACTTTTTGATTAGCGGCCAAACCCTCCGCTAACATCAGTCTCCACAACTTAACACGAGACATACCAAGAACTCCCACATAGTATGTAACAATGCTCAAACAAATACCATCATGGTGACAATCATAGCGTAAAACGCAACAAATTTTGTTCCAATCCCTCTTAAGTCCTAAAAATTACAAACAAAGTTCTATACACATAGATATCTACTACATTTCTTTCCAAGATACTATAATTACTTCGAATTCTCGAAACCGAAAAAATTCCCAAAATTTCATTTCCCACGAAACCATAATCCTAAACATAAAAACTTCTTAACAAAAACCAACAATGCAACATAAAAGCACAAATCTTTACCATTCAAACAAGCTCGTTTCATCAACAATAATCAATAATTTAAATATTTAAATTACTATCAAAATTAAATAAAAACCCTAACTTGATTATAAAATTAAATACCCTTTTGCCCAAATTAAAAATAACAAATTGCATGTAATAAAATTGAATTGAATTGAATTACTGAATTTGGAAAGATTGATTGCTTACGATGAATGTTTGAACCGACCCAGATCCGGAAACAAAAAGATTAAACCGCCTGGTAAAAGAATATGGGTTTTTTTATTTTTATTTGAATATTTGTTTTTTTTTTTCTGTTTTTTGAGTGTTTTCAAATTTTTGATTTTGGGGGTAACTATTTTGGATTTTTGGATATTGATTTTTTGAGTTATTTATTGTTTTTTCTTTTTAATGATTGAATTGTATTAGATAATGTGGATAAATGTTTGGATATTTTGACCTATGGTCCATTAAATTTACATGTTTAGATTTAATAAATTTAAGATTATTATTTATATACAAACTAGATTATTGTCCCGCGATAACACGGAAAAAAATAAAAATTGAATCGTAAATTTTATGTTTATGTAGATTTTAATTTATTATGGAAAAATAATGTTATATGTATAATAGTATATATAGTTTTACGTTTATACACAATGTTGTTTATAGTTATAATAACATATACACTTTTACGTTTATACACATGTTTTGATATTTTGTATTAAGAGATTGTAGAATAATAAGTTAAATCATAATCTAAATTGAACGATTCTATAAGTAAATTATAGTTATGTTTTTTATTTTAGTAAAGATAGAATGAAAGAGAGAACGTAATTATGTATTATAAGAGGGTATAGAATGAAAATGATCTTTGATGACATTATCAATCTGATCTAACGGCTGCCATCAAACAAGTCAACTCATCCAAGAGACCTTAATTTGCCATTTGGAATTTAAGGTCCCTCTTTTATTATATATTAAAGATGAATAGTTCAGTGATAACTCTTCTATAAATCGTCTCTTGGTCTTCGTATTGATAATTTAAATGGTCTATAACCTCACGAGTCCAAGATATGTTATAAATGGTTCTTCCAACTCGACTAGTATTAAGTTTTCTATATCTTCGGCTAATCTTACATGACATATCTGGAAAGCTGCAATGAACAGGTTTATTAATATTATTTAGGCTTGACCATCTTTTACAAAATCATGATATAAAGTTATTGAATATGACTTTACTTTAGCATTTCTGACATCATCACCCACGGTTGCAGTTGCTCGTGATAAATCTCAAGAGAGTTTACGTAGGTGGATCCCCCCCCACCCACCCACCCACCCACCCACCACCACCACCACCACCACCAATAACCACGTGAAGCTCAATTGTGATGCATCTTTTTAATTAAATTTGTGCTTCTTCGAGTGCTATTGTTCATGACTCATTACGATCTGATATGTTATGTTCGGGTAACATCTTGTCTACGGTTGGTTCTTTACTGGTTGAATTGTTAGTTATTCGAAGGGCTTATTTACTAGCACTCTTTTATGGTTGACATAATGCAATAGTTGAATCTGATTGTAAGCACACTATCTCTATAGCTTCTAAAAACTCCTCCTTTGACTTTAGCTGCAAATGCAGTTGACATCAATGTGTGGTCATCCCGACCTGCACTAACGTTATCATAAGTTGGTCGTGAAAGGCAATTTAATTGCTCGTCAAGTTGCTAAAATAATGTTTATTTCAAACCATAACTTTTTATAGGATGTTAATCTAACTGTTGAAAATACGTCAATTGCGATGAATTATTCTATCTAATAAATAAACTCATAGGCCCCGGGCCTTTCTTTTGCTAAAAAAGATAATCTAGTCTTTTAAATGTATGTATTAGTTATGATAGTATTTTGTGATAGGTGGTAATGTTATCACACGTTTAACTACTTATTTTCGATTTGTTAGATACATGGTGTAAATTGGATTGTATAACTTATTAATCGTGTATGAATTTTACTTTCTCAGTAAAATATTACGTCCTGATTCATTATCTTTCGAATATAAAGAATTATTTAAATGGAAAGATACAAAAAACTCACAATCAATTTTCAAAACAATAGAACATTTGACCATGAATAAGAAAATATGCGTTAAAATTTGTATGTTCATGTGATACATAAAACTATAATAAAACCATATGATATTACATTCAGTTGTTATAAAGGGGTACAACCAACGAAGACAAATGTTGGTTTTAGGAGGGAGAAAAATGTTAATAATTCGGTAGGGTCAATTAGGGCACGTCGCTCCCTAAACCCCCTCAAAGGGGCTCAACCCTCTTGACCTTCGCACTTGTGTGGAAACAGAATTAGCTTAATAAATGTGTACCTCATACTCTTCTACTAATAACAGAACTTAATTCGTTTTTCTTTTGATTTTTATTTCAGTTACAATCACACTAATATAGATTAAAATCACCAACACAATCAAGATAATCTTAAAGTTATATACTATTTGACATAAACATATTTCATGATCTATTCACAAAATGGAATATGTAACCAATAGAAAATGAGAAAGAAGTCAAATAACTTACCAATCCAATCAAGATCAATATCACATTTTCACACAAATGTATAATTAACTAAACGATACAAGTTAGCAAAAACAACTCAGTTTATTTTTTATTTTTCTTTTACGACAATGTTAGTGATTCGGGGCAACAGTGACAAACAAATCAGTATCATTATGTTCACACGAGATTTCAAACTATAGCACCTTCACGTTTGAACCCGTATTCTTCGCCAACCTCAAATAACAAGGGTTACTAAAGCATTTTAACTCAGCAACAAACCTCTTTGGTTTCTCACTCTCATTAGACCGCTCCCAGCCGCCCATCGCCACGCCGTTTCCCCCCCCCCCCCAACAACGCCGTTTCCGGCTGGGGGGACGGCGTTCTCGCCGCGTTTCGGCGGTGGCGTTAATCGAGCAACGAGGCGTTTTTTTTTTTTTTTTTTTTTTTTTTTTCTTTGTTTAATCATTAAATTCGTTATTTAATAAAAAAAAAAAAAAAATTTACCGTTGGATTTCTTCATTATCTTTTTCTTTATCGTTTTTAATCCTTTTTTCATCCAAAACTTGAAGATCCAAAGTTTTCCCAGAAACATCAATTGCAGAGCAAGAACCCTAGAAAATGCAGAAAGTGAGGGTATTTGTATTTGTAGTGATGAATGGGTATAATGGTAATTTTGGGAAGAGATAGGGAGGTGAGTTAAGGAATTTATGGGTTTTTTTTTTGTTTGTTTGTTTATATATAAACCCTTTCCTATTTCCTACAACTAAATGTGAAACGATATAGATATGGAAATTGATTGGATTCTTTTTATTATATAAACAAATTATTTAAGATAAAAGTTAAGTTAAAAATAATATGAGAAAAAGAAAGAAAAATGAAAAAAGAAAAGGTGGTGGGTCCCAGTTTTTGGTGTTATGGATGGGGGTGTTTAGTGGTGTTATGTTAAGTTGGTGTTATGGTGACGTGGCAACGAAAAATGGTGTTATTGGTGTTACGGATGGGAGTGGTCTTAGCAACAACAACAAAATGTCCTTCCCCTACATCTTTAGGTACTCGTTTTTCTCTAAACCTGACCTCAATGTACCTCCATCTATGTAATATGCAATGTTGCATAGTTTCAATAAGAATCTCGATAATTATATACTTATATCCTACTTTCCCACTATACATATCCTTGCATATCTTATTTTTGTGCCTTGAAACCGACGGTTATGATTTCAAAACTTGATGCTAACAAAGATGTTTAGTTTTCGCGTATTTATAGTGGATATTTTGTTGAGGTGAGAAATGAAGGGGAAGTTTCAATTGTATGGAATGAAACTATTTGTGCCATTAATGGAATGAAGGGAAGTGATACGAAGAAATAGATGATGGGGAAGTTTCAAGTTTACCGAACAAAATAAAAATAGACCACACAACCCATTTCGTATTAGAAAAGAGTTTTAATAACAACAATCATATACATAATTGTTAAAACATTTAGATATACATAAATTTCTCTTTTCATATCGAAAGTATGATATTATTATTCATCATATTCAGCTCGTAATATTGAGTGGGAGGGATATCTCCCCCACCTTCCCCTTCTCTAATTTAACTTTATTCAAAAAAAAAAAATATATCGGTAACACGATAAAAATGTTATGCATTTTTCGGAGACTAAGTTTAGAAAAAAAAACAGTAGAATTTGCATACCAAAAGCGTATAAATGCAAAAGAGTGCATTTACATAATAGGACGTTTCTTGTGATGAATGGTCGAATATTGTTCCTTGT
This sequence comes from Senecio squalidus, assembly GCA_910822075.1. Lineage (NCBI taxonomy): Eukaryota > Viridiplantae > Streptophyta > Magnoliopsida > Asterales > Asteraceae > Senecio > Senecio squalidus. The sequence goes on from CAJVGC010000508.1 coordinate 55,701,895, forward strand.
TTAATTAAAGTTGGATTTTCATATAATGTCTATTATTTTGCCAAGTGTCTGTTTAGGTCTCTCTTTTATTATATATTAAGATTTGTGTGTAACTTTTTGTTTTTGGCTAAGTTTGTAACACTTAACGAACGCCATGTGAACTTTAACAGACTCCATTCAAACAAACAAAGAACAAAAGTGGATGTCCATGAAAACGGTTTAGATAGGGTCATACGTATGACTTGTTAGACCATGTATATTTGAGTCAAAGATTTGTCTTCCCCAACAATCATACTATGGGTCATACTATATCGTGTTAGACCATGTATATGTAGAATATGCAACCAACAAAAAATGAAAAAAAAAGAAGGGAAATAACTTTCTAATCCAATTAAAGAATAACATATCATACACTTTGTCACATTCAACTAAACACTACAAAATACAACAAGCAATTCACAATCTACTCGTCTTTCATTTCTTGTAAAATCATCTGCAATTCATTAGGTTCACACGGGATTTCAATCGCACCTTCATGTTTGAACCCGTATTCTTCTCCCGCTTTCTTTAACAACCTCAAGAAACGAGGGTTAGTTAAGCATTTTAACTCGACAACAAACCTCTTTGGCTTCTCACACTCAATAGCAACAACAACAAAATGCCCTTCTCCTACATCTTTAGGTGCTCGTTTTGTTTTAAACTCGACTTCAATGTATCTCCATCCATGTAACATGTAATGTTGCATTGTTTTAATAAGAATCTTGATAACTACACACTTCTTAGATATCTTCATGTTCGGTCCTTGAACCGGATGGTTATGATTTCAAAACTCGACTTAGTAACTTTCAAATCAACTTATAGAGTGTGATTGAAAGGTATTAGTCGATACCGAATGGATAGTTTGAACTCGAAGATGTTAATGTTCGCGTATTTAAGCAAGTATTTTGTTGAGGTGGGAAATGAAGAGGAAGTTTCATTTGTATGGAATGAAACTATTGGTGCCATTAATGAAATGAAGCAAGTGAAGGAATGGGTATGGGTGTTTGGGTCAAAGTTGACTAAGCAACTATCAAGTTAATGCTTTAAGTAAGATTATGAGAAAGTCAAAGTTGGTTTCCCTTAATTATTTTATTTTTTATTAAGTGGGTGTTTGTTTCGCTTATGTAACAGGCTTTTTTGATAAGCTCATAAGCCTAATTTTTTCGTATTATGAGCTTATCAACTTGTGCTTATGGATTACTTAAGTTCATGATAAACTCATAAGCCAGAAAAATTGAGTTTATAAGTTTAACAAAATTTACATAAGCTCATAAACCCGTTATATAAGCCGGAACAAATACGGAAAATTAGTTAAAATAGGCTTAGCCCACATGTTTCCTTAATTTAACAATTTAAACCCAAATAGAATTATGACATCCCAAAGGACTGATTTTGTAAAATTTGTTGGGCCGTGAAATAAGTTATATGGCCTGACATGTGCTCAAATGGGTGCAAAGGGGATGTTAAACGGTCTAAAAACCAAATACACGACGTCATGCTTTATTATTTATAATATAATCGTTTAATCGTACTTAAATATAGCTTCGAAAACTATGTTTAACATTTTCCTTTCTATCGATATAGATAATTATTTTGATAGTCCTAATATCATTGGTAAATTTATTACTCAATATCTTTGGTTGCATACGAAATTCATAAAAGAAAACAAAAGAAAACATGATTAATGGGTTAGCTCGACTCACCCCAATCATTTGACCTACTTGGGAACGAATTTGTTGTATATTACACGATTGAGCTTAGTATTTCACTCGTTATTGTTAAGTATATAACTCGGATAACATCTAATCTAAACATGAAATGACTATCAATAAAACTTCTTTTTTACTCCTAAAGAAGTAAACTCATTAAATGTTAATTTTGACTAAGTGAATTGTTTTAATCATGATGTAATCCATGTCTCTATACTTCTAATATGTAAGTCTACCTAAAGTTGCATACTACAAGTGTGTCTAGATATATTAGTCATTGTTTAGTACTATCGGGTTTGACCAGTATTAACCCTTTGCCTAAATGAGTATCGGTCTTTTGATATGTTTAATAATACGAGTTGAAGTTGTAACTATGAGTTGGAGCGTCTGAAAAATGAACTTGTTAGTTGAAATATTAACCTTTTATTTATAGTAGGAAGCTCACTTTACGTTTAGTACATGTTCATAGTATGTACTAAACGTAAAGTCACTTCATGTAACCCTTCAAAATGATAAACTGTCGATTCAACAAAACCAACTTCACATATTGTGAACAAAATGGTAAGAAAATGATAGGTACATATGATCAAAAGTGGTTCGGATTTACTCCTTTTTTTAGCTTCTATAGATACTACGAATAGTGATATTTTACCATCATAATAACTACCCATCGTCATGTTTTATGTCGACCCCTACCACTAGAAAATAATTTCGAAGGTAATTTATCACAACGGACCACAATCCTTACAATAGTCAATATATGATGGCTCCATAACGACACACCACATCATAATATCAATCAAGATCCGTCCACAAATAAATAGACGATTAAACATAATCTAATGAAATCAATTACACATATTTGAGAAATAATAGAGAGACGTAAATATAAACATAAAGATTGCTAATCTTTATTTTTTGGCAAAATAGACCAAGAAATAAAAAACACGCATATTATTATTATCATAGAACATAAATCGTTTTTTTGTTTTTTTGTTTTCCCTAATCTAGTTAACCGTTGGGTTGCTTGTTTTACCTTATTTGTGTCAAACGAGCTTATTTAGGCACAATTTATTCTTCATAAGCTTTCTTGATTTATAATGAGCTTATAAGTCATAAAATAAGTTAAAAAACATGTTTATGAAAAATAAGTCGAACAAAAAAAGCTATGTAGTCCGAAAAATAATCTAAAACAAAAACCTATGTATATAGTAAGTGTGGAACAAAGTTTTATAAATCTATTAATGTATGTGTTTTTTTTTATTATTTACAGAAAGACAGACTCACACACAACACGCTACGAAATATACATTTGTCACAATGGAGATCTGAACCTAAGCTACAACGATACCGCTAGGCCAAAAGACATGGACTTGATACATAATTAGTTGAAGTACCTTTTTAACCCAAAAAAAAAAGTAGAGAAAGTATCACTAGTTAGTAACTCTTGCTCAATAAATACAAGGATTCCTATGAACCCATTTGCACAAGTTATGGAACCATCAACAATGCCGTACTACCATGCACCAGAAGACGATATCGATTCACAAAGCTTCCCATTTTTCTTTCACCTTATAATCGTCATCTTCATTCTTGTCATTTCCCGACTTCCTGTAATCATATTCGCCATCCTTCTTCTTTACCTCAATTTAGCACGCATCTTATGACTTCCTTACCTGCACGATCCATCTCAAATCTACGAGCTAATTTCTTGTACAACTGATATGGACGTTTAATGAAATGTTTCAACGACTTTTTTAAGGCAAGAAGTTTGTTATCAAGTTGTCTAATTGTCTTGTTTAGATACTTATTTGTGCAATAATGTAATTAGTAGTTTAAATTTATGGAAAATGGGTACCTTTTCGTCTTAATAACTTGTATGTACTCCTTTGACGGTTAATGTTATAAAATATGCAATTATATAGATGTACGTTTTTAATATATAGTAAGATAATCTCGATAGGATTAACAACTACGTGATTGTTCTATTTTTACAATAAACGTTTATTAACGAGTGTTTTTGCTCGATTTGAAACAGCTTAAATCTTTACAAAAAGCCAATAAAGTGGAGCGTAAGCTTCATGATTTCAATTTTTTTTGTATTTCCAGTTTTCGCTAATAATGAAAGTGAATTAAATGATAGGGGAATTCATCAAAATTCACACAACGTCACATATACAAATCACTTTTTATTGTATACATGAACTATTCGTTATCTATTCAGACACATAACATTTAACTTGAATTACAACGAACATGTAAAAATTATCGAACACATTAAAACGCCAATAGCCCTAAAATAATTCCTAAAACGATTTCCGTTGCCGGGACTTGAACCCGGGTCTCTCGGGTGAGAGCCGAGTATCCTAACCAACTAGACTACAACGGATTTGATTAGGGTATCACTTTTAGACTTATATTCCTTCATTGCTAAACCTAATTCAGATCTTCAATAACATATTTCGTCATATTACCTTTTTGCGTAAAATGTTTGGTTAGGAAGCATGGAATGGGAACATATCACAGTTCAATGTTTAAAATTTAACTTAACATCATATGTACATAGATAGTGTACCATGCTATGCCAAGTGCCAAAGAAACGCCGGTCACACCGCTTTCATTTTTCCAACCAATGCCTCTTGTGAGGCGCCATGGGAGATAAATTACATCATATTTCGGGTTTTCTATCTATACTAAATCTACAATGTTATCGACTATAGAATAACCTCACCCGACGAGGATTTGGTTAGGATTTGGTTGGCGCAAGCGCCACCACATCTCGTTTCCAACTTAAATACTTCTTATAATTTTCTAAACTTTATTATATCAGGCAAGACGTGGAGAGTTCACGAACTAGTAAGCCGAATGGGTCAAACATATGTGTTAATAGTCTACCAAAGTCTAATTTTAATGATATTGTTCTTTTATTCATAACGTTATTTTGATTCATGAACTCAAGCTGAATTTAAATATATAAATGTTTTTTTAGAAAGTCAATTATTATATTTTATCATACATTTGTTAGTACTTTTGTTATAAAGATATAAACCCATAACCTCTAAATAATAGACCAACACACGTATCGCCAACAAATCATTTAGCTAAACAATTATGTTGGACCCATATTATTTGTGACCCTCATTGATCATTTATCCTTACTGATATGATGACTGACGCTAACTGAAATCTGTGTCTAGTAAATATTTGATGGACGTATTTACCTTACCGACACTATAGATTTCCCATTAGGTGATCGGAACTAATGAGAGCTTATAATATGAACACTTACTAAACACCAGGGACTAAATATTACACACTCCTAATTTGAGTGTGTATATAAAGAGAGATAATAAACCCTTAGATGGGTTGGCTCATTTTTTATCATCATAATCTCTTTTATCCCATAACACCTACAAGTGGTTCTCTCTCAATAATCCCATCCTAATACGATTATCTCAATTTGGGAATCATTGATGGCTAATCTATTCAACAACATGCCTGGATCATCTGCAGGTATGTTAAATCTACATGAACCAATATAATTTAATCCAACAAATTATGCATTATTTTCGTAAGGAAAATTCTAAAACAATTGAGTTAAGATGCTTAAGAACAATATAAATTAGGGGTGTTTAAATTCGGAAATCCGAAAATTCGGACAGTGATTTTTGAGATCCGGAATTCGATCCTTTTTGATATCCGAGCATCCGAAATCCGAAATTTGAGAAAAACATTTTACTTTTTGGTTTTTTAACTATTTTCTATTTTTGTTTTAAATCTTGGAAATTTATATGGAAATTTTCTCCCATTTAACTTTAACGGACTTTATGAAATAATGAAGGGACAAACACAAGATATGTTACATCAGTTCTATGTCATCATAAACACATAAACCTTATACGTTAACCAAGAAATTTTATATAAAAAGAAAAAGATATTGGATCATTTTTGTTACTATTTTTAAGTTTTAAGTATTTATTAAGACATTTTCCGAAGTCCTTAAACAACATCATGGTTTCTTTTTTCTTTTTTTCTTTTTACAATTGGCAACCAAAGTTGCATCAACGATTCTCTCTTGTTACATGTATAAATGTGATTTATGGCAGCGGTGTTTAAATTTCTTTTTGTATCCAAGTATGCCATCCGAATTCTGAAAATTCGACCCGAAATTATTCGAAGATTTGGATATTTGAATTGTGGATTCGGATTGTGAAATTTTCAGATTTCGGATATCCGAATATCCAAAAATTCAAAAAGAAAAGAAAATTATTTTAATTTTTTTAGTTATTTTATGTAGATAAGTATACAAGTTTGTGATTTGATTATATATTAAGATAGATATATATAAATATTCAACATTATAGTTAGTAAAATGTATAAGAAATAGGAAGAATACAAATTTGACAACCGTATAAAATTAAAGCCTTTTATAAAAAAATTAAAAAGATAATATTTTGATAAAAGTTAAAAACTTTAATAAAGTTTATAGGAGTAAAGAAGTAATTTATAAAAAAACTAAGGTTTATAAAAATATAATATGACAGGACGTGACAATGTCATAAACTTGATAAAATACATTATAGATACTCTTGTAAGTTTCTTATTATTTAAAAGTAGGAGTAAATAATAGTAGTAGTCGTTATTAAAAAATGGAATCTTACTAAGAGACAAATAATTAATTTCGGGTTGAGTTTTCGAAAAGTCGGATATGATGATCAAATATAAATATTTTTGAACACCCCTATCATAAATCACATTTATACATGTAACAAGAGAGAATTGATGATACAACTTTGGTTGCCAATTGTGAAAAAAAAGGAGAAAAAAAAACCATGTTGCTGTATAAGGACTTCGTAAATGTCTTAAATAAATTCTTAAAACTAGTAACAAAAATGGTCCGGTATCTTTTTCTTTTTATATGAAATTTCTTGGTTAATGTATCACGTTAGAGTATCTATAATGTAAAATTTATAGGAAGGTTTATGATGATATGGAATCGAGATGACATATATTATGATTGTCTCTCCATTGTTTTTTAAAGTTCATGAAAGTTAATTGAGAAAGAATTTGAGATTCATTCGTATAAACTTTCATAAACCAGAAAGAATACAAATTTGACACCCATATAAAATTATAGCCTCTTATAATAAATTTAAGAGATAATATTTTGATAGAAGTTATAAACTTTAATGAATTTTATAGGAGTAAGAAGTAAGTTTATAAGAAATTAAAGTTTACAAAAATCTGATATGACATGACGTGACAATGATATTGACACGATAAAGTCAATGCATTAGGGATGATTTTATAAATGTCTTATTATTTAAAAGGTTAATTGTCTATAACCTCTATTTTACTTTTTGTTTTGTCAATTCCAGACCATCGAATAATTTTATTCACTGGTCATTATAAGTTATCAATTGTCTTTCTTTATTCATCTTTTATGACTAATTTATTTAAAACAGTTCTTGGAAATTTTATAATTACGAATTTCATCCCTAATTTAGTTTTTTTTTACAGATATCGTCATTTATTTCATTATTTTCTTACACTTTGAGTTCGTTATTAGTTAAACTTAACAATTAGAATGGTAAAATAATAAAATTACTATTTTTTCCGTATCATAAACACCACCAACGAACACATCAACCTCTTCCCTCCTGTTCATCTTAAAACCATATTAGATTTTGCAGTATCCAAAGTTTTGTTTTATCACCGTAGTTGCATTCTCGCCAAACGTAATCCTCACTATCTTCCAATACTAGGGATTTTGGGTTTTCGTTACCTATTTGCTTTTTTAATAGATCTTATTGTTATCGTAAATGGAAGACAATTATTGTTACGTTTGGCTAGAATATGACGAAGATGATAAAAACAAAATTCGGAGACTTCAAAATCTAATAGGAATCAAAGATGTAAAGGTAAAGAGGGTGATGTGTTTGTTGATAGTGTTTATAATAAGGGCAAAATAATAATTTCTTATTTAACATACTAATTGTTAAGTGAGCGGAGCGAAAAAAAATGACATTCAACCGAGCCGAGGCATTATTCACCAAGTGGAATAGAATCTCCTTTCTTTTGCGAAAAACAAAAGAGGGACTAAAACCGTAAGAAAATAGTGAAATAAAGGATGATACATGTAAAACAATTTAAATTAGGGATGAGTTTCGTAACTATACAAACTATAAGGCTTGTTTTTTAAATTAGTCTAAAAAGGGAAAAAGAAATTTTTTTTTTAACAATTTATAATGACTAGTTAAGAAATAAAATTATACCATGACCCGCTAACATGTATCAACATGACCATTTAATATATTTCAGACTAATATGCTTTCTACGGAATACATCAAATAACTTTGAAGTAAACGACTTAAAATAAAACGCAACGGCTGAAGCCAAGTCAATCCCCATACAATTATGGCCTACATACACCAAACAAAGTAAAATGTACTAACACAAGCACATCAATGTGTGTACTTGAACAACACAAATTGGAATTCAGTTGTGCTCGATGAACAAAAGGAAACAACAACTTAGGGTAGATACAATACTCACATTCACCACATTCTAGTCTCATCTTAGAAAGCTGGATGGATGGATTCTTCTTCTAAATGTCTCTTTGTTTGTGACTTTAAAATGTAGCCCGAATGTTGAAAATATCTCCAATGACATTCTCTCACTTTCACCTAAAATTAGCTATGTTCTTTCTTCTCCCACCACTTCAACACTGTATTTACAAACCTAGTCATGAAAGATATATTAACTATTTAAAAAATAATTTAATTATAATATATCCAAAACTTACATAATAATAATCAGAAGATAAATTTTTCGCCAGACAAAACAAAAAATATATAAGATACATGAATAATTAACCCTTCGTTAAAAATAGGACTAAATAATTCTAGTAGTCGCTATTAAAAATTGGAATCTTACTTAGAGACGAATAATGGTTCAATATTTATTACCATATGTATTTTTCACGAAATAGGTAATTAACTCCAGACGACTCAAGTCCGGCAACGTTTACATTCCGGCCACTGTCCGCTGTCGCCAACTAACATCTTCACCATGCTTGATGTTTTTGTTTATGGTTGCTGTTTACAAAATTTATGTTATATATGAATTTATTTTGCTTTGTTTTTCATGTTGTCGTTTTATTTTGCTTTTATTATGTTTAATCTTCCTAATCTAAGTATATATTCTATATGATCATGATCATTTAATTACACTTTACAGTAGTTTCCGAAAGTATGACGACAAATTTGATCGATGACGAAAAAATACTTTCATCTACCATGAGCAACTTATCACTTGATCATCATCTTGACTAGTACACTTTGGTAATACATTTGTTACTTTAATTAGGGTTAGTAGTATATCATCAATAATAGATTTACGTTTGTTTAATGTTGGCTTTTGTTATGTTTGTTTGATGTCGAATGAAAGCAAAGTCGATGACTATATGCATTTACAACATGATATTATCCCCAAATCAAGGGCTGATCTTATCGATTGGGTAATCAAGATTCACAATGCATACGACCTAACTGATGAAATATTGTACCAGACAATCAACATCATTTTTCGTTACTTGGCTGTTGAAACTATTTAGCGATTTACAATGTATAGGGGTTGCTGCAATGCACATTGTATCAAAATATGTAGAAAAACTAAATGGACTTAAGGAAACGGAAGTGTTGGAATGCGCAAAAATGATGGTCGAGTTTCATTTGGTTGCCAAGGATGGTGAATATAGGAAGGAGATCTATAAGAAGTATTCGAGTGAGAAACAAGATGCGGTGGCACTTAATCCGCCAGCCATGTCTCTGTTGGCCTCTGCGTTTACTCGATCATCAGTGTAGTTGAAGTTAGAGATCTATTATGTAGTTCGGTTGAAACAAAGATGCTATTGTTGTTTGTGGATGGATTTGTGAGGTATGTGGGTTGCTCTACCACATAGATCGGATGGACGGAAACAAGGACCCAAGTTTTATTTTGAATAAGAGCATCGTGTTTGTCTTGGCCTTTTTCCAAATTTGATCTTTGAGATTTTGTAAGTGAGCGAAGAATTGGAGAAAGAGTTATTGTGTGCAGGTTAAGGCGTTCGACCACTCCCAGCTTCGTAACACCTAGATGTCAGCAAATGACCATAGGATGTGTCGGTAGAATAGCGGGTGGGCTGTTTGAAGGTGTGTGCTAAGTGCATCGGCAAGTTAAAAAATATAAATTCCGTTGCCGGGACTTGAACCCGGGTCTCTCGGGTGAGAGCCGAGTATCCTAACCAACTAGACTACAACGGATATGTTATCCAGAATTCAATCAAGTTATTAGACCCTATAACCAAAGAATACGAACTATTTTTAGATTTATTTTTATAAATTTGGTGTGAAAAAACCTAACGAAAACGTCATTTGAGATGTTAGTAAAAGTTAAAAAGTTTTTTTTTTGGCCACAAATTTGAAAAAACGTCGGTATTGACGGTTTGTAGGTGTTTGAGGTTGTATAGAGGATTAAAAAAATTGAATTCAAAGGTTGAGTTTCTATTTGTCCCTAGCTATAATTGATTAATTTCGAACCAGACTTGGCCTTAATGGAGATTTTTTGTAGAAGGGCGGGTACTCGTGTCCCATTTGGCTACCCAAGTGAGTTGCTCAAGCTCCTTATGTTAGGCAAGAAAAGGTTCGTTGCGGAATTGGGGCCTTGCATGCCTGTTTGGTTTGGCATTATAAAAGTAAAAGAATGAAATAATGTAATGACCATTAAACAAAGTTATTACAATCTATAAGGACTAACACATGAACTTCTGAAAATGGTAAAATAGTCATTTGCTTAACTTTGATAGGGAAAATTTGTTCCAAGTTTACAAACAAAAGGATAAACAGTGAATTAAAAGAAGTAATACAATATGATGACACCACAAAACACAATATGTGCAACGATAAGTTAGAGCTTGCACGATTTATAAAATACTATACGAGGACAAATATCACGTCACTATAAGAAAAATAGGTTTTATTGACGACTATTTTTGGTCACTACTAATCTTATTTAGTCACCATTAAAAAAGAGTGGCCAATAATTTCGTCACTACACAATGGAAACAATGTATCTCTCTGGGGATACGAAGAATATTTGAAAGCAATATTAGTGACAAAATATAACATTATTTGGTCTCTAATAAAATTAGTGACGGACCTATAGTGACGGTCACTAACATCATTGCTGAATAAATATTTAATCACTTAGTGACAAAATATTTAGTTACTAATAATGTTAATGATTAAATTTGAATCGTCACTAAATACCATATTTCTTACGGTGCATGTGATCTAAACCTACAAAGATATGTAAGATGTATGTTGCTAATATATGAATCATTTTCTTTTCTTTCGAATAATTCTAGATGACACAAGTTAACTAATTTATTTATTATTTATTTATATTTTCTTTATATAGCATAAATATAATGGGTTTAAGAACGAAATTAGAATTTGCTGACACCACATGCTATTCCAAATCAAGGTTTCGTTTTTTATTTTAATAGTAATGCTTCTAATGTTTTAATAACTAGAAAGTGTTACCCGTGCTTCGTAACGGGTTTGTCTAATAGAATGGAGATACCTTGCGCAATAGGCAAGAATCACTTCAAGTGAAAGGAAAGAAACATTAGAATGGAGATACCTTGATTTGGAATAGCAATGGAGATACCTTACGCAAATTATAACTTTCTCGACCCACAGATCATGGATGTTTTTTGTTATTTATAGTGTTGTAATATTGTCTTTGACTTTTGACTACTCAGCTATCACTATTATGCATAATAGTGATAGCTGGATAGTCAAAAGTCAAAGACAATATTAGTATATTACCCTTCCGAAACACTATTAATAACAAAAAACATCCATGATGTGTGGGTTGAGAAAGTAATAATTTGCGTATTATTTTTTGGGTCAACAAAAGCACGCTGTGTATTAATAATTAATTAGCATTAGTATTTTAATAAACGTTTATGTGCTTACGTGATAAAAGAGACGGATGTAAGGTATCCTAACCCAGTTATAGCTATGAACAGTAAAAACATAAGAAAAACGACATCCAAAACTTTTCAAGACGACATAAAAGTTCTCACCTAATATAGTTAGAGGATAATTATTAGCAAAAAAATTAAATAAACGTTTATGTCACATGAAACCTTTTTCTCTAATTTGTACTCTTCTAGTTTTTTCAAGCTAGTCGACACATTAGAACCAACATACTGCCGTAAGGAATTAAAGGACGTAAGCTACCTTAATTATATATTGAAATCAGAATGGAAGAAACTTAGGATTGACCAAACTCAAGATAACCAAGTTTACATGTTAATTAAAGGATTAAAAATAGCTAATAGATCAAGAGGCTTCGAATTAGGACTCGATTTACACTCTACCAGATGTTCATGTGATGAGCCGATGAACGAGAACCCGAAACCGATCTTTGGTCCGGTCGTTAAAGTTTTGTGGAGTTTCATCTTTAAACAGTGGAACGCTCAACAACTATTACATCTAGTGGCAAAACCATGATATTGAGTTACGGGCGGTCTAGTTTGTTACAAAAGTTATTCCCTAAAACTCACCCCTTACACTTTATACTTTATATACAACATCCCCTTAAATTATTTCTGTTTTAGGTTTATAAACTATAATATTTTATACATTAATTTCAATTCTATATACATTAATTTCATGGATGCTTATATTTGACATAACTATTTAACTTTTTCTAGATTTTTATTTTTTTCGTTTAACCTTTTCTTTTAGTTGCTTCGATTTTTTTTTTTTCTTTCTAACTTTCCATTTTTCGTAATGTTTTTTAATTATGATTATAAAGGTTTTAGTTAATTTTTTCTCTATATTGTTATGTGATTGTTATGACTTATGTTTTTATATAACTTTTGTTTTTACTTGCTTCGATTTTAGTTTTAGTTTTTTTTTTTTTTTTAACTTCCCATTTTTCGTTATGTTTTCTAAACAAGATTATAACGTTTTTAGTCATTTTTTTTCTCTATATTGTTATGTGAATATGTGATTGTTATGACCTATGTTTTTATGTGACAATAATTTAGATACGAGTTATGCAAATATGAAAAACAAACATAAACATTATATACATACATATTTACGTGTTATTTACCTTCTTTATATGAATATTAATATATAGAATCAAATAATTTTTGTGACATCAAAATAAGTAAAAAAGAAAATTACAGAAATATAGTACGGAAATACCCAGGGCAACACGCGGGCTTACCTACTCGTTGTTACTAAGAGCGCTCCCAACGATTGTTGGTTTCACGGCGTTTTGACCCCCCATAACGCCGTTATGGCTGGGGGGTGTTGGCGTTATGGCGACGTTATGGTGCCGGTGTTACCACGGTAACGCGGCGTTATCGTCGAGTTTCTTTTTTCTTTTCTTTTTGGACCGTTTAGTAAATAAAAAAAAAATATATATTTAATTAATTTAAAAAAATAGCCGTTGGCTTAGCTTTTTTAACTTTTTTTTTTTTTTACCGTTGAAGTAGCCGTTTTTTTATTTTTTTTTAAACTTTTTTTTTCTAACCAACTCTATAAATACCCAACCACAAACACATATTATTTACACCAAATCATCTTCTTTCTCTCCAAAAACTCAAAAAACCACAATCTATTATCTTATTTTATCTTAAAAATGGCTTTCAAAATGAATTTGTCAAGTTCCGACTCTTCTGATGATGAAACAATTTTCATGACAGCGGCGATGGCCGGAAAGTCTTATTACGATGAAGAGGAAGCTATCGAAACCTCAAACGCTCGAGGTAAAAGAAGATTTATAAAAAGAGATCGTATAGGGGCAAACGAACGACTTATGACAGATTATTTCAACGAAGGTTGCATTTTCACACCGGAGCAGTTCAGAAGAAGATACCGGATGAGAAAGCCGCTATTTATTCGAATAGTCGATGGTATTCTTAACTATTCTCAAGTACCTCTTCCTAGTCATTTTAACAATTTTACATCCCGATTAGATGCTACGGGCAAACCAAGTTTTACCGCTATACAAAAATGTTCATCCGCCATGCGTCTTTTAGCATACGGAATCACTTTCGATGCATTTGATGAATATCTACACATGGCGGAATCTACATCAAACGACGCTTTAGATAACTTTTGTAAATGTGTTATCGATTTATATAAAAACATTTACTTAAGAAAGCCAACACAAGACGATATTCAACGTATTTATGCAAAACATGAAGAAATACATGGGTTCCCTGGGATGCTTGAGAGTATTGATTGTATGCATTGGACATGAGATAACTGTCCAGACGCATGGACGAGCCAATACACACGAGGTGATCATGGATACCCAACTGTAATGCTTGAAGCGGTTGCCTCATATGATTTATGGATTTGGCATTCTTATTTTGGTGTCGCGGGCTCTAACAACGACATCAATGTTTTAAATGTCTCGCCTCTATTTAGGGAACTCCTCCACGAAAATGCTCCACCTTCTAATTTTGCGGTAAACAACACTCATTATAAAAAAGTCTATTACCTCGCGGATGGAATCTATCAAGAGTGGACGACGTTTGTCAAATTATTTTCTCATCCACCCGACAAAAAACGAAAAAAGTTCAAAAACTTTCTCGTGCCTAACTTTAATGGAATCACTTTCTACTTTTTCACTTCATTTTTTCGTACTTTTTAACTTTATAGCTCTCTCTCTTCTCTTTTATTTTATAAATGTCATATTATCCGCATCCATGGATTCAGACAACTTTTATCTTTTCTTAATCTTCAATCATGTCCTTTTTCGATCTTATTTCTAAAAAAAGATCTTGAAATATGGGAAAACTTAGATCGACAACAATAAAGCATTATGTTACGTGAAAATATCATTAATCGTGTTTTTTTCTTTTTTAAAGTTTTTTTTAGTTAAACCATTATGTTACATAAACTTTACTCTTTGTATACTTCTAGTTTACTAAAGGTTACTATTCTTTTGATGTCAATTACTACATTTATGTTTCTATAGTTTTTTATTTTTAGAATTCATTATGCTTTTGGATACTTCTACAAACAGCAAAAGTCAAAATTTTGGACGATTGATAAGGAAGATAATAAAATATATTGAGAGCCGTGAATTATAGACTTATAGATAACAACACAACGGTAGGGCCCAGTTTGACGAATTTATAAACTGTTAAAACAGTGACAGATTCAAGATCGAACGTATCTAAAACAATAAATTTTATAGACCCTAATCAACACAAAATAGTAGAAAAAATCTTCAAAATTTGTTAAAATATAAACCCTTGAAACAGTGACGAATTCAAGACCGAACTGATGAGTATCTAAAACAATAAATTTTATTGACCCTAATCAACACAAATATACAATAAAAAAATCTTCAAAGTTTTTTATACTATAAAAATATGGTATTCGACGAGTTGAATATAATGGTATTCGACGAGTTGAATACAATAAAAAACCTGCTATTGTATGTATTCAAAATTACGTGATATCCATATAAGATGTCACATCACCGGTTTGCTAAGATTTTATTGGTAAAATACATAAAATTATGATTTTTTAAAGTTAGATACATATAATAAACCCGTTTAAAGTTATATAATTATTACGATTACATTTTGTAATTAAAAGGCATCCGAAAACATGCATATTGACATTCAGAAACCTTCGTTATCTTGAGACATGGATGCATATTATCCACATGCAAAACATGTGGTGAATCTTGAAAATTATGTCTTATATTAAGATAAAACATTAGCGTCACAAGGAACCAGTAAAGCCATATTCTAAACTCAAATGGCTTCTCTTCCCACAGACCTTCACTTTGTGTTGTTTCCTTTAATGACTCAAGGTCATATGATACCCATGGTCGATATAGCTCGGTTACTAGCCCAACGAGGTGCCACGGTTACTATAATCACGACTCCTGTTAATGCCAACCGTTTCAAACCAGTCATTGCTCGGGCAATCGAAGATAAGCTCAAGATTCAAGTTCTTGAACTAAAACTCCCGTTAAAAGATTTTGGTTTACCGGAAGGATGTGAGAATTTTGACTTAATTGAGTCGGCATTACTCTTCGGGAAATTGTTTGTGGCTGCTGAAATGTTAGAGGAACCCGCGGGAAACATGCTTCAGGAACTGACTCCATATCCTAGTTGTATTATTTCTGATAATCTTTTGCCTTGGACGGATAATATAGCTCGAAAGCTTAATATTCCAAGGCTTGTGTTCCATGGACCGGGATGCTTTACGTATTTGTGCTTACATATTGTGATGAATACTGATATACTAGATGAAGTTGTTTCTGATTCAGAGTACTTTGTGCTGCCTGGTATTCCGGATAGAATTGAAGTTACAAAATGGCAGGTTTCGACTTGGGGAAGCAAGCGAGACCAAACAGAGGTAGGGCAGTTTTTTGAACGAGTTTGGCAAGCAGAGGAAGCGGCAAATGGAATTGTGGTTAATAGTTTTGAGGAGTTGGAGCCTAACTATGCTGAAGAGCTTGCAAAGGCAAAAGGTAAAAAGGTGTGGTGCATTGGCCCGGTCTCACTATGCAACAAAAGTTTCCTAGATATAGCCGAGAGGGGAAGCAAGGCGGGTGTTAATGAACATGAGTGCCTAAAGTGGTTGGATTCAAGGGAGCCAAGGTCTGTTATCTTTGTTTGTTTAGGAAGTATAGCCCGTACTGGTACTGAACAAACCATTGAGCTTGCTTTGGGATTGGAGTCATCAAACATACCCTTTGTATGGTGCTTAAGGCGCACAACAAAGGAAGTCGAAAAGTGGTTCTTAGAAGAAGGCTACGAAGAAAGGGTGAAAGATAGAGGGCTATTAGTCCGTGGGTGGGCGCCACAAGTCTTGATTTTGTCACACGAAGCCGTTGGAGGTTTCTTAACACATTGTGGATGGAACTCCACTCTTGAAGGGGTTTCGTCTGGAGTCCCTATGGTTACATGGCCTCATTTTGCTGATCAATTTATTAATGAGAGATTTATAGTAGATGTTTTAAAAATTGGAGTGAAAATTGGTATTGAGGTTCCAGTACTAGTTGGACTACATGATAAGGTTGGAGTGTTGGTAAACAAAGAAGTCATTAAGATCGCATTGGAAGAGTTAATGGGGAACAACGAGGAAGGAGAAGGAAGAAGAAAAAGAGCTAGAGATCTCGGTGATATGTCAAAAAGAGCGATGGATGAAGGGGGTTCCTCTCACCTCAATATGACATTGATGATCAAAGATATTACTGAATTATTAGACAAGAACTATACACCGATCCGAGATATTGCATAGGGCTAGTAACTTCGTTGAGTTCGTGAAGAATCACAAGCTCTTCTTTTTTTCTTATTTTTTCTGGGAGAAACATAGTATATCAGAAACCATTGAAATTCTTCATACCTAGAAATCTAGAATATTTTGTTTTACAACAAGAATTTGGTGACCAAGTATGTTTTGTCTTGAAAGAATTGTGCTTCGTGTACAAGTAACAAAGACTAGAAAAATATCTTAAATCGGCCTTTTTTTCTTGGCTACTTCTTCGGTAATTGCCTTTTGTTCTTGGCTACTACTTCGGTAATTGCTTGAATCATCGACAACATGTTAAGGTAAGACGAACCCCCTTCCTCCATTGCTTTCCTCGCCATTATCCCCAACTCCTTAGCTCTCTTTCTTCTTGTTTCTCCTTCCCCGTCATTATTCATCAAACTTTCAACAGCCACCTTGACATCTTCCCTCATCACCATCACTTGTGACTTATCCCGTTCTGAGAACATTACAGGAACCTCCGTCCCCGTTTTCACTCCAATTTTCAACACGTCTATTATAAATCTCTCGTTTAGGAACTGGTCTGCGAAATGTGGCCATGTAACCATTGGGATTCCAGCAGAAATCGCTTCTAGAGTCGAGTTCCATCCACAGTGAGTTACAAAACCGCCTGTCGCTTGATGCGACAATATTAAGATTTGTGGTGCCCAACCCCGGATCATTAGGCCTTTATCTTTTATCCTTTCTTCATATCTTTCCTCTGATAGCCATATCTCAAATTCTTCACTTGTCTGCCTGATAAACCAAAGAAAGGGTTTGCTCGATAACTCCAATCCAAGTGCAAGCTCGATAGCTTGTTCTGTGGAAGCATATGATAAACTCCCCAAACAGACATAGACTACGGACCCTGGTTCCCTTGAATCCAGCCATGTAAGGCAATCATCCCCATTGATCGCAGCCTTGTTTCCTCTTTCGGCTATATCCTGAAAACTTTTGTTGCATAGTGAAACCGGGCCAATACACCACACATTTTTATTTTTCGCCTTCGCAAACTCTTGAACATACTTGGGCTCCAACTCTTCAAAGGTATTAACCACAATCCCACTTGACTCTTTCTCTGCTTCTAACATTAGTTCAAATATCTCCGTTGTTTCTTTCGAGTCTCCCTTTCCCCATGTTGAAGCTTGGGGTTTCGTAACTTCAATCCGGTCAGGAAGGCCAGGCATTACAAAATACTCGGAGTTGGAGTCAATTTCATCTAGTATATTGGTATGGGTTACAATATGTATGCACAAGAATGCAAAGCATCCTGGTCCATAGAAAGCAAGCCTAGGAATATTGAACCTCTTTGCCATATTCGTCGTCCAAGGAAAACCACCATCCGAGATGATGCAACTGGGAGGAGGACACAAACCACGGAGCATATTCTCTGCTGGTTCTTCTAACATACTCATCGCCGTATACATCTTGAGCGCTTGGTCAGCCGATGGAAGCAAGTCAAAGTTCTCGCATCCTTCAGGTAAACCAACTTCAGCTAAAGGGAGTTGGAGTTCAAGAACTTGGATCTTGAGTTTATCTTCAATTGCACGATTAATAATTGATTTAAAACGGTTTGCATTAACAGGAGTTGTGATTATAGTAGTAATAACACCATGTTGGGCTAGTATTCGAGCCATGTCCACCATGGGTATCATATGACCTTGAGCCATCAATGGAAACAACACAAAATGAAGGTTTGTGGGAGCAGAACCCATTGTAGTTTTAGAAGTTAGTTTTTGGTGGTTCTATTTACTTCCTTTAACGGTATGAAAACATCTTTATATAAGTGCTTACCATAGACGATAGACGATACAAAAAAGACTAGATGATAACTATGGTAACATGAGGCTCATTTTGGCCTGCAAAAACTTTGGATCGTTATGTATAGACGAGATATTCACAACATTTTATGTTTGGCAGCTTCTATCCCCACTTACGTGACTGGTACGCGCAACATATGCAGCTACATCGAAACTATCAGCATAGATATATGCATTCTTTTGTACTAGAAAAAGAACAAAGATCATCTTATATTCGGCAGCATAGTTATATCTATTGTTTTGTACTAGAAAAAGAACAAAAACCATCTTATGTTCGGCAGCATCTACCACCAAAAATATATATAAACTACTTATAATAAAATTTTACTCCTATTAAAATAACACGAATAGATTATCATTGGAGCTGTTAAGTATGGCATCATCTAAAACCGCCACCTTATTAATGTCCGCTTGTTAGCTTAATTTATGAAATAAAATATATGTATATTATGAGTAGGGGTGTCAAAAAACCCCGACCCCAACTAACCTGACCCGAATCCGAATAAGTTTAATAGGGTTGGGATTATTCGGGTCTATATATGCGATTCGGGTTAAACGAGTTAGCTCGATTTGACCCGAATTAGGGTTGGGTCCAAAGGAAATTTTTTTGTGTTAATCGGGTTCGGGTTAGACCCGAATTAGTATAAATTTTTTTTTTCTTTTTTGAGGTGTAGTTTAAAGCCACTATGTTATGTTTAGTAAGTCATCTTTTATAACCTACATATCTTTTCAGTAAGCTTGAGTTATGTATCGTCCATCTTTAAAATTAACTTATTAAAGACAAATATATTCAAACTAGAAACTTTTTTTTTGCACGATTTATTTGCTAATGTATCTTCTTATTTTCTTAATACAATTGTGTTTATAATTTATGTATTCAATTCTTTTAACATTTCAAAACTCGGTTTTAACACTACAAAAAAAGAATTCAATTGCTTAACATTTTCTATAATTTGCTTTATTTCTATATTAACTTTTTTTTTAGCTACTATCAACAATTCACATAATTTAATCGAGCAAATTTACAAGTTACATTCATTTTTATTTTGTTTGATATTTGTTGTCAAACATAACATTAGAATGTGGAGCTTTTTTATAAGCCTAAAAAGTAACAAGTTATGGTTAAATTGTTTTAAAAACACTAATAAGATTGTCTATTTTTATGTGTTATTTTTCTTAGTTAGACCCGAACTCGACTAGACCCAAACCCGATTAGACCCGAACCCGATAACCCGATCTCTTATTAGGGTCTGGTTAGGTCAATCCCAAAAGTTTGAAACCCGATTAGACCCGACCCGATTAAACTTATTAGGTCGAGTCAACCCGCTTAACACCCTATTATTAGCATCTGGAGACATGAATGTAATACATCTGAATCATCGCTATGATTTCCGAATTTAAAACATTACAAATAAAATGAAGCACCCTTGCATACTAAACAAAAATGACTGTCTAGTATGTTTTCGTTTGAAAGAACCATGTTCAGTTCACATGTTTCAAAGGCTAAACAATATCTTGAATCGGTTTAGTGTTTTTGGCTACTTCTTCAGTAATAGCTTCAATCATCAACTTTATGTTAAGGTATGAAGAACCACCTTCCTCCACGGCTCTCTTCGCGGTTTCCCCTAGCTCCTTGGCTCGGTTTCTTCTTGATTGACCTTCCTGCTTGTCGCTCATTAAATCTTCCACAGCTGTCTTGACGTCTTCCCTTTTCACGGTCATGTAAAGATTATCTTTATCTCTGAAAGTAATAGGAACCTCTGCACCAATTTTCACTCCAATCTTTAGTACATCTATGATAAATCTTTCATTTAGAAATTGGTCTGCAAAATGTGGCCATGTAACCATTGGGATCCCAGAACAAATCCCTTCTAGAGTCGAGTTCCATCCACAATGTGTAATGAAACCTCCAATTGCTTGGTGCGACAATATCAAGATTTGTGGTGCCCAACCACGAACCATTAGACCTCTGTCTTTTATCCTTTCTTCATATCCTTCATCTATGATCCATCTATCGAATTCGTCACTTGTGCGTCTAATGAACCAAACAAAGGGTATGTTAGATAACTCCAGTCCTAGGGCAAGCTCAATGGCTTGTTCAGTAGAAGCATATGATAGACTTCCTAAACAAATATAGACTACGGACCCTGGGTCCCTTATATCCAGCCATTTCAAGCAATCATGCTCGTTGACTGCAGCTTTATTTCCCCTCTCGAATATATCTTCAAAACTTTTGTTGCATAGTGAAACCGGGCCAATACACCACACTTTTTTATCTTTTGCCTTTGCAAACTCCTCAACATACTTGGGCTCCAACTCCTCAAAGCTATTAACTATGATCCCATAAGCATCTTTCTCAGCTTCTTGTGTTCGTTCAAAAGTCTCTTTGGTTTCTTTCGTTTTCCCCCTACCCCAGCTTGAAGCCTGTGGTTTTGTAACTTCAATCCGATCAGGCAAGCCGGGCAATACAAAATACTCCGAGTTGGATTCAATTTCCTCTAGTATATTACTATTTGTCACTATATGTATGCATAGGTAAGCGAAACATCCTGGTCCATAGAAAACTAGTCTCGGAATATTTAACCTCTTAGCCACATCGCTAGACCACGGAAAGCCACCATCTGAGAGTATGCAACTCGGAGGCGGACATAAATCTCTAAGCATCTTCTCTGCCGGTTCTTCTAACAACTTCATTGCTCTAAACATACCGATCATATCTGCAACTGATGAAAGCATATCAAAACTTTCGCATCCTTCGGGCAATCCAGCCTTGGCAAATGGAAGTTGGATTTCAAGAACTTGAATCTTGAGTTTTGCTTCAATTGCACGATCAGTGACTGATTTAAAACGTTTTGCGTTAATAGGAGTTGTGATTATCGTAACCATAACGCCTCGTTGGGCTAGTAACCGAGCTATGTCTACCATGGGTATTAGATGACCTTGAGCCACCCATGGAATCAAGACAAAGTGAAGGTCTGTGAGAGGGGAAGCCATAGTAGTTTCAAAAGTTGGTTCTTTGTTTGTGAAACAATCAAAGAGCTATTTAATTATACAAATAGTATAAGTGCATAGGTTACTCCGAAAAACGTCATTTAAGTTAGTAAAACTTGTATTTATTTAATGTCTTTTCTAGAGACTCATAATATATATATATAAAGACTTCCAAGATAAAATTTATTAAATAAACGTAAAAGTGTAAACTTCAAAATCATTTGTTTGGTATTTACCACATTAAAAAATAAGTTTTACAATCCACATTTTTAAAGACAAGCCTAGCTAAAAAAAACCAGGATATAGTTAAAAATTTATTCGAGGATAGACCAAAATAATTTATTGACATTGAAAAGTGTAAAATAAAAGTTGAATGATAGTTTAATATAATAAATTTACTATATAGTTTATATATAATTTTTTGAATTATATAAAATATACGCTTTTATAAATATTTATTATTATCGATATCTTAATGAATTATTATTATTATAAAAAATAAAAGATGAAAAGTGGGGATTTAAAATTATTGAAGATTTTGATGGTGTCTATAATAGGTAGATTTTTCATTTCTGGTCACAGTTGATTGCAGGTTGATCAAGGATCACGAGCAGACTACATAATTACGTGATCACAGATCACAAGCAGGTTCATGATCACTAATCATATTTATTATCTTTCTTCTATATATTATACTCTTGTGTTCACAGGTATTACGACTAACTGATTATAGCCGTTAGAGACTAAGTCCGAGTCCAAGCTTAAAGACTTGAAGAGAACGTTGTGGTCTATGAAGGATCCAAGATATTTCGGAACTAGGACAATCCCACCTTTTTCGCTATAGTTGTTATTTTCTTTTAGTTATAAATAGAAGCAATGATCGACATAGGAAACACACACAATCTCACCGGAATATTCACTGAAAACAACACTCAAACACTTAGCATCGATCATTTGTGCTCATACTTTGTACTTTTTACCCTTTTATTAATACTATAAGCAAAGGCGAGGGATTACTATCCCTTCCCGAGGTTTTATGCCGACAATCCAAAAGGATTAAGGGCTTTCCTTGTAAACCACTGTGTTCATTTACTATTTACACATATCTTTGTTAAGTTTATTCAAAATATCTTGTGATCACCACTGAGATCATTATAGTATCTTACCTCACTTAACTGATTAAATCACGAAATTATTACAAGTTGTTTTTGGTCAAAACAATGTCGAAATCTAATGTTTCTATTAAGAGTATGAGAACTAACAACTTTAGCAGCAAGGTAAAAGATAACTCATGTTAGTTTTGGAGAATAGGTGATCAGAGACATAAGAGATTTGTAACTTCTAAAATCATAATATTGAGACATGTATACTTTGTAACTTCTAAAATCATAATATTAAGACATATATGTGACATTCGCGAATTTCACGGTATTATTCTATCGTCTCGTATTCGTTTTATTTAATTATGTTCGTGTTTTGACACTATTGTATTCCTTTTATGTTTATCGTATTCGTATTTTATGAGTATCGTATTCGTATCTCTCGTATTTTATTGGGTATCGTAATTGTATTTTATGTGTATTTACGTTTATCGGGTATATAGTATGTGATTCGGATCTTTATGTCGGGAACGTATAGTCTTAAGTGCCTTTAGTATAAGTCTAGTATGCTCTTATGATAAGTTTAGGGGAATTATGCCTTAATTATATGATTAAAATTAACGTTTAAAAAGTATTTCACTTTTAGTCTTTTCGGAAATTTTATTACAAAACTAGTCCTATGGGATTTTTCTATTACAAGACTAGTCCTAAAAGAATCCTACCAACTTATTTGTCTTTATCCTCCACCAGAATTTGTCCTTATCCTCATTTGTCATCACTCTCTCTCTCTCTAACTTCTCTCTCAAGAAAACACCTACAAACCTCCACCTTCTCTCTAACTTTTCCGGCGATCCAACCGTCGAAATTCAAATCCGAGACCGGATTATTGATCACCATCATCATCTTCACCTATCCTCCAAGTTTCATTACGATCAAGTATGTATTCCTCCATTTTTGTTTTAAACTTTATTCTATTTTGATTCCATCACGTAAATCCCAATTTTCACCGTCAAAACCGAGATTTTATTGAGGATTATTGTTCCTAAATGTATTCTGGACATAAGGTTTTGATTATAGATCATTTGGACATTTAAAACACTCCGAAATCGATTTCCGATTGCTATTTTTCGTAAAAACCCCGATACGTCACGTAACTGTGGTTACGTTCACGTAACTAAGCTTAAACCTCACGTAACAGAACCTATGATCACGTAACTCCAGTGTTACGCCCGTAAGTGTCAATTACGTGACCTATAGGTCACGTAACACCAACATATTCACGTAACTTACTTGTTGTTCACGTAAGTCCCTTGTTACGTTCACGAAATTAAGCAATTACGTGACTTGCATGTCACGTAATTAGGGTTGTCACGTAATAGATGCATCCCGTAGCTTGAGGGTCACGTAATTCCCCCATATACACGTAATTGTCATGTATGATCGCGTAACATTGCCTCTTCACGTAATTGATTATTTCGCACGTAAGTCCTTGTTTGTTGTTCACGTAATTGCTTATTTCGCACGTAAGTCCTTGTTTGTTGTTCACGTAATTGTTGTTTATGCACGTAAGTCCTCACCCATGCACGTAATTCCCTTGCTGAATCACGTAATTATGATCTTATGCACGTAACTTGTCCATCACGTAACAAGGATCACGTAAGTGCCTTGTTACGCACGTAATTGATGTCTTGGTCACGTATTTCATTGCTTATTCACGTAATTCCTTGTTTGAATCCCATAACTTTTGGCTCAAGTAACATTCTATAACACGTAACTTGATACTTACGTGACTTATAGTGCACGTAAGTATGAAGAATCACGTATCTAGTCTGTTGACTTTCCGAAACACTTGTATTCCGTTATATCGATGCTCCTATGAGTCATTTCAAAACCCGTATAAAACGTTAATCATTAAGGCATAACCCTACTAGACTTAGAGATACTTAGACATGTTTATTTACGTGATGTATAGGGCACTTAGACGTTGGAGCTTGACGGTATTGTAGTATTTCCCGACATATAAAGATTTGGATTGCTTTGCTATACAGTGAGTTATTCGTTGCCCTTTTTACCGCTTTTACATTTTGGGCATGATTAGCGTTAAACAAATGTATTTTATGGTATGTATGTGTTATGGATATGTATTGTGGATATGATGCTTTAGATGGTCTTACCCAAACTCGTACCGCCTTTGTGGTAGTATGAGGCCCCATATACACACCTGTTAGCTATTAGCCGCCGGTTCGTATATATAGCGCTATATGGGTCTAACAAACCCTCATTCTAACACGTTATTATGATAAGGGAGGAGCCCTGTCCGTGTTAGTAATGTTATGACCGATTATTTCCGAGAACAACCTAGCTTAAGACACTAGGTGGGGTTAGTTGCCAGTATTGTTAAGGGTCAGGTGTATCTTATGTTCCTAAAGCTGTTATCTATCCAGTATGTATTTTATGATATGATTATGGTATTTTATGGTATATGTATGAATATTTTATCGAAAGGTTTGGTATACTTCAAATATATTTTGAACTATCTTTTCAAAAAGGACTTATCTTCAAATCTTATCTTTTGGGTCAAACTTATTGAAAACCTTTATACTAATATGTTTTTATTTACTATTGCGAATAATTCACCAACTTTATGTTGACGTCGTATTTTAACGCTTTTCAGGGATTTGAGGTTACCTCTTTTGATGCTATGCTTGCTTGGCTACTTGGGACTTTTTGCTGGAATTTATTTTGTTATTGTAATTCCTTAGTTTCCCAAACTCTGTAGCCGTATTTTGATATTATTCGGATGATTGTAATAACGTATTTTACTTCAAACTCTTTATCTATGTTGATGATGTTTGGTTTATTTATGTTTGATGTAACCTTGAATCTCTGATACCGTATACACTGTACACCTCGGTTCCGCCATTTACGCGGGGTGTGACAGAAGTTGGTATCAGAGCCAATGGTTATAGCGAACTAAGTGACCTTACGGAATCACTTAGACTATGACCTAGGCTTTTGGACCTATCTGATTTACTCTATGTGCGCATTTCTTTCTTTTGTGGGCCTGTATGTGATTTATGTGCTATATGTGCTTTTATTTTGCTTTTTATGTTTTGAGGCCTGCTCGTTTTAGTCGCACATACAGTTTACCGTTCTGATTTATTCCGTTTGATATTCGTAGAAGATGCCGCCTAAGAGAACTTCTACTAGAGCTACTCCTGCCGTCACCGCTCCGAGAAGGTCGGCAAGGCGAGGTCGCGCCAGCGCTAGATCGGGTGCTACTGCTCAGAATACCACTGCTGTCCCCAATACTACTTCTGCTACTCCGAACATCAGTCAGCTGATTGCGGAGCAGATTGCAGCAGCTATACCAGTGATTGTGGCACAACTTAAGGAGACACCAGTGCAAGATGCTGACTTAGGGTTTGAAGAACCTGTGATGCAAGATGGTGGAGCAGAAGGTATGGCGTCTGGGCGCGATGGTTCCGATGTTGGAAGAGCAGTGCACGTAGGAGTTGGTGGACCAAGTATTGTTATTGAAGATCCACCCCGAGGCTGTTCGTATAAAGCCTTCCTGGATTGCAGACCTACTGAATTTAGGGGTACTGAAGATGCTGTTGCTACCCTGCAGTGGTTTGAGAGGATGGAGTCGGTATTTGATGTATCGGGATGTGCCGATGAGAGCCGAGTTAAGTATGCTACATATCTGTTCCAGGGTAAAGCCCTCACTTGGTGGAACTATGTGAAGAAGGTTCAGGGTCGAGCTGCTATTACCTTGATGACATGGGAAAATCTGAAGGTTTTGATGAGGAAAGAGTATGTGCCGCCTTCTGAGACGCAAAGATTGGAGAACGAGTTGTGGAACTTAACTATGCAAGGTGCTGATTATCGGGGGTATGTGAATCGCTTCTACGATCTATGTGTTTTGGCTCCTCGTCTGGTTCGCACTGAGAATGAGAGGATTGAACGCTTCACTCATGGGTTGCCCCAAACTATGCGAGATCACATTATCTCTCACTATCCGGGGACTCTTCAGAGTGCGGTCGATATTGCTGGTCGGCTGACCGCAAGTGCGATCCGTGGTGGTACTCTACAGCCGGTGGTGAACCGAAGAGATTCTGGTCGATCTGACAGAAGAAATGTGGGTAATTCGAGGAAGAGAAGCCGTAGTCAAGATCAGAGACCTCAACATCCTCAGGTGTATGCGTTGACGGGTGCTGGAACTGGTCATCAGGGCGTGCGCCCTAAGTGTGACACTTGTGGTAGTGCTCATGCGACAAATGTAGCGTGTTGGGTTTGTAAACGCTGCAAGAAGTTAGGCCACACCGAGCAATATTGTAGAAGAACTGTTGGAGCGTGTTATGAATGTGGAGAAATGGGTCACCTCCGTCAGCAGTGTCCCAAACTTGTATCATCTACTTCCCTTCCTACCCCTGGTGCTGGTACTAGTGCTAGAGGGAATCCTGCTAAGAGCCGAGCTTTTGCTATGGAATCTGCTGAAGCTCATCAGGATCCTACCGTAGTCACTGGTACATTTCTTGTTGACGATTATCCTGCTTTTATATTGTTTGATTCGGGTGCCGATAGAAGCTTCATTTCTAGTGATTTTCGCCCCTTAGTAAACCGTGCCTCTAGTCCATTAGAGCCTGCTTATGAGGTAGAAATAGCTGATGGTAGATGTGCATGTGTTAGAGAAATTATTCGTGATATTCCCCTCGTATTAGCCGATATTCCTTTTTCCATCGACCTTATTCCTATGAAACTCGGTAGTTTCGACGTCGTAGTCGGTATGGATTGGTTAGCGAAGCATAAAGGAGAAATAGTTTGTTATGAGAAGCTTATTCGTATTCAGAAGCCGAATGGAGGTCAGTTGATTGTGCACGGAGACAAAGCTGGGAAACGCCTTAAAGTTATTTCTTGTTTAAAGGTTCGCGAGTATGTCCGTCAGGGTTGTTCTTTATATCTTGCTCACTTGGTGAAGAAGGACTCTGCGATAAAGATTGATGGTGTGCCGATTGTTCGCGAGTATTCTGACGTTTTTCCCGACGATTTACCTGGAGTCCCTCCCCAGAGACAAACCGACTTTCGTATTGATCTTATTCCTGGAGCAGCACCTGTTGCTAAGGCTCCGTATCGTTTGGCTCCTTCCGAGATGCTCGAGTTGTCGAAACAAATTCAGGAACTGGTAGATAAGGGTTTCATTCGTCCTAGTTTCTCCCCGTGGGGTGCTCCTGTTCTCTTTGTTAAGAAGAAGGATGGCTCCATGCGTTTATGTATTGATTATCGGGAGTTAAACAAGTTGACTGTGAAGAACCGTTATCCCCTTCCTCGTATTGATGACTTATTCGATCAACTTCAGGGTTCTTGCTATTTCTCAAAGATCGATCTTCGCTCTGGTTATCATCAGCTGAGAGTTCGAGAAGATGATATACCTAAGACTGCTTTTCGTACTCGGTATGGTCATTATGAGTTCATGGTGATGCCGTTTGGTATGACAAACGCCCCTGCAGCATTCATGGAACTAATGAACCGTATTTGTCGTCCGTATCTTGACAAATTCGTTATCGTATTCATCGACGACATTCTTATCTATTCCCGAAGTCGCAAGGAACATGAAGAGCATTTGCGTCTTGTTCTAGAAGTGCTTCGAAAGGAAAAGTTGTATGCGAAATTCTCTAAGTGCGAGTTCTGGTTATCCGAGGTTCAATTTCTTGGCCACGTGGTTAGCGCGAAGGGTATTCATGTTGATCCTGCTAAGATTGAAGCTGTCAAGAGTTGGGTTGCACCGAAGTCACCAACCGAAATCCGTTCATTTTCGGGTCTTGCTGGGTATTATCGCCGATTCATCGAGAACTTCTCCAAGATCGATTCACCTATGACAAAGCTGACACAGAAAAGTGAACCATTCGTTTGGGGTACCGATCAGGAGGAAGCATTTCAGATATTGAAGCAGCGGTTATGTGACGCTCCTATTCTTAGTCTGCCAGTTGGTTATGAGAATTTTGTGGTTTATTGCGACGCTTCGCACAAAGGTCTTGGTTGTGTGCTTATGCAGAATGGTAAAGTTATAGCTTACGCTTCGCGTCAGTTGAAAATCCATGAGCAGAATTACACGACACATGATCTAGAGTTGGGAGCCGTCGTCTTTGCATTGAAGATTTGGAGACATTATCTGTATGGGACCAAGTGTACTGTATTTACCGATCACAAGAGTCTACAGCACATATTCGATCAGAAGATGCTGAACATGAGACAACGACGCTGGGTTGAGTTGTTGAACGACTATGATTGCGACATTCGCTACCATCCTGGTAAGGCGAACGTTGTTGCTGATGCACTAAGTCGTAAGGAGACAGTCAAACCAGTCCGTATTCGTTCTATGATGGTATCTATTCAGACGAGCTTGAAGGCTCGGATTATTCAAGCACAAGAGGGTATTATGACAGAGGGCCGTGTTAAAGAGGAAAGATTGTATAAGTTGGCGTTGGAACTAGAACCGAAGGAGGATGGAGTTCTGTATTTCCTGGAGCGTATTTGGGTTCCGATTAGTATCCGTCAGTTGATTCTGGACGAAGCCCATAAGTCGAACTATTCCATTCATCCGGGTTCGGACAAGATGTATCATGACTTGAAAGATTTTTATTGGTGGCCGGGTATGAAACGCGAGATCGCCGAGTATGTTAGTCGATGTTTGACGTGTTCCAAAGTGAAGATTGAGTATCAGAAACCGTCTGGGCTACTTCAACAACCGAAGATTCCCGAGTGGAAATGGGAGCGTATTACCATGGATTTTGTTACAAAGCTTCCGAGATCTTCGAGTGGTTATGACAGTATCTGGGTTATTGTTGATCGTTTGACGAAGTCTGCTCATTTCCTACCGATTCGTGAGAATTATCCGATGGAGAGATTCGTACGTTTGTATATCGCCGAGATTGTATCGAAACACGGTGTTCCTGTATCGATTATTTCCGACCGTGATGCTCGTTTCACTTCACGATTTTGGAAGACTTTTCAGACCGCTATGGGTACAAGGTTAGATATGAGTACCGCCTATCATCCTCATACCGATGGTCAGAGTGAGAGAACTATTCAGACTATGGAAGATATGCTGCGAGCTTGCGCAATTGATTTTGGTGGTAGTTGGGATGTTCATTTGCCGTTGATTGAGTTCTCGTACAACAACAGCTATCACACGAGTATCAAGTGTGCACCATTTGAAGCTTTATACGGCCGCAAGTGTCGATCGCCTGTATGTTGGGCAGAAGTTGGAGATAGTCAGATTTCCGGTCCGGAGATTATACAAGAGACCACTGACAAGATCTTCAAGATCAAGGAACGATTGATTACTGCCAGAGATCGACAGAAGAAGTATGCTGATAAGCGCAGGAAGCCTCTCGAGTTCAGTATTGGAGATATGGTATTATTGAAGGTATCTCCATGGAAAGGGGTTGTCCGGTTTGTGAAGCGCAGCAAGCTGAGTCCGAGATACACGGGTCCGTTCAAGATCTTAGCCCGCGTCGGCCCAGCTGCGTATCGATTAGAATTGCCGGCAGGACTGAGCAGCGTGCATAATGTATTTCATGTATCTCAGTTGAAGAAATGCCTGGCTGACGAGACGTTATTAGTTCCTCTTGAGCAACTCCAAATTGATGATAAGCTTCATTTCGTTGAGGAACCGATCGAGATCGTTGCTAGTGATGTTAAGCGTCTGCGACGAAGTAAGATTCCGATTGTCAAAGTTCGCTGGAATTCCCGCTTTGGTGCTGAGTTCACATGGGAACGCGAAGATGAAATTCTGCGGAAGTATCCTCACCTTTCTCCCGGAAGTAGTACCCAGTGATAATTTCGTGGACGAAATTCTTTTTACTTGGGGAGACTGTGACATTCGCGAATTTCACGGTATTATTCTATCGTCTCGTATTCGTTTTATTTAATTATGTTCGTGTTTTGACACTATTGTATTCCTTTTATGTTTATCGTATTCGTATTTTATGAGTATCGTATTCGTATCTCTCGTATTTTATTGGGTATCGTAATTGTATTTTATGTGTATTTACGTTTATCGGGTATATAGTATGTGATTCGGATCTTTATGTCGGGAACGTATAGTCTTAAGTGCCTTTAGTATAAGTCTAGTATGCTCTTATGATAAGTTTAGGGGAATTATGCCTTAATTATATGATTAAAATTAACGTTTAAAAAGTATTTCACTTTTAGTCTTTTCGGAAATTTTATTACAAAACTAGTCCTATGGGATTTTTCTATTACAAGACTAGTCCTAAAAGAATCCTACCAACTTATTTGTCTTTATCCTCCACCAGAATTTGTCCTTATCCTCATTTGTCATCACTCTCTCTCTCTCTAACTTCTCTCTCAAGAAAACACCTACAAACCTCCACCTTCTCTCTAACTTTTCCGGCGATCCAACCGTCGAAATTCAAATCCGAGACCGGATTATTGATCACCATCATCATCTTCACCTATCCTCCAAGTTTCATTACGATCAAGTATGTATTCCTCCATTTTTGTTTTAAACTTTATTCTATTTTGATTCCATCACGTAAATCCCAATTTTCACCGTCAAAACCGAGATTTTATTGAGGATTATTGTTCCTAAATGTATTCTGGACATAAGGTTTTGATTATAGATCATTTGGACATTTAAAACACTCCGAAATCGATTTCCGATTGCTATTTTCGTAAAAACCCCGATACGTCACGTAACTGTGGTTACGTTCACGTAACTAAGCTTAAACCTCACGTAACAGAACCTATGATCACGTAACTCCAGTGTTACGCCCGTAAGTGTCAATTACGTGACCTATAGGTCACGTAACACCAACATATTCACGTAACTTACTTGTTGTTCACGTAAGTCCCTTGTTACGTTCACGAAATTAAGCAATTACGTGACTTGCATGTCACGTAATTAGGGTTGTCACGTAATAAGATGCATCCCGTAGCTTGAGGGTCACGTAATTCCCCCATATACAACGTAATGTCATGTATGATCGCGTAACATTGCCTCGTTCACGTAATAATCTTGTTTCGCACGTAATTGTCTATTACGTGACTTGAAAGTCACGTAATTGACTCCTTATTCACGTAATTATGATCTTATGCACGTAACTTGTCCATCACGTAACAAGGATCACGTAAGTGCCTTGTTACGCACGTAATTGATGTCTTGGTCACGTATTTCATTGCTTATTCACGTAATTCCTTGTTTGAATCCCATAACTTTTGGCTCAAGTAACATTCTATAACACGTAACTTGATACTTACGTGACTTATAGTGCACGTAAGTATGAAGAATCACGTATCTAGTCTGTTGACTTTCCGAAACACTTGTATTCCGTTATATCGATGCTCCTATGAGTCATTTCAAAACCCGTATAAAACGTTAATCATTAAGGCATAACCCTACTAGACTTAGAGATACTTAGACATGTTTATTTACGTGATGTATAGGGCACTTAGACGTTGGAGCTTGACGGTATTGTAGTATTTCCCGACATATAAAGATTTGGATTGCTTTGCTATACAGTGAGTTATTCGTTGCCCTTTTTACCGCTTTTACATTTTGGGCATGATTAGCGTTAAACAAATGTATTTTATGGTATGTATGTGTTATGGATATGTATTGTGGATATGATGCTTTAGATGGTCTTACCCAAACTCGTACCGCCTTTGTGGTAGTATGAGGCCCCATATACACACCTGTTAGCTATTAGCCGCCGGTTCGTATATATAGCGCTATATGGGTCTAACAAACCCTCATTCTAACACGTTATTATGATAAGGGAGGAGCCCTGTCCGTGTTAGTAATGTTATGACCGATTATTTCCGAGAACAACCTAGCTTAAGACACTAGGTGGGGTTAGTTGCCAGTATTGTTAAGGGTCAGGTGTATCTTATGTTCCTAAAGCTGTTATCTATCCAGTATGTATTTTATGATATGATTATGGTATTTTATGGTATATGTATGAATATTTTATCGAAAGGTTTGGTATACTTCAAATATATTTTGAACTATCTTTTCAAAAAGGACTTATCTTCAAATCTTATCTTTTGGGTCAAACTTATTGAAAACTTTTATACTAATATGTTTTTATTTACTATTGCGAATAATTCACCAAATTTATGTTGACGTCGTATTTTAACGCTTTTCAGGGATTTGAGGTTACCTCTTTTGATGCTATGCTTGCTTGGCTACTTGGGACTTTTTGCTGGAATTTATTTTGTTATTGTAATTCCTTAGTTTCCCAAACTCTGTAGCCGTATTTTGATATTATTCGGATGATTGTAATAACGTATTTTACTTCAAACTCT
The DNA here is from genome assembly GCA_910822075.1 of Senecio squalidus. Taxonomy (NCBI): domain Eukaryota; kingdom Viridiplantae; phylum Streptophyta; class Magnoliopsida; order Asterales; family Asteraceae; genus Senecio; species Senecio squalidus. The sequence continues at coordinate 55,735,215 of CAJVGC010000508.1, forward strand.
TTATCTATGTTGATGATGTTTGGTTTATTTATGTTTGATGTAACCTTGAATCTCTGATACCGTATACACTGTACACCTCGGTTCCGCCATTTACGCGGGGTGTGACAGAAGTTGGTATCAGAGCCAATGGTTATAGCGAACTAAGTGACCTTACGGAATCACTTAGACTATGACCTAGGCTTTTGGACCTATCTGATTTACTCTATGTGCGCATTTCTTTCTTTTGTGGGCCTGTATGTGATTTATGTGCTATATGTGCTTTTATTTTGCTTTTTATGTTTTGAGGCCTGCTCGTTTTAGTCGCACATACAGTTTACCGTTCTGATTTATTCCGTTTGATATTCGTAGAAGATGCCGCCTAAGAGAACTTCTACTAGAGCTACTCTTGCCGTCACCGCTCCGAGAAGGTCGGCAAGGCGAGGTCGCGCCAGCGCTAGATCGGGTGCTACTGCTCAGAATACCACTGCTGTCCCCAATACTACTTCTGCTACTCCGAACATCAGTCAGCTGATTGCGGAGCAGATTGCAGCAGCTATACCAGTGATTGTGGCACAACTTAAGGAGACACCAGTGCAAGATGCTGACTTAGGGTTTGAAGAACCTGTGATGCAAGATGGTGGAGCAGAAGGTATGGCGTCTGGGCGCGATGGTTCCGATGTTGGAAGAGCAGTGCACGTAGGAGTTGGTGGACCAAGTATTGTTATTGAAGATCCACCCCGAGGCTGTTCGTATAAAGCCTTCCTGGATTGCAGACCTACTGAATTTAGAGGTACTGAAGATGCTGTTGCTACCCTGCAGTGGTTTGAGAGGATGGAGTCGGTATTTGATGTATCGGGATGTGCCGATGAGAGCCGAGTTAAGTATGCTACATATCTGTTCCAGGGTAAAGCCCTCACTTGGTGGAACTATGTGAAGAAGGTTCAGGGTCGAGCTGCTATTACCTTGATGACATGGGAAAATCTGAAGGTTTTGATGAGGAAAGAGTATGTGCCGCCTTCTGAGACGCAAAGATTGGAGAACGAGTTGTGGAACTTAACTATGCAAGGTGCTGATTATCGGGGGTATGTGAATCGCTTCTACGATCTATGTGTTTTGGCTCCTCGTCTGGTTCGCACTGAGAATGAGAGGATTGAACGCTTCACTCATGGGTTGCCCCAAACTATGCGAGATCACATTATCTCTCACTATCCGGGGACTCTTCAGAGTGCGGTCGATATTGCTGGTCGGCTGACCGCAAGTGCGATCCGTGGTGGTACTCTACAGCCGGTGGTGAACCGAAGAGATTCTGGTCGATCTGACAGAAGAAATGTGGGTAATTCGAGGAAGAGAAGCCGTAGTCAAGATCAGAGACCTCAACATCCTCAGGTGTATGCGTTGACGGGTGCTGGAACTGGTCATCAGGGCGTGCGCCCTAAGTGTGACACTTGTGGTAGTGCTCATGCGACAAATGTAGCGTGTTGGGTTTGTAAACGCTGCAAGAAGTTAGGCCACACCGAGCAATATTGTAGAAGAACTGTTGGAGCGTGTTATGAATGTGGAGAAATGGGTCACCTCCGTCAGCAGTGTCCCAAACTTGTATCATCTACTTCCCTTCCTACCCCTGGTGCTGGTACTAGTGCTAGAGGGAAAAGGGTTATTTATGTTTTTAAGAGTTCTTTTTATATGGAAGAAAGGATGAGGATGAGAAAAAGGGTTATTTTCTTATAGTTTTTTTGAACATAATTTCTTTTTTCATAGTTAGACACACACAAAATAAATTTAATTAATATTTATATTTATACATTTTATATATATAATTAAAATTATTATATAAAAACAGCCCCCAATTTAGCCTGGCCCAACCAGTTGTAGTCTAAAAAGGCCCAATTATTTTGTTTAACGCTCGGATTTAGTCCGACACTTTATGAGTAACTTTTTAAATCTAGCAGCAACACGTAATTAACACAATCTCCTTTAATATCATTTGTTAAATTTATGTATCAAATGTGTTTATAAATGCCAATAGGGTTTGTCCCATTGGTAGGGGTTGTTATCTACTAGGGAGGTCTTAGATATGTAACTAACTTTGATATAAGATTCGTAGATCGTATATTGGCTAAATGGATGTCACTGTAGCCCCGAATCACTAACTGTTAAAAAAAAAAAATGTGTTTATAAATATTTATTTGTACTTTTTTTCTATAAGTGTAGCATTTTTTTATAATACTCCCAATAAGATTTATTGTTGAATCATGTGACGATAACTTAATAAACTATTTATGGGTTGGGAAAATCAATGGCATTGGAAGACTGTTTTCGATGAAACTTGATATTATCAATCTAGATCTATCTTTTTATTGATAAGTTTCTAAAACAACCACCAAAACTCAACTTCAGGAACTCCAATGGCTTCTCCTCCCACTAACCTTCACTTAATCTTGTTTCCTCTAATGGCTCAAGGCCATATGATACCCATGGTGGACATAGCACGAATACTAGCTCAACGAGGCGCTACGGTTACTATAATCACAACTCCTGTTAATGCTAACCGTTTAAAAACTGTCATTGATCGAGCAATTGATGCAAAGCTCAAGATTCAAGTCCTTGAACTTCAGTTTCTTTCGACCGAAGTTGGATTGCCTGAAGGATGTGAAAACTTCGACTTGCTTCCTTCAGCTTCACTTGTGTTCAATTTTTTTACCGCGATGGATATGCTAGAGGAACCAGCAGAAAAACTGCTCCGAGGTTTAAGTCCTGCTCCAAGTTGCATCATTTCGGATAATAGTTTTCCATGGACGACGGATGTGGCTAAGAGGTTGAATATTCCTAGGCTTGTTTTCTATGGACCTGGTTGCTTTACGTTCTTATGCATACATATAGTGATGAATACTAAGATACTGGAGGAAATTGAGTCTGACTCTGAGTACTTTGTGATGCCCGGTCTTCCTGACCGGATTGAAGTTACTAAACCCCAAGTTTCGAGTTGGGCAAAAGGACATTCGAAAGAAATGATGGAAAGGTTTGAACGAATTCAAGAAGCGGAGAAATATACATATGGGGTTGTTGTTAATAGTTTTGAGGAGTTGGAGCCAAAGTATGTTGAAGAATTCGCAAAGGCGTTAGGAAAGAAGGTGTGGTGTATTGGTCCAGTTTCACTATGCAACAAAAATTTCCTTGATATAGCCGATAGAGGAAAAAAGGGTGAGGTCAGCGACCTTGATTGCGTGAAATGGATGGATTCAAGAGAGCCACGTTCATTGGTCTATATTTGCTTGGGAAGTTTATCTCATGCTGCCACAGACCAAACCATTGAGCTTGCAATAGGATTGGAGTTATCGAATGTACACTTTATTTGGTTCGTTAGGCAGTCAAGTGAAAAATTTGAGAAATGGCTCCTAGAAGGTGGATATGAAGAAAGAATGAAAAACAGAGGCCTAATTGTACGTGGTTGGGCACCACAGATATTGATATTGTCACACGAGTCTATTGGAGGTTTCATAACACATTGTGGATGGAACTCGACTCTAGAAGGGATTTGTGCTGGGGTCCCAATGGTTACATGGCCCCATTATGCGGATCAATTTCTAAATGAAAGATTTATCATAGACGTGTTGAAAGTTGGTGTGAGAATAGGTGTGGAGGTCCCTGCTTTTTTCGGTGAGCAAGATACATATGAAGTGATGGTGAAGAGGGAAGAAATCAAATTGGCTTTGGAAAGTCTAATTAGTAATGAAGAAGGAAAGATAAGAAGAAAAAGGGCGGCTGAGCTCGGGGAAATGGGAAAGAGAGCAATGGAGGAAGGTGGTTCGTCTCACATTAACATGACGTTGATGATTCAAGCTATTACTGAAGAAGTAGCCACGACCACTAGACCAGTTCAAGATATTGTGTAGCCTTTATAACTTGTGCTCAAGAGTGAAGAAGTAGCCACAACCACTTGACCAGTTCAAGATATTGTTTAGACATTATAACTTGTGCTCTAGAGATGGTATCTTACATCCCGGGCCTGAACGATAAGAGGCTTATTGTCTACACATTTACAGAGTTTCACCCGAGCCTTAATAGGTAGAAAACTAGAAATCTTTATGTCTAGTTAGGGGGTGATCATATGAAACCTTATTATTTTCTGTTAGATAATGTGACTTAAAAACTTGAAGGGTAATTTAGTTAGTTGGTATTTGACTCGTTTTGTTATTTGATTTCGTTTCGAATTAGGATTTATTTTTGGTCGTTAGTCTCCTATAAATAGGAAAAATCAAAATTAGAATTGGTACCTTTGAATTTGAATACGAATTAAACATTTGATTCGACTTTGTTCTTGTCTCTGATCCTAATATTTTCCTTGTGAATATTTCACTTTGATCGAGTCAGTGGTTAATGATGAGAAACGTACTTTTCGTTTTATTACAAATAAGTGAATTTACTTTTTTTTTTATGACGCATCACACTTAAAGCTATCATGTATAACTTTAGGTCAATTTTCCATAAGAACATGGTTAGAATATAGTAAGATTAGCTAACCTAACTTTGAAACATAAACCTCTCCACAAACCAAAAAAAGTTTGAAGAAATCTCCTAAAAACTGATGTTCTAAACTAAACAGAATTACAAAAACTGATGTTCTAAACTAAAAGAAAAAATAAATAATAAAAATTACAAAAACGGTTCTTTGCGAATAAGACAAAAAGGGTAAATTGGTCATTATGATAAAACTAACAGAATTGAGTTAACCCTAACGGACTAAAGGACTGTCCATGTGCAGAAATTCAAAATAAAGGACTATCAATGTAACTTTTCAGAAAATAAGACGAAAAATGCCACTTGGATAAGAGGAAAAAGACCATCCGTGTAATTAACTCTATGTATATTTAGGCCACATGAAAGAAGAAAGACTTGGTGGAGACAATTAAAAGATGAGATCGTCTGTGGAGATGGGATGTGTGGGGGTTTTGTTTAATGGGATTGGTAGGAGAAATTACGTATTTATCTTTTAACAACTTTTAACGGTTGTTTAAACAAAGGACGGTTGATGTGCAATGTTTCAAAAACAAGGACGTTTGGTGTACTTTTAAACTTGAAAGGTCGATAAGTGTCATATTAAATAAACCAAAAGGACCATCGGTGTAATTAACTCTTATTTCTATCATATGAAATTGTCCTACAGTAGTCACTTTTCGCTCACTCATTATTCAAAAAATGATAGCTTTTTGCAAAATGAATATGTAGCTACATCATAATGTAGTTATGTTATCCTCTTATCAATAAAAAAAAAACCGAGTAACAGAAAAAGTACTTGATGGGATACTAGCAAACTGTGTTTGTGTATGTGTGTCGTATAATATATGATGTATTGACAATATTATCGTTTAAGCGAATAAATAAAACGTGGTGTGATCCTAGACAACTTAATGTCGTTGATTGATACAAGTGATCACTATTATATAAAATGTAGGTGGCATCACTCTGTACTAAACCAAGCTCGAGCAATTATTACCATTTACTTTTCATGTGTATATATACTCTCAAGTCTCAACCAAGCATCACCTCGAAACGTTGTAATACCAACTTTAAAAATGTGCATTCATGCACCCCTTATTAAACCTAGACAAATGATTTTGTACCTTCATGATGTCTAGCTAATGACGCTCGAGCTAAACTATATAAACGAGTAGATTATAAACTTCTTAGACGTAGGCTTTTTAGATTGACTTAGTGTTCTTGGCTACTTCTTCGGTGATAGCTTGAATCATGGAGGTCATGTTAATGTGAGATGACCCACCTTTTTCCATCGCTTTCTTTGCCAGTTCCCCGAGCTCTCTAGCCCTCTTTCTTCTTTCTTTTCCTTCTTCGGTATCCATTAAATGTTCCACAGCAGATTTAATGTCTTCCCTTTTCACGCTCACTGCATGTGTATCTTGCTCGGCGAAAGAAACAGGGACCTCCACACCTATTCTCACACCAATTTTCAACACGTCTATGATAAATCTTTCATTTAGAAATTGATCCGCAAAATGGGGCCATGTAACCATTGGGACTCCAGCACTAATCCCTTCTAGAGTTGAGTTCCATCCACAATGTGTCATGAAACCTCCAATCGACTCGTGAGACAATATCAAGATTTGTGGTGCCCAACCACGAACCATTAGGCCTCTATCTTTAATTCTTTCTTCAAATCCTCCTTCTAAGAGCCATCTATCAAATTCTTCACTTGTTTGCCTAACAAACCAAATAAAAGGTACATTCGATAACTCCAATCCTAGTGCAAGCTCAATGGTTTGCTCTGTGGAAGCATGAGATAAACTTCCCAAGCAAACATATATCAACGAACATGGCTCTCTCGAATCCATCCATTTCAAGAGACCATGCTCATTGACCTCTTCCTTTTTTCCTCTCTCGGCTATATCAAGGAAACTTTTGTTGCACAGTGAAACTGGACCAATACACCACACTTTCTTACCTATCTCCTTTGTGAATGCTTCAACATACTTTAGCTCCAACTCCTCAAAACTGTTAACAACAATCCCACATGAACCTTTCTCCGCTTCATGAATTCGTTCGAACGTTTCCATCATTTCTTTTGAATCTCCTTTTCCCCAATCCGAAGCTTGGGCTTTGGTAATTTCAATATGGTCAGGCAGACCGGGCAGCACAAAGTACTCAGAGTCAGACTCAATTTCATCCAATATCTTAGTATACATCACTTTATGTATGCATAAGAACGTAAAGCATCCAGGTCCATAGAAAACAAGCCTAGGAATATTCAACCTCTTAGCCACATCCGTCGTCCATGGAAAAACGTTATCTGAGATGATGCAACTTGGAGCAGGACTTAAACCATGTAACAATTTTTCAGCTGGTTCCTCCAACATATCCATTGCAGAAAAAAAATTGATCACAAGTGAAGCTGATGGAAGCAAGTCGAAATTCTCACATCCTTCAGGCAAACCAACTTCAGCTGATGGAAATTGGAGTTCAAGAACCTTAATCTTGAGCTTAGCTTCAATTGCACGGTCAGTGACTGATTTAAAGCGTTTTGCGTTAATAGGAGTTGTGATTATTGTAACCATAACGCCTCGTTGGGCTAGTAACCGAGCTATGTCGACCATGGGTATCATATGTCCTTGAGCCATTAGAGGAATTAAGATAAAGTGAAGGTCGGTGGAAAGAGAAGCCATTGAGAAATATTTGCTTGTAATCTGCAAAACCCAAATGAGGTAAGAACTAAAACTTAAGATTCGATATTTATTAACCTTAGCCCTTAGGTAGCATGAGGCAACTGTGGTCCAGTCAAAAATGTGTTATTTGTAGTTGGAGTTTTCTGAGATATACCCTACACACCATCCTCCAACGCATGTTTTTTATCACTGTGATTCCTTATCATCTGAGTTTGTAAATATACATGATATTTTGCTTATTTTGATGTAGTTTTTCGAATACAAAATACTTATACATTAATGTATTAAACCATTTGTTGAGTTATGGCAAAAACATGAATGTGTTTTTGTCAAGGTTATAGATAACGTAAGGCGTGGCGTGGCGGCATGAGCAAGCCTCAAGCTTTGTAAGAAATGGCGAGACATGGCGTTTTTCAAGGCGTGAAAAAGCGGCAAAAAATTAATATATTTTATAATTTTATATATACTTTTATATATATTTTTACTATTATTAAGTTATATCAACACCAATAAATTATAAAAAGTTAATAATTTCATATATCAATATACAACTAATGTAAAATATAGTAACCAAGCTTTACAAAGAAGTTATCCATCACTTCGTGTCGGCTACTCCAAGTCTTGAGAAACGGCGAGACATGGCGGCGCCATGGCGGCTACTCCAAGCCTTGAGAAAAGGCGAGACATGGCGGTTTCATGGCGGGTTATTTAGAACACTACTTTTTGTGTACAAAACTACATTTTTGTTCTTTTTATCTTCGAACCATTTGTTGAGATACGATTTCAAAATTTTTCCAAATCGTACATCGCACGGGTATAATTCTTTTTTATTCACATGGTAACCGCAAACTTTTTATGACTCGATAAAATATATATCACATGGTAACCACAAACTTTTTACGACTCGATAAAAGTTAGAACAATCGTTTTTAGTTTTCAAAGTTGAGATGCTACGGAAGCTTCTTTGAATAATTAAGAAGTTAAGTGCTTGAATGTAATAGACTACTGTTAGTATTTGAACATGTCAAATAAAATGTGTGTTTATAAATATGTGAGCATATGAGTTGCACACATTGACATTTAGACATGACTACACGTTTATATATTTATTCTATATTACTTAATATGTTGAGTTTAATATTTAATAAATGGAAAGATGTATTATGTAATTATGGAGATTTCGTAATTATAATACGACTTGTACACCAAGTTAACTACCCATATAATAAATGCTAAGGGTTCATTATTTGTATCCCTTGGAATCGTTTTCTCCTCCCCTTGATCAAAAACCGATCGGCTCATTCTCTAACGGAACCGATCGGCTAAACACCATTGTGGTGAGTTTTGGTTCATTTGCTTGGGCAATCGTTGTGGAAGTTTTAAACGTGTACTAGCATACAAGTCTGTTGCTAAAAAATGTGTCGTGTACAAGCCTCTAGAATGATTTCACTAAAAATCCTAAACAAGGTAAATCAATAACAAAAGTATAATTATTTAGTTAATTAAAATCGTTTATGTGTTTACCTAACTTTCAAATATTTTCATTTATGTGATCGGATATACTTGATATCCAAAAAAAACACAACGTGCAATATAACATTATTTGTTTAGAAGTTTTTGATTAGTCGGAATATATATAATAACAATATTTGAGAGTTAGAATACATATAATTGAAAGTAGATAATCTTAATATATAATAAAAGAGAGATCTAAAATGACACTTGACAAAGTAATAACCATTAGATGAAAATCCAACTTTAATTTGAACCATTAGATCATTTTGATGATTTCATCATTAACAATTTCATTTTAACTCATTTACTTTAAATAATTTAACCCATATTTTTAAATCGTAATTATTAAATAAAATTAAGTAACTTTTTTACTTTAAATAATCTAACACCTATATTTTAAATTAATTCTAAAAAATACAAAACATATTTTTTCTTCAAACACATACACATTTTTAGTATAAAAAGAAAAGAAAATAATTTATTTGTTTTACGAGTGTTTTGCATATAATGGAAAACATATCATATAACAATATCTCCTGTTTTTTTCGCCCTATTAACCCAATAATTTTAGTTTTTTTATATATTATAAAAAGAAAAGAAAATTATTTTATTGTTTTACGAGTGTTTTATATATAACCGGTGAACATATCATATAAAAAAATCTTATGTTTTTTTTTCCGTCCTATTTATGCAATATTTTTATTTTTTTTTATATATTAATATTTTAAATTAATTCTAAAAAATACAAAACATATTTTTTCTTCAAACACATACACATTTTTAGAATAAAAAGAAAATAAAATAATTTATTTGTTTTACGAGTGTTTTGCATATAATGGAAAACATATCAAATAACAATATCTTTTGTTTTTTTCGCCCTATTAAAACAATAATTTTAGTTTTTTTTTTATATATTATAAAAAGAAAAGAAAATTATTTTATTGTTTTACGAGTGTTTTATATATAAACGGTGAACATATCATATAAAAAAATCATCTGTTTTTTTTTCGTCCTATTTATGCAATATTTTTAGTTTTTTTTATATATTAATATTTTAAATTAATTCTAAAAAATACAAAACATATTTTTTCTTCAAACACATACACATTTTTAGTATAAAAAGAAAATAAAATAATTTATTTGTTTTACGAGTGTTTTCATATAATGGAAAACATATCAAACAATATCTTCTGTTTTTTTCGCCCTATTAACCGAATAATTTTAGTTTTTTTTTTTACATATTATAAAAAGAAAAGAAAATTATTTTATTGTTTTACGAGTGTTTTATATATAAACGGTGAACATATCATATAAAAAAATCTTCTGTTTTTTTTTCGTCTTATTTAGGCAATATTTTTAGTTTTTTTTATATATTATAATTATTTTATTTTTAATAAGATTTTTTCCGAATTACACAGTAAATATTTTATTTAACTTCACATTTGCTAACTTAATCATTTTGTCTACATGACTAATAGTTTTCTATTAAGCTTTTTATATAATTTATATGCTCTTTGTTAATATTATATATTTTTTGATATAATTCTTCGCGTATTAGACGGGTCCATAAGCTAGTATTCTACTAGAGAAAATGCAAACATAGTTGAATATATAAAAACATGGTATATATGCTTACTACAGAAAATGCAAAGTTAAAACCCCACTATTTTAAAAGGTTCGCCGCTTTGGATGTTCTGTCAAAAGATTAGACTCTCGGTCAATAAAGCGTAACAGGAGGAGTTATTACTTATTAGGGTGTTATGAAAAGGATACAAATAACAGTTAATTAGCATGTACATCCAGTTTAAGTCGATATATGTTGGGAAATATAGAGGATTAAAGTAATTAAAATGACTAAGCAGAGTAAATTTGCTTCTTTTTTTTTAATTATCATTTTCAAAAGTTGCAGAATAGAAAATTCATCGCATACCTGCTCTGCTACTCAAAAGGATGATATAAACTCATAATGTCTCGGTTTTGAATTATTGTTACTTTCGGATTTTCAATCTTCATCAGGAAATGGTTGTCAAAAAGTTGCAGATAATATGTATACCGGTCATCCAGTTATTCAAAAAGATACACCAAAATCTACATCAGTTTTACATTAACATCTACTAATTAATCTAATATCATAAATCAAATTTGGTCAGATATCTCAAGGCGAGCCTTCGCAGCAACTCACAAAGTCCCAACTTGATAATATAAATTTCATCAATTATTATATAATAAAAAAAAATTTAAGATCAAAGTTAAAAAAGATAGATTTTAAAAGTCAAAACAGCATAATAATTATGTTAAGAAGTTAATATTTACTTCAATATGTTTTGCGTGAAGTTTTCTAAAGCTCTTTAAGAGCTATAACGTTTGTTTCCAAAAAGCAAAATAGTTTTTAGAACCACATAACTAATTTTTCAACTTTATGTGTGTTTTCACCTACAACAACAAATGTTGAAATTAAAAACAATGAAGTATATTCTCCGTTCCAATTTTATTGTTCACATTTCTGTTTTATGTTTGAGCAACGATTGTCAAACACGAAGGTGAAGTGATATCAACCTTGGATCTCCTGTGATGATCACAGTGCAAACCCAACAAGCTCTTGACGAACCTAGGGTGATCAAGGTTGAAGATGAAAGCAAGAGTGTATGAACTCCCGTGTGTGTTTAGATCAGATGAGAGAAAAGTGTTGAAGTGAGATTGAAGTCCAGTCCGTCGACCCTGATTAGACTATGTATTTATATTACCCGTTTCAAGCATAGGGAACGTCCATCAATCAATGACGATCATGAATGCTTAAACTGCCATGGTAATAAATCAGTGGTATACTAATCGTCTTCTACTTTATTATTTGTTAAGATGCGACGTCTCACAACCTAAGACAACCTAGCCTGTCAGGCGGGCGCCTGTCAGGAGGGCGCCTATCAGGAGGGCGCCTGTCAGGAGGGCGTCTGTCAGGAGGGCGTCTGTCAGGAGGACGCCTGTAAGGAGGGCGTCTGTCAGGAGGGCGTCTGTCAGGAGGGCGCCTGTCAGGAGGGCGTCTGTCAGGAGGGCGCCTGTCAGGAGGGCGTCTGTCAGGAGGGCGCCTGTCAGGCAATGGCATACAGGCTGTACAATCTTGACAGGCGTGTCTTGCTCCATGGGCTTGCTTGTAGGCAGCAGGCGGGCGCCTGTCAGGCAATGACATACAGGCTGTACAATCTTGACAGGCGTGTCTTGCTCCATGGGCTTGCTTGTAGGCAGCAGGCGGGCGCATGTCAAGCGGGCGCCTGTCAGGCAATGACATACAGGCTGTACAATCTTGACAGGCGTGTCTTGCTCCATGGGCTTGCTTATAGGCAGCAGGCTTTAAGCAATAAATATATGTAATCCCTACTAACCTCATCATGCCCCCGAGTTAGGATTTGTCAAAACAACAGTTTTCAAGTCGTAACTGCTCATTACCTCGTAAGTCTGTGTTCCCTTTTTTTTTTTTTTTTTTTTTTTTTTTGCGATCGAGCTAGAGTGCAGCCCCGGTACCGGCAGTTTAGGCCCGGGTACCGGGAGTTTTGATCGAGCAGGGGAAGCCCCGGTACCGGCAGTTTAGGCCCGGGTACCGGGATGATGATCGAGCAGGAGAAGGCCCCGGTACCGGCAGTTTTGGCCCGGGTACCGGGATGATGATCGGGCAGGAGAAGGCCCTGGTACCGGCAGTTTCGGCCCTGGTACCGGGATGATGATCGGGCAAACGCAGCCCCGGTACCGGAAATTTAGGCCCGGGTACCGGGAGTATTAGCTGAGTACCGGGAGAGTTGGGCGAGTACCGGGAGTTTTGGGAAGGGTACCGAGAGTTGGGGCGAGCATTCCGGAGACCGGGGCTAGTTACACCGTACCGGCAGTTCACTCAAGCAAGGGTACCGGGAGACTTTGCCTAGTACCGGCAGTTTAAGCAAGCAAGGGATAATGGGAAATTTTGCCCTAGTATCGGCTGTTTTGGCCGGGTACAAGCTGGTTTGATGTTTCTAGTCGTACGCTAAACCTTCTAATTGTAATTGTTTGTCTTTTTGCAGAAGTAATTGGTTGTTTGTGTTAGGAAGCTATCCTGCAGGTATATGACTTACTTGTCCTTTGTTGTCGTTGTTGTGATTTGGCATGGCGTTGTCTAGGTAGCCTTGATTTGTGTGACATTGTCTAGCCATTAAATATAATGTTTTATTGGATGATCAAGCCAATAACACATTATTGTTTTTTATCTTTTTATTATGGATGTTGTCCATGACACCGTCTTGGGTGTGCATGACAGTGTGTATATTTGGTTGTGCGTATGACACTTTCTTGAGAGCCCATGGTTCCTTTGTATGTCAATGACATAGGTAGATATGCTTTACATTGTGCCTGTGACACTGTGCCAATGGCACTTTTGTTGGTTAAGCTTTACTTTGTTTACTCGCGAGGATTGTCGCTTCCCAATGAGAAGTGTTTATCTTTTATCAAGTAGATTAAAAGACGAATATGATTGTATGTTATTTGGCCAGACATGGTTGTCTTTCTTGGCTTCATACATGTTGTATTGAACTATGTTCTTAGTTGTAACATTGTACGGAATGAAAGTGCATGGTTGGCGTTAGACTGAGATGTCTATTGTGGCCTTATGCTTTTTGTATTGAATCCTTACTTCAATATTTATTTGTTTATGCAAATGCCATAGAAAAAAATGATATTGTGCGATAATATTGGGATACAAGATCAGACCAAATGCTATTATTGCAAATTTCATGCATGACCATGACATTCCATGTGCTTGGAAACATTTATTGAAAACATAAAGGAAAAAATGACAGTAAAGACTATTGCACCTTGATAGGTCAGTTCATATTGGCTCCTTCATGTATCATGAAGACATGACCATCAGGTGGTCCGGGGTGTTCTGTGTCTTCCCCCTTCTTTTGCCATGCATAATTCTTCTTAGGTGGAGTTTTATTTGCTTGCTGCTTAGCGCCAGGGACAAGGTGTTCTAGCTTGCCTTCTTCCAAAGCCCGCCTGATTTCCCTTTTAAGCTCTCTACAGACATTTGTGTCGTGTCCATGGTCTTCATGGAAATCACAGTATTTATTCATGTTTTTCGTACCTGACCTATGCTCCATCTGGGGTGGAGGTGAGAAGGTAGCGCACACCTGCTCTGTTATCAAGATTTCTTTTGGTGTTTTGCTAAGAGTAGGCTCAGACGCATGTTTATCGTATGGGCCAAACCTCCTATTGCTCCTTTCATCTCGTCGAGTGTCGGTCCATGATTTGCCGCCGACCTCTCTTGTCATGGAGACAGTTTCCTTTGACCTTAGATAGTCATATGCCATGTCCGTGGCTTCTTTGAAAGTAATTGGAGTTCTCTTGATTAACTTTTCTTGCAGTTGTCCTGGAAGTAGGGAAAGAGTAAAGCCAGAAATTTGTTGACTCTCTGGTAACATGGCGATCTTCTGGCATTCTTGTGTGTATCGCTGGATAAAGTCACGCAACCCCTCTCCTTCTTTTTGTCGTATCAAATGAGCCTCTATATGAGTTCTATGTTGCTTCTTTTGTTGTACAAATTGAGTCACAAACTTGGCTTTTAGATCTGCGAAATCTTGAATACTCCTCTCAGGCAAGTCAGCAAACCAATCACGAGCGAAACCTTGTAGTGTTCCAGGGAACATGTGGCAAGCGACTGGGTCTAACCATTTCTCCGTCATAATAGCCTGTTCAAACAGAGCAAGGTGGTCGTCTGGATCTCGAGTACCGTCGTAAGTACCCACAACGGACGGGACTTTTTGCTTATCTGGGAGTGGGAATTTGGCAACCCAGTCACAAAATTTTGAAGTAACCACTGACAAAGGCATAGTGGCTGCACGGGGTGGAACTGCTGCCGTCACTAAGGTTTGCAACACTCTGAGCATGTCGTTAGACGTGTCATGTGGTAGAGGTGTTGGCGGGGTGTATGTGCTTGGTTGCCTTAGCCGCTCCAGGAGTTGTGACAACGGATCCACTGGTTGTACGGGCGCTGGCTGAGGCGTTGGGCGCAATGCCTCCACTAATTGTGACAACAAATCTGACGAAGCGGGTGGGGGTGGGGGTGGTGGTGGCTGAGTGCTCTGAGCCAACCTTCTAAGCAGTTCCACAATGGGATCCTCCCGAACCCCTTGAGTAGCGGTCTGAGGAAAGTTTGAAACAGGTTGTCTGACATGATCCGTGCCATCCTCCTGAGAGCTTGTCCCGTGGGACAAAAGAGGCTGAAATGGAGGGATGGATGTCACTGGTGGTGGTGAAGTAAACATACTTGTTCCAGCCAGCCTTGTGGAAAAAAAGGGACTTGTTAAAGAGGGATACCCCCGTGTCGTCCTTAGATCCGACACTGTATACTCAGAATCGACGTATGATTCTGGGATTGTGGTATGAACAGGTGAAGTCATCACCGCTTCCGGTGCAGTGGTAATCATAGTAGTGGTCATTTCTGGCGCTGAAGAAATGACCTGCGATGAATTTGTTGCCTCCATGGAAATGATTGATTACGGAGAGAAAAAAAAGGAATTGGGAAAAGTGAAACGCCGTTTAAAAAACGTGTCCCACGGATGGCGCCAATGTTTGAGCAACGATTGTCAAACACGAAGGTGAGGTGATATCAACCTTGGATCTCCTGTGATGATCACAGTGCAAACCCAACAAGCTCTTGACGAACCTAGGGTGATCAAGGTTGAAGATGAAAGCAAGAGTGTATGAACTCATGTGTGTGTTTAGATCAGATGAGAGAAAAGTGTTGAAGTGAGATTGAAGTCCAGTCCGTCGACCCTGATTAGACTATGTATTTATATTACCTGTTTCAAGCATAGGGAACGTCCATCAATCAATGACGATCATGAATGCTTAAACTGCCATGGTAATAAATTAGTGGTATACTAATCGTCTTCTACTTTATTATTTGTTAAGATGCGACGTCTCACAACCTAAGACAACCTAGCCTGTCAGGCGGGCGCCTGTCAGGAGGGCGCCTGTCAGGAGGGCGTCTGTCAGGAGGGCGTCTGTCAGGAGGACGCCTGTCAGGAGGGCGTCTGTCAGGAGGGCGTCTGTCAGGAGGGCGCCTGTCAGGCAATGGCATACAGGCTGTACAATCTTGACAGGCGTGTCTTGCTCCATGGGCTTGCTTATAGACATCAGGCTTTAAGCAATAAATATATGTAATCCCTACTAACCTCGTCAGTTTGTATTAAAATAAATATCCACTTTTAACTTCAATAAATCATAAAAGATTTTAATGGGTATTGGTAATATTTTATAGGTGAACAACGTTATGTTTATATATTTATAAAATATGGAGAAAATATTCGTTTTAAATAAAATAATAAAATATTAATGAAAGTTAAATATTTAGTGTAAATTATATTTTTTATTTTTCGTGGACATAGTTAAATGCGAACGCAATCCTTAACATTTCAAAATGCCCTCATCGTTTATGATAAGAATTTTTATTTTTATTTTTGTCTGGAGTGAAATGAAATGACAAAAATCCCCTTAAAATTTCAGTCACCGTCCTTTGAAAAACTTTTAAATTTATTTCATACGATAATCGAAACAAAGACACTCTTTATTTAACTTTGGGCAGTGAAGCAATTGAAATCGAAAATTTCTCTCATGGATGGTGAAAGATCGACATGATAACAGAAAGTGTATCTTACTCATTTATTTATTTTTAAAATTTTTGATAAACATAACATCTAGATATATGTTTAACAAGTTTAAACACCACTTTCATGTGTCAATTTTCATCGACTGGTATAGACTTATTTTCCTTTCTAAATATAATTTTTTTGTTTTTTAAATTAGTCAATTTATAATATTCAATAGAATTTTTAAAAATTAGAATATATAAAAATTTCATGTCAAGTTGACGACATACACGGATTATTTTTCAACTATTTAAAAGTAAGTTATTAACCCAAGTCTGTTACGTTTGGCGCAAAAAAGCAGTTTCTTTCTTCAAGTAAACAAAAGGAATTAGATACTATTACCGTTTCCTCGATTTTGGGTTTTCAGATTATTCTAATCTAATTTCATACACTTTTTGTTTCATAAATCTAGAGTGAAATTTAAGTAAATTCTCATAAAAAATGGGATCAAATTCTGGTCAGTATGATCTATCATTTAAGATCTTATTAATCGGTGATTCGGGTGTTGGTAAAAGTAGTCTTCTCGTTAGTTTCATTTCGGATTCCGTGGAAGAAAATCTTGCACCTACTATTGGTAATTTCACTTATATATTACGTATATAACCGTCAATCATCAAAATAATTGTCCATGCATTTAACGATAACTGCTCCTACATACAACATTATATTGGTGTTAACAAACTTCTATTTACTATGTTGCTTTGACTGATTTCGCTTCAATTTAGAATGTGTTAATTAATTGAATATTGTGATAGTTTGATTTGTTATTTTGATGTAAATTATGTTACATTATTCGATTTATCGGTATTTGTAGTGAGAATTCAACCATCGTCAAAATGGCTTAATTAGTGGTAAGTCGTACTCATGTCCTCATAGAGGTATCATGTTAAAACCTCTTTGGGTAAACATCTTTGAGTAGCTAGAGGAAAAGGGTTTGCAAACGGTCACGAATAGAGAAAAAACTCTTTTCATTTACCCGGTTGGCCGGTTGTAGTGAGAATTCATGTTTTTCGCCTAGTACTTTGCATATACAAATTTGATATGGATTTTGCTGCAAGTTTTTCTCCATATTTTTAAACTTTTAGTGTCTGTTATAAGTTTCAGTTTGGTTGTTAATTTTTCTAATTAAGTCAAGTTTCATATCTATCGTATCGTGGTGTAGTAGTTATTATTCGACTTACGTAGTCAAAGGCTAAGTGCCTTCCGTAAGATAGAGGAACTATACTTATTGAGCTTCGTACTTATTTTTGTATCTGTTGTATTGAGCAGGTGTTGACTTCAAAATTAAGCATCTTACCGTTGGCGAGAAAAGATTGAAACTTACAATTTGGGACACTGGTAAGCATTGCCAATATTATATAGACGAAACTACTATATAACATGTTCTGTCATCTGATAAAATTTCTATTGTAGCCGGACAAGAGAGATTCAGGACATTGACAAGTTCTTACTACAGGGGTGCCCAAGGGATTATTCTCGGTATGTTAACTTTTTTTCATCATTGTGCCCTGCATATTGAAGTACTCAAACGATATGTTCGCTTAAAGATATGGTTTGAAAAACGTAATTTTTTTACATATTGTCCTTTAACAGTAGTCACATTTAGATTTTTGTAAGATTAATTATGGACCATAAATCTCTTCAGATTAATTATGGACGAAGAGTATTTAATTGAAAGAGCTGAAATACAATTTTATAAAATCATGCTTGTTTCAAAAACGTCCGCCTTTATTCCCCCGCTTAAATGCAGAAAACGTTTACTTACCCAAACTCGTGGGCGTGTAGCCCACATATTTAGTTGTCACTAGAAGAGTAAATGTGTTTTGGATCATATATTGTTTTCGCTTTTTATATCATATTCCTTCAAGCTTGGTTAACAACATATAAATACCTCAATGTTTAATAGTGTACGATGTTACAAGAAGAGAATCCTTCACGAACCTATCAGAAATATGGGCTAAAGAAGTTGAACTTTACTCCACTAATCAAGACTGTGTCAAGATGCTTGTGGGAAACAAAGTCGACAAAGTAAGTTCAGTCTATATTTCAATAACGATATGCCTCCAAACTAATAAAGACAACTATTTTCTTGTTTCTTTGACTTTTTTAAACCGCCTCTTATCTATTTTCGCTTCTATTCATATCTGCAAATGAAGTTATAAACTGTTGTAAATGCTTTTGCAGGATACTGAAAGATTTGTGAGCAGGGAAGAAGGCATCGCTCTTGCAGAAAAACTCAACTGTTTATTTCTTGAATGTAGTGCCAGAACTCGGGAAAACGTACAACAATGTTTTGAAGAGCTTGCATTAAAGGTAACTATAGGATTATAATCAAATTTTTATATATTTTGATTTGGGTTATCGGACCTGGTAACCTTTTTACAAGTGTAAATACTATGTTTTTTCCCAAACCAGAGATCAGACCAAAGTTCGGTACCTTTTTGTCCAACGTGCCTGACATTAATGAGTTAGATACGTAATAAGTTGTGACGTGGTCGCATATCCTTTATCAATTCATTGATAAAGAAAGGGGTGATCGAGACCCCCATGTCCCAACACATTACTTGTATATCGTTTTCTTTATTAAAGCCAATAGAAAATAAAGTCATGTAGATTATTAATTATATTCACACACGATATGTAACGCAGATAATGGAGATTCCGAGTCTTCTAGAAGAAGGTTCTACAGTAGTAAAGAGAAATATTCTAAAGCAGCAAACAGAGAACCAGACCGCACCTACCAGTGTCTGCTGCTCATAAAAGAAAGGGGCTTGCGGTCTTGAAACCTTCGGCTAATGGAGCCCATGTGTTGATTTCGTCAACACCATGTAAATCACTGATTTCGTCGGTTAAAATAAACATCTAGTAGTGTGTCTAAAGTCGTCTGCATTTCTTTCCAGTGTATGTTTAGTGTGATTTCTATATAACTTGGATCTCTGAACGAGCCCCGGGTTTTTCTAGTATAATGAGAAGTGTTTTTATATTGTTTTCCTTTCCTCTAGTTTCTTTGTTCATTGAATTTTTGCCATCGAATAGAAATGCCATACCACTAGTTTCGTGAATATATCAATCATGTAACATGTTTAACATCAGTAGTTTTATTGCAACTAACTGCATAAAGTTTTCGCACACGTATTTAGCTAAAAATGAACCGACAAGGCCTCTAATGACCTTCTAATGGCATTTAAGGGGCTACTTATATGCTACACATTAGTTTTTAATCAACACTAGTTTGGCATAGAAATACATTTTTGTCAAACGTGTGTTGTTACTCGATGACTAACACACCCGAAGGCTTTACAACATACGTCATAAGGTTATCGTATGGCCTTAGAGAAGGCTATGTTCCTACCATGATAAGGTTACACATTCTAGATTGTCGAAATTTTATTTTCGATAACTTGGATCCTTTTATGTTTAAGCTGGAAACATTTCATTATACTTATGAAAAATGTATTCAAAAACGTTTTGTATAATACTTCAATGTAGCCCAAGTGGAAAGCAAGTACTTGGGTTGGCCCAAGAGATGAAACCCATTCTCACATAAATAGTTAAACTTTTCAAAAATATATATGTATCAGTCAATATAAATAAAGAATATGAAATTTGGGCTAATTGTTTGGAAATAAATAGAACTTACATCCAAAACTATTGTATACATCCATCTTTAAATTGGTCTATTATATCTATATAACTTTCAAAAATCTCTATTGAATGTATCAAACTTTTAAAAATCTGTTATTGTATGTATTCAACAATACGTGTCATCCATATAATGTGTCACGTAAGTTGCCACATCATCGTTTTGCTAAGATTTCATTGGTTGGATATATAAAATATCGATTTTTGAAAGTTAGATATATACAATAGACCAATTTAAAGATGGATGCATACAATAGTTTTGTATATAAAGTTCGATGCATTTCCAAACAATTAGCCTATGAAATTTCAAAATGGATCACTTATTTAATATATATAACCTTTTTCAATAAAATTATAGCTTAACTATCTTTTTGTGTTTTTGTTAGTTGTTAAACATGTTTAGTGTATGTATATTTAAGTAGTCTATTGTATAGTCTAGTTTAGCATTTATCCATGATGGTCTTATTGTAATATCTATTTATGTGTACATTGTGTTGATAAATAATATATAGAGAATCATATTTTCAATATGGTATCAGAGAAATAAATTTAGTCCCCGGACTTTTGCTCTCAAAATCCCCTATCATATCTATACTCGCTCTACTGTTTGGCATCAACGTCTTGGTCACCCGGTGAT
The DNA here is from genome assembly GCA_910822075.1 of Senecio squalidus. Lineage (NCBI taxonomy): Eukaryota > Viridiplantae > Streptophyta > Magnoliopsida > Asterales > Asteraceae > Senecio > Senecio squalidus. Next base: position 55,755,833 of record CAJVGC010000508.1, read on the forward strand.
CATATTTTAAAAATGTTAATTTCTTAAAATTTTATTTCATGTGATAAGGATAAGTCTCACGTGCTTTGTTAGTCATGTTAACTTGGCAAACACGTTCGACTACCATTTAGTGTTTCTGATTTAGTTGTGTCTACACCTTTTGATATTATACATTCGGATTTGCAGACTTCACCTATTGCAAGTTTTAGTGGTATTAAATATTATGTTATTTTTCTTGATCATTATACGCATTATCTTTGGGTTTACCCACTTTGTAAAAAATCCGATGTTTTTGAAAAATTTACTCATTTTTTCACATATATCAAATATCAATTTCACACAACTATAAAATCTTTTCAAATAAACTATTCCATGACTTCTTCACCATCCAGGGAATTCAATTTCGTTTCTCGTGTACGCACACTTCCCAACAAAACGGGAAATCTGAACGTATGTTGCGTACCATTAATCATGTAATAAGCACCTTGCTCTTTCAAGCTCATCTTTCCCCTACATATTGGGTAGAATCCCTTTTTAGGATACCTACCTAGTTAATATAATTCCATCGTCATCAATTGATCATGGTACACCATATTTTTTATGGATACATATCTAGTTAATATAATTCCAAATTCGCGTCTTACATGTTCCTTCTTGATCTAAGTATGTCAATATCTTCACAAAGGGACTACCGAATACTTTATTTACGGACTTTCATTCCAGTTTGAATGCCCAAATTTCTCCTCCCGATAAAACTGCGAGTGGATGTTAGTGTATGTATTTTTAGGTAGCCCATTGTATAGCCTAGTTTAGCATTGGCCCATGATAGCCCTATTGTAATATCTATTAACGTGTACATTGTGTTGACGAATAATATACGAAGAATCATATCTCCAATAAAACATATCCATACACATATTCCAAAACCCGGAAGTGTCGCTATATTTTAACGGGTGTTGATAACAACAACTTTGTGGAGTGTTTTAGAAATTAATTCTATATCTAATTTAGTTGTATATTAGTAATTTATTTGTGGTTTTTTAGATGCAGATTATAGTAAAAAATAATACACCAAAATTCTTTTAGAAGATATAATGCTACCCACAAAAAAATATTTTGTCAAACCGGCCACGCCTTTCCTCATTGATGAAGTGAATAGTTGGAGTAACCAAACACGGTTCTATTTGCGTGTTAATTAAGTGTTTCTTAACTCACAATAAATATTTCAACATTTATTAATCTCATTAATGATAATATGAATTGTGATTCACGACAATACTTAGTTCATTTTAATGAGTTGATATATTTTAAGCCCCAACTTTTTATCTTTGTTTTTCCGAAAGACAAACATCTAAAAAAAAATAGAGTTCCTGTGTATTAAACATGACATTTATTTAAAGAAATCCAAATGTTCATCACTTAATCAATCTAGTGCGTTTTTTTTTTGTTTTTTTTTTCTAGTTAATTGTATACCCATAATTTGCATCAAGTTTAATATGAAGAGAATAATTTAATAATTGTTATTAAACGAATGATATTATTTGTCAATGGGGGGTTTGTCACATTGCTAGGAGGTTGTCCGTCCATAGATTAGGAAATAACTAAGTTTGGTGTAAGGTTTTTGAGTCGCATACTACCCAAATAGATGTAATTACTATTACCCCGAATCACTAACATAACCGTTCTAAAAAAAAAGATTAAAAAGAAAAATAAAATAAAATACAGACCCATATTGATATCATGACACGTTATATACAAAGAGGAGTTTGATATGTTGATATGTTGACATGATGTATGTAGTGACGAATCTATATATCTATTTATCTAATTATGATAAACGAAAGTATATCATTGTACACATTACTCTCATTCCATGGATGAATATGTTCATCTTTTTTTTTATTAGATGATTCAAGTTATATGTCAAATTTGTGATATACTATATAATTTGTTGTTATTTCTTTCATACGTGTTCACGTTGTCACAAGGAAAATATTAAGCGTAATTGTGTTATAAGATGACCTAGGATAAGAAAGGTGGTTATACGATTTATGATCGATCTTCTTATCTTACCGTCACCAATTCACAACTCTCTTTTCTTATCTAAATTTTGGTTTTGTTTACTTATGTAAATGGTTAACTTGATATACTCGAACATGAGCAATGTGATATTATTGTTATAACGAGTATTCTCTAGATGAAATTACAAGTTATCACAAGAAAAACTTATTCGCTAATGATCGATGATCGATTAGAACTTGGAATCCCACTTTTTTGTCACAAAGACCATGATCAATCTTTTCATGTTACACGTTTGGCTAGCTACCTAATAATTAGTCCGTACTAGAAATTTGACATTAATGACCAAAATTTAGCGACATTGTCGTTAATCATATGACTTTTTGTTGGTTGTAAATCTATATTTCATAACGAAACATGATAAATCCATACTTATTATGTTGAAATAAGGAAATGGGAATATGTACTGGATGTCTCATATTCAAACAAGGATACTATTTGAAAATGTGATTTACCTCACTAATAATGTTAGTCGTGAGGGTGATTAATGTAGACGACTAATGATGGTGCATACTATACCATTTCTTATTATGTCGGATTCTAGAAACAGAAAACGTGTCCATCTTCAACGTATAAAGCTAAACGAGTACGTTATCGTATTAGCAAAAGAAAAAACATTTTTTTTTTCTTTATCCACATTTAAAGGACTTTAGCATTTAGTTCACAAGAATCAGTAACCCACAAGGAAAAAGAAGCTAAAGGTACCTACTTTTATGTGAAGCAATTGACACCATGAATCATGCCATTGCAGTCCCCTTCCATTCATACAATTCAACCATATGGGCATTTAATTTGTATAAAGAAATTGATAGATGAGATAGAGTAATGTAATGCTATTTTAATTATCTTTTCAATTTTTGTTAGATAAGTGGTGATTGAGAGGTGAACACACTTTGGATTCTTCAAACGATATATGACGTCTTGGTTTCGATTCCAACGGCTTCAATTATTTGGGTGTATGCCTTTGAGAAAATCATGTAAACTTAAACCGATCATGTTCAGAAATCATAAAACTTTATCGCATTTTTTTTGTCTTCAATTCGCTGTTTTTTGAGAGTAAATCAATTAACAATTGTTAAAAGTTAGTCACTAGATAATGTTATCAAAATAATTAAGTTAATTATTTTGCAGGTTAAAAGTAATTTTCCCTCTTTAGAATAAAAGTAACATGAAAAATAAATAATAAATGAGTTTTAATTAATCGACCACATCTTTAAAGAATTCGACCAATATGAGGATCATCAAATATATTAACAAACTAAATGAATTATAAAGAATCATTTTACATAGTAACAAATTAATCATCTATAAACAGAATGAAAAAATGAATCATATGAACATGTTTGGCTTTACAAATGGCAATGAATAAGAGAAGAATTTGAGAACACGATCATTTGATCTTTTGATCGATAGGGGGTCAACTTTGTTTCCCTATGATCATCTTCGATTGGAGCCGGAAGATTCAAGTCCAATGACAATAGGTTTTTCTGTTTCTTGGATTCTTGACACCAGCCTGAATCACCATAATTAGTTGTTGTTGCCATGGGCATGGACCTATGTCGCCTCATATGACCACCTAATGCCTGACCAGAAGTAAATTCAGCACTACATATCGAACATTCATGAATCTTGGCCACCTTGATGGAAGCACTAGGGTTACATTGAGATTGAGTTAGTTGGTTTGAACCAATTTGAAGAGATAGTGTGGTTGAACTATGATGAACACCTACATCTTGTTTCAACATATTTGGCCGAACCTTGTCTTCCAAATTAAGCCTAGGGGGTTTCTTGTGACTAGCTCTATGTCCACCAAGAGCTTGAAATGAAGAAAACCCTCGATTACATGTTTTACATTCATAACCATGAAACCCTGATGTCCTCGCCCCATCCTCTGTCAACGCCTTGTGCGCTGATAAGGCTTGTGGCGGGGAAGACCGGCCTTGAGCCAGAAGAATCAAGCAGTTGGCCATGTCTTCTTCGTCGTTTTCTTGAAGAATTCTCGTAAATTCTATGGAGTTGGTTGACATGTTTAAGGTGTTATTAGGGTTTTCTGTATCGGTATCTTCACCTGTGGTAGTGGTGGTGGTGGAAGAGGTGGAGGCCATGGTTAGGGCAAGCGGAGACGAGGGTCTTGTACGTTTGGTTCTTTTTCGCTTCATGATCGTGTTTCTTGAATCCTCCATCATCAAAGTGTAATCATCTTCTTGATGAGCTTCCATTTTAGAGAGAGAAATAAAGAAAGATGGAAGGTGGAGTAAGGAAAGTAATGAAGTTGAAGTTTAGTATTATATAGAGAGAGTAAGATTGATGCGACAGATAGAGATACGTGAGAGTATGGTATGTCCACCGATCTAACTTTGCCTTTCCAACCTTGGAAGTTACTATATAAAGGCTACCTATATTATTATTATTATTTTTTATTTTTTTAAACGGCTATTTTAGTGATTCGGGGCCACATTAACATTCAATTGAACAGTATGCAACACACGAATCTTACATCAAAGTTACTTATCTTCTAATATTTCATTTCTTTTCTTTTTACAACTTACAATATACTTTTAATCTGATTAATTCATGATTTTAACATCTTTTTCTATAAACTAGAAATTAAGCTCATACGTTTCATAAGTTCATAACAAGTGTTGTAAGATTCGAACATAAAATAATCTTGATTGAGAGTTACAACACGCATTAGAACTATATGGTCGAAAACGTGCCTTCATGATCATATATGATGTTAATATGATAGTGAAATCAAAATTTAAAGAGGTTTAATGCTACGATGTTAATATAATAACAGTGAAATCAATTTGGTAATATTTTGTAGATGTAATCTATATATGGAGTGTTTCTAATTTATGGATCCATTATATATGTTTCGATATACCTATTTTTTTCTAGATCATTTTCTAACAAATAATTTTTGTGTTGTCTCTCTTAAAAGGAAAATTTCGGCGAGGACTCCCTATTCCGGTGTACCTTTGATACCAACTGACATCGCTACCACCTACCAGTCCAGACAATGTGGTCCGATGACCGTTTCTGTCTAAGCATCTTAGACCAACGAGTGGGATAAGGTTATAAATGATAAAAAAAATAAAATAAAATAAAGGTGAGAATCGGTTGGCTTGGAAGTAAACTCATATAAGAGGAGCTCGCTTGCTTATTATTTTTATATATGCCCTAACGATACCTTGTGAAGGATTGGAGTGCAAGCCTGGCACCCTCCACCTCCCTTTTAGTTTTATGTTACACATATTCTCTATATTGTCAAAAAGAAAAAAACTAAAAAACAAAAAAAGCCTTTAAGCTAAAGACATGTATCTAGTGCTTTATTTTACGATAGATTGATCATGATCTTGCTAATGAAAACCTTTATATCATGGTCCCGTTTATGAAAACCTTTATCTAAACTTTTAATCAGTTATTAAAACAACTTGTTAACTTATAGATAATGTTATAGAAATCGGAAAACAAATAAACTCGTGAATTGTACTATTGTACAGTCTCTGTCTTAGTGAACTACTAAAAACACATCATCGACCAAAGGACTTGTTGTAGGTATGTAAGCTTTTTCATTAACCTATGGTTGTGGATTCAAGTCTTGTAATTGATAAAAATATAAATATTTATAGTGGTATGATATAATATTTTTTCATTTTTCTTTTTATGAAATACTCATTAATTTGTTAGTGAAAAGAAAAGATATTTGAAGAAGTAATTGCATTGCATGTGAGTTGTAGAATTTGATTTGTGAAATAATAAGTATAAAATAAAATAATAATTTTATAATTTCTACCAAATAATTTAGTTGACTTGGCATAATGGAATGCATAAGTCAAAATCTAATAGGAGTTTCATATGATTGATCCACATGGCTTATTAGATTATGCATGCCACCTCAAAACTTAAACGGTTAAACCTCCTACTTCTCTAATTAATTAAGTATTTCTTTTAACTTATAACTAGAGGTATTTCATAAGTGTCATAACATTGAACATAAATGTTTAATCAAAAAATTTATTCTGACATAAGACAAGTGTAAACTGATTGGTTTGTATATTAATATGGTAGCAGTATATTCGTGCGATTCAGCAATGTCAAAAGCTTTTCGGCTAATAAAATTGGCCCCAGAGCGCTAAAAGGTGAAAGGGATTAGAGTTTAGGATATTGTTTATATGATTAATTGAATTTAAATTGATTATACGTAATATTATTAATATTAGTTGGGTATTGAACTATTAAAGGTTTAAAATCTTAATATATATATGTGAGAAAAGAAATTTCAAAAATTAGGCCTAATTGACCAATAGAAGCCTTTATTTTAAATGTTTTATAAAATCAATTTAATCCTTTACTTTTAAAAATTTAATCAAGTTTAGTTCTTTATTTTTCTTAAATAAAAATCTTCCACCATTTTAGTCCTTTATTTTTCTTAAATAAATTTTTTTCACCATTTACCTAAATAATCTCCATAAATTTAATATTAACCGTTTATTTTTCAAAACAAATCAAGAATAAACCATATCCTTCTAATAATTAATACAATTAGTAAAACAAATTTTTAATTTGAAACAATCTTTCAGTTTTCTAAAATTTAATAACATGTTTCTCTTTTTATAGATATAAACCCCCATGTAAATATAAATATGTTCTTTAATTTTCTAATAAAAACGCAATGTAGTCGTTACTAATTTTTGTTATTTACTATGATTAATTTTTTTTTTCTTTATTCCATTAACCAAAAGCCTTTGTGGCACTAGTGGTAGTCATGGGTGATCATTGGTCCGATATTTTGGGCGAAACCTATTCTCAGGGTGTGACGGGCGGTGTATACAATATCTTTATTTTTTTTCCCTTTGTCTAATGTTCAAATTTGTCATATTAAATGAATTTTAGAGAGAAAAACTTCTATTAAACATTATAAAAAACTTATTTAAATAATTTATTAAATCAAAGATAAGATTTTTTATTTAATAAATTCAACAATTTAGTTATTTTTTATATTAAAATAAATAATCTATTAAACTTTTTTTTTCTTTTTTTAGAACGACTATGTTAGTGATTCGGGGCCACATTGAAATCCAATTGGACAGTATGCGACCCACGAAACTTAAACCAAAGTTAGTTATCTCCTAATATTCACCTAGGAGGAAACCCTAGTGGGAGACTCGAACCTAAGACATCCACTATTTAATTTGAATAAAAATTTAAAAATAAATCATTTCCTTTTAATAATTATCAAAATATATTTTTAATTTATAATAACCTATTTATTTATTTTTTTCATAATGTCAATTTAAATTTATTATATAAATTTAAATATTTCTTTTTACAAATTTTAACAATTTAATTAAAAAAAATTTGCGACTAATTACTAAATAACATATCAGTTTTTATTTTATTTACAAATAAAATTAATTTAAACTGTATGTAGGTATACACGGGTATAAGGCTAGTGGGTATCTATATATATGAATTCCTTCAAAATTATAATTTCATTTAATTATTAGTCGAAAATTAAATGTGAATTGATGTATTTCTTTAAAAGAAAGTTAGTTGTAATATATAAATGAGTTGGTAAATTAATTACAATTAACGAAGAAAATAAAATTTAGTTTATGTATTTTTTCTAATTAATTTTTCAAAATTAAAACTTTTGATTCAAATGTTTTATAGAATGTATAGATAATTACCTTATATATGTTTACTCGATTACCTATTGAAGGAAAATAAAACCTAGCTAATTATGTGATGTTTAACTTCATTTAATAAGTAAAAGAAATTTTGGAAAGTAGACATCATAACAATATTTCAAATTGTAAATTTCGAACTCGTGTGGAAATGATATACATACCTACTTCACATGTCTACATATATGTCTAAAATATTCAAATGTTGTACCAAATGCATTGTAAATGAAGAGAGAGAAATTGTTTATACACATTTAATACATTTGGTACAACACTTGAATACGTTAGTCATATGAATAGGAATATATATCATTTCTCATTTATAAATTGACATTTAATTTGAAACATTGGCTAACCTTACCATGAATTACAAAAAAAAAAAATTTGTTTACAGACTTTAAGATTACTATATGTTCATATTTATAAAAGAAAGAAAAAAATTGCATACTAACAAAATACCAAAAAAAAAAAAGTTCGTTGAATTTATAAACACATATGTTATGATAAGTGTACGTAATCATTATCCTAAAAAAATGGTTAACAACACGTATAAAAAAAATATGTTGAAAACTAAGCTAATTATTGGTATGAAGAACATTCAAGTACCAATGTGTTGTTTCCTATGAGGTTTATTCCACGACTTCTATTAAACAAACATGCTTAAAAATAAATGGCTCTTGAAGAATATTAATATCGCAGTTTTTCCATTATATTTTAAAAAATGTTAAATCGTTCTAAAATTATATCTATAAATCCTCATAATGTTAATTATGTGACATAAAATTTATTGAATCAAGAAAACAAGTCATATTCTTATAATAAAATAAAATCATACCACATGTATCAATATCATGAAAAATCTGTCGATACAAATGTACGAGGAGTTACAATTCTCTATATATTGTTTACTCACTTGGAGCATATGGTTAGAGAAACTACTGTTTTGGAAACTTATAACTAGGCTGCATCGGCTAGATCGTTAACCGGGTAATTAGCAACCGGATCAATTCGTTCTACTATCTAATTTTCAAAACCATGTTAAAGCTTGTAGAGAAAACAAACTCATAAATAGACCAAAACCTAATAATTCGTTTATGTTTTTACAAAAAATATCTATTTGTAAAATATTTTTGTTTTACAAATTTACAAATAATTTGTGTTTATTATTCGTTTTGTCTATTTTTGTCATTGTCCTTTATTGTCATTTTTTCCCGAACACCCTCTTCATGTTTGTCGATCATTATATTTCAGAATTAATTGTCAGAATAATCATCTATCACTTACACTTTACAAAAATAATCACCTGATTCGCGACGAATTTCCCGCGACACTTTATCGTCGCAAGAAATGAATAGTGTCGCGACAACGTGTCAAATTTTTATTGGTCTGATTAAAATATGTGTACTTTCGCAACGACAAAAATGTCACGAGAAATCCGTCGCGAATTATGTGATTATTTTTATAAAGTGTAAGTGATAGGTGATTATTTTGATAAGTTGCTCTATATTTCATCACTGGCTTAATTCAAGTATTGCTCCCGTCTTTTATAATTAGTAATATAGTAATTAGGGTTTAATCACACGTGAAATGTTTTAGTAAATATGCATTTTATTCATCTTAATTTTGTTCGAATTAGTAGCTATAGAGTAATAAATTATTCTGCGGTGGCTTCAACAAGATTTCATCCTCATAGTATGAGTTGTATTGCTGTTGTTGCATGCATATAGTGTGTAAACTTAAAAAAACAATGACTTTTAAGATGTGTGAGATTCTTGACGTAAGGAACTTTCTAAGTAAAGAGAGAATCATGGCTTGTGACTTGTGGCAATAAGTAATATTAGAGCATTTTTAATATAATGAAGATAACATGTTTATTTTTTTTTCATAGGGGTAATATACTATCCGATCATACTAATTTTCATTACTTGTTATTGTTGGTGATTTTAATATAATCGATTATTTTAATGAAAATTAGTATAATCGGATAGTATATTAGCCCTATGACCAAATATTTGGTCTCTAATCAAATTAGTGGTGGACATAAAGTAACGAAAAATGATCACTAAAAATTGGTCAATAACATCATTAATGACCAAATAGTTGGTCACCGATGCTGTTAGTGACAAAATATTTGTTCACTAATAATGTTAGTGACTAAATATGAATCGTCACTAAAGACTATTTGTTACAGTGTATAATCAATCGTTCTTGATAAATATAACTTGATATAGAATATATTTTGTATCGTAGTATACACTCATGAATGTAAGCTAGTTATGATTTAATTTTAGACACAAAGGAATAACTAATTTATCAGTAATTAATGTTATTTTACCGTATGGTATTTAGAGTTTTATAGGTTAACGAATTACATGAGATGTTTAAAATTATTGTGTCAAACCTCCATTTAGTGTCATCTAACTCTTTCTTTGTATATGACATATTGACATTCATCTTTTAGTTAACTTGGCACACACATATACAACTTGACTTGGGTAATCCTTTTCCAAAGATGCAAGTAACCAACTATTATTTTAAAACTCATAATGATTCTGATTGAGTTATAAAAACAATCAAATAGGATGTTAACCAGATATCAGGTACTATATTTCAAATTACCCGAATTTTACATATTTGTCTCAAATGAAACAATAAGACATACCTTATATACATATTGATATTGTAGAGATAAAGATCATTTCATGTAATATATAATTCTTTCATGTTTCACTTGATTGTTTAATTACATTGCTTTTTTGTACTCTTCTTGTATGAGATTTCTAACTTCGCACTTGTGAAGTTTTATATCAAGACAACCTTCAACAATGGATGTTTTCATTTGCCGAACCAGGTTGTCTGAACGATGGTATACCGTATACATATCATAACAACAAGTATTACGCCAACATGTTAATTTGTATTCTAAAATTTTTAGGATTTGCCCAGGTGATCGAGGTATTAAGTTTATCCTAGATTATGGAAATTCCTAACAATATATATATATATATATATATATATATATATATATATATAGGATCATATACAAAGTCTATATATTGTAAAAAGTTGGGGACCAATCATAGAATGCCATGTGTCTTTTCCTTTACTTTTTATTTCTTTTTAACAGAAGGGTATTTTCGTCATATCACATATTTTAATTCAATCGTTCTTTTCTTTGTCATCTCCCCTGTTCATCATCGTTGTCTTTAGAACCTGGTTTCTTTTCCCTATATATATGGCGGCATTCAAATCAAATTTCTTCCTAATTGTTTTTCGGATTGTTCGATTCAAGTCCGGATTTTGGCTAATTGTTCTTCGGATTGTTCGATTCAAGTCCGGATTTTGGCTAATTGTTCTTCGGATTGGTCAATTCTTCAACAATCCAGCACAATGTCAACTTCGATTCAGCCTAATGAATCTGATTGTAAGTTTAATTTTGATTTCAATTCAGTTTAATTTTTTTAATTTTTAATAATTCAAATTCCGTTAATCATATAGAATAACTGTAAATATATTAATTTTGATTTCGATTTAGTTTAATTTGTTTAATTTTGGCTAATTGTTCTGCGTGTGTGATTTAACTAGTTTCAAATTCTGTTAAAAATTATAACTTTAACAGCAATTATGTATTGTGCATCATACTATAGTAATTTTACGTGTAAAAATTACTTCACAGGTTACGAGGAAACGTCTAGATATTGGATCCCTGATGTATCTTTGAAACCTCTTCAAGGTGCACGTTTTACTTCTTTGGATCAAGCCTACCAGTTCTATAAAACTTATGCAAAGAACGGTGGTTTTTCTGTTCGGAAATCTGCTCAACACTTCTGCAATTCCACTAAAAAGGAATTACTGAAGTATTTTGTGTGTTCAAAGCAAGGAAGAAAGACTAACAATTTAAAGATCGATACTTTGAAAAATGTTGGGAAGACGATCAATAAGAGAAAAGTGCCATCTTGTAGAACAAATTGTAAGGCAGAGATCCGTCTTAAGGCGATTCCTAGTAATTTGTATGAGATATATTTTTTTGAAGAGAAGCATAACCATATTTTGGTTGAGAAAGATGATATGCCTTTCTTGAATTCCTCCCCCGAGATTTGACCTACTTGCATACACGGTTTTTACAAAATGTGTCGAAGATCAATTTTATTCGTATTTATACGTATTTATATATTCATTATTTTATGATTTCTAAAAACATTATACGTGAGTGATACGGATACGTTAATCATACGTGAATCAATAATCATTCGTTAATCATTCGTTAATCATCCGTTAATTATTCATGACTCATTCGTTAATTACCTGTTAATCATTCGTTAAATCATTCGTTGGTCATTGTTAAGTGTACGCCCAGTCAATTATCGTTACTCGTTAAAGTCTAATCTTTATTCATTCTTATTTATGCTTCCATTTTATTTGATTCGGGTGCCGATCGTAGCTTTATCTCTACCCAATTTGAACCTTTGCTTGCTTTAAAAAAGAAATAAGTTGCATGATCCCCTTAGTGTCGAAGTAGCCAATGGCAAGGTTCTTAAACTAAGTTCTATTTTGAATGATTGTACCTTAAGTCTAGGGAATCGTGATTTCGCTATAGATTTAGTGCCTATGAATTTGGGTAGTTTCGACGTTATCGTAGGGATGGATTGGTTATCCCAACATCATGCCGAGATCATTTGCTTTGATAAATCTATTCGTATTTCGTGTGCTGATGGTAGTATTCTTACGGTTTGTGGTGAAACAAAATCAAAGGGACTTAAACTCATGTCCTGTACGCAAGCTTATAGCTACTTGCGTAAGCATAAGAAGGATCTTCCATGTTATCCTGCGTTTCTAGCTCACATCATTGACACAAGGAAAGAAACGCTCAAACTTGAAGATATTCCCATCATTCGGGATTTCCCCGAAGTCTTTCCCGAAGACGTATCTGGATTACCTCCTGTACGACAAGTAGAATTCCGTATTGATCTCACTCCTAATGCAACTCCTATTGCCAAAGCTCCTTATCGTCTCGCTCCTTCGGAAATGCAAGAGCTTTCAAGCCAATTGCAAGAACTAACCGACAAGGGTTTTATTCGCCCTAGTTCTTCTCCTTGGGGTGCTCCTATTTTATTTGTAAAGAAGAAAGATGGTTCGTTTCGGATGTGCATCGATTACCGTGAACTTAACAAACTTACCATCAAGAATCGTTATCCTTTACCTCGAATCGACGACTTGTTTGATCAATTGCAAGGTGCTACTTGTTTCTCTAAGATAGACCTTCGTTCGGGCTATCATCAACTTAGAGTAGCCGAAGAAGACATTCCTAAAACTGCCTTCCGAACTCGCTATGGTCATTTCGAGTTTATGGTTATGCCATTTGGACTCACAAACGCACCTGCTGTTTTCATGGATCTAATGAATCGCGTTTGTAAACCATACCTCGACAAATTCGTCATAGTCTTTATCGATGATATTCTCATTTATTCAAAATCCAAAGCCGAGCATGAAACTCATTTGCGACTTGCTCTAGAACTCCTCAAGAAAGAAAAGCTTTATGCTAAATTCTCGAAGTGCGAATTTTGGCTCAAGGAAGTTAAATTTTTGGGTCATGTAGTTGATGCAAAGGGAATACACGTTGATCCCACTAAGATCGAGGCCGTTCGTAACTGGCCTATTCCAACTAATCCTTCTGAGATTCGATCTTTTCTTGGGTTGGCAGGCTATTATCGTCGTTTCATCGAAAACTTCTCAAAGATCGCTATTCCTTTGACGAAGCTTACTCATAAAACTGAGAAGTTTGTTTGGGAAGATGATCAAGAATCAGCATTTCACATTCTTAAAGACAAACTTTGTAAAGCTCCTGTTCTTAGTCTTCCTGATGGAACCGAAGATTTCGTGGTATATTGTGATGCATCGGGAAATGGTCTTGGTTGTGTGTTAATGCAACGAGGAAAAGTCATAGCTTATGCATCGAGACAATTGAAGAAGCACGAAGTCAATTATACCGTTCATGATCTCGAACTTGGAGCGGTTATCTTCGCTCTAAAGTTGTGGAGACATTATCTCTTTGGTACGAAGTGTATTGTTTACACGGATCACCATACTCTTCAGCATCTATTCAATCAAAAAGATCTAAACATGAGGCAACGTAGATGGATTGAATTGCTTAATGATTACGACTGTGAGATTAAATATCATCCTGGCAAGGCTAACGTTGTTGCCGACGCCTTGAGTCGTAAACCTTATTCAAAAGTCTACAGTATTCGTGTTCTTTCGGATCTTCATTCGTTAATCGGTATTGCGCAACAGAAGATAATCAATGGTGGAAACTTGGCTAGTGAATTGGGTTGTGGAATTGAAAAGCAATTAATCATCAAACCAAACGGTCTTCATTATTTCAACGATCGTCTTTGGATACCTTCAATCGATGATCTTCGTAATCTTGTGATGAAAGAAGCTCATAATACTCGATACTCGATTCATCCCGGTGCCGATAAAATGTATCATAATTTGAAGCATTCCTATTGGTGGTCAGGCATGAAAAAAGATATATTCTTATTCGTTCAAAAATGTCTAACTTGTTTGAAGGTTAAAGCCGAACATCAAAAGCCCTCAGGTTTGTTAACTCAACCCGAAATCCCGTTGTGGAAATGGGAAGGCATTGCGATGGACTTTATAACCAAACTTCCACGTTCATCAAAAGGTTACGACAGTATTTGGGTAATCATTGATCGTTTGACTAAAGTCGCTCACTTCATTCCTATTTGTGAAACTTATCGTGTCGAACGCTTAGCTCAAATCTACATTCAAGAAATCGTAAGACTTCATGGAGTACCGCTTGACATCATTTCTGACCGTGATGGTCGATTCATATCTCGATTTTGAAGATCTCTTCAATCCGCACTTGGAACTCGCTTGAATCTCAGCACCGCTTACCATCCTCAAACTGATGGTCAATCGGAGCGTACTATTCAAACACTAGAGGATTTGTTGAGAACTTGTGTCATCGATTTCGGTGGTAGTTGGGACTCACACCTCGGACTTATCGAATTCTCCTACAACAACAGTCATCATACGAGTGCAAACATGGCCCCTTATGAAGCTTTATATGGTCGTAAATGTAGATCGCCAGTATGTTGGCAAGACATTGGGGAAACGCAAATAACTGGACCCGAATTGATACAAGAGACAACGGATAAAATCGTAAAAATACGCGAAAACCTCACCACCGCTCGTAGTCGTCAGAAAAGTTACGCCGATAAGCGTAGAAAGCCTCTTGAATTTGTCGTTGATGATCGCGTTCTTCTCAAGGTTTCACCTTGGAAAGGCGTGGTACGATTCAGCAAGAAAGGGAAGCTTGCCCCGAGATACGTTGGACCCTTCAGAATTATCGAGCGTGTGGGTAAGGTTGCGTATAGACTTGAGTTACCGACCGAACTAGAGAATGTTCATCCAGTCTTTCATGTATCTAATTTGCGAAAATGTCTAGCTGATGAAAATCTACATGTACCATTGGATGAAATCCAAATCGATTCGACTATGCACTTCGTAGAGCGACCTGTTGAAATCTTAGACCGTGAAATAAAGAAACTAAGGAGAAGTTCAATTCCAATAGTGAAAGTACGTTGGGAATCTAAACGTGGACCAGAGTTTACATGGGAACAAGAAGATCACATGAAATCCAAATATCCGCACTTATTCATAAATCAACCGGGTACTAGTCAACCATAATTTTCGAGGACGAAAATCTTTAAAGTTGTGGAGACTGTAACACCGTGCCCGAATCCGACCCGATACTTGACTTGTAACTTTAATTCGGACTTTGTAATTGTATACATTTGACGATTTATAAAAGTTCGATTTGAGTTATGTATATTTGGGTTATCTTAATTCTATTTAAACCTTGTAACATTATTAATGTGTTATCTTGCATGTGTACATTAATGTACACTAAAATGTGTTTAATACACATGGACTTATATAAATGCAAGTAATTCTAGTAATGTGTTAAAGACAAGTAGTTTAATTAATACATGCATGCAAGGAACTATGTATGTATGTATGTATGTATGTTTCCTTGTTCTTAGCCTTGTTCTTAGCCTTCAAGTTTGGTCAAATGAGTTACACATTTCTTATTTATGGCTTTAAACACCTCTTTAACCATTTCTTTTTGTAACCTACAATAATTAAATTTGGAGTTAATTATTAGGGGAGTTACATTTTGACCTTTCTTTATCACATATCAAACTCTATAAATTGGTGTCTTTTTGTCAAAAATCAAACCCACACAAAGCTCCATAATCAAGACTTCAAGCCTCCCATAATCGATTGTAAAGGTTCCCAATTCTATTGTTTTTCATCATAATCATGTTTATCTTTTATGTTACTCAAGCTTACCATCATCATCTTATTAATCTTGTTTATTCAAACTCTAATCTAGAAAACTCCAAATTCATGATATATTCTTATTCATATTTATTCTTATTTCTAGATTTGTAAAGGCAAGTTTGGTGTTCCTTTCAACGTATTCCGTATTCATAATCTAGTATCCGTATCTACCTCCGTATTTAATCATGTGAGTAAACTCGATGCCCTTTTTATTATATAAATCTTTGGGCTGTATCATGACATTCATATTCATACTTTTATGTTTAATTCATACTTATGTTCACATTTATATTTTATGTCTATATTCATACTTATAGTAATATGGTGATTCATATTCATATTTATGTTTATATTCATACTTATATTTATGTGTATATTCAGACTTATATTCATATTGAGATTCATACTTATATTCATATTAAAACTTATATTCATGTTTATATACTCACTTATAATCATGTTTATATGTATACTTTTTGTATTATATTCATCGTAATTCATTCATATTGGTATTCATTCATAAAAGTCATTCTTATTATATTCATTCGTAAAGTCATTTATGTTTATATGTACTTATATTCATATTTGATACTATATTTTCGTATTATGGCAAACATTGGAATGAATCAAGTGACACAATCATTATGGGATGCACACACGATAAATCAAACATTCAAACAATCAATCATTCATTATATGTATATACTAAACGGGAAACGTGATAGATCTATTGGCCGTTATTAGACATTCCGACGTGTTACTGTGAATGTCGAGGCCCTCGACCGGACCCTATGTGACTTTGATCACATATGATATACATCAGACTTGATACAAACGCGTGTTATGCCATTATACACATATTATACTTTCTTTATATATATTCTTTTATTATACATTCTTTTATACTACATTTTACATATTCATTTATATTACTTTTATACTCTTTATTACGTAATCTTTTTAATACTTTATACTCGTGTCTTAAACTTGTTTATTCACCAATACTTTTGTATTGACGTTTACTTTTTACATGATACAGGAAATGGATAGGTTTTGCTTGAAGAAAACATAAGAGCTTGGACCTAGTTAATGACATTAATGAACAATTTAAGTCTTTTGTACTTTTTCGGTTACTTTTCTGTAAAACATTTAATCATCTTTAATGCATTCATTTAAACCATTAAATGTGTCTATTATAACCTAATAGAGGAACACGAGTTAAGAACAATTGTAATGCCTCAGGTGTATTCCGCTTTAGCCGGGGTGTTACAATGGTTTTCATACCTTTCACTGGTATTGATAACCATAACAGATGCGTGACTTTTGGCGCTGGTTTGGTTTCAAAAGAAAATATCGAGTCGTATAAGTGGTTATTGAAGTCTTTTAAAGATGCTTTTGGTCCAGAACCCCGAGTCGTAGTTACTGATCAAGACCCTGCCATCAAACAAGCTATTGAGGCGATCTTTACTTCTTCAAGACACCGCTATTGTATGTGGCATATAATGGAAAAACTGACGACAAAGGTATTTATGTTACCTTTTTTAGGCATTACAGTTGTGCATCTTTACTATTTAATTTTGCAAGTTTTTATTTATTAATATCAATTTATATGCATCACATTGTGTTTTTTTACAATAATTATTATCATGATTTATATACAGGTGGGTACAAGTATATGTAATAACACGACATTCAAACAAAGACTTTGCAACATTGTCTGGACTGATAGTATAGAGCCTGCGGAGTTTGAGGAAAAATGGGTTGAGATTATCAATGAGTTCCTTCTTCAAGATAATAAATGGCTTAGTGACATTTTCGAAATGAAGGACCGATGGATCCCAGCTTACTACCGTGATACACCTTTATCTGGACTAATGCGTACATCTTCAAGGTCTGAGAGCGAGAATCATTTTTTTGGGAAGCTGACTTCTACTGATTTGACACTGGTTGAGTTTGTAAGTCATTTTGACACGGCGATGGATGCTCAGAGATATACTCATAGAAAAAATGATCATGATACAAGGTATACTAATCCTGATTTGAAAACTAATAGTGAACTCGAGAAACAAGCTTCTCTGATTTACACAAGAACCATATTTTTCGAAGTTCAAGAGGACATATATGCTTCGTTCTGGAAATGCATGTCTGTTAATTTCACCAGAATGGAAAGCTATGAAAAATATGTAATTCGCGATATCTATTCTGCAAAGGATTCTCATGATGAATTTGAGGTACATACTCAATTGTCCTTTTTCTTTTATTTTTTTATATAATTTTATATGATACACAGTAATAAGTAAAATTCAGTATGATGCACACTGTCGATATAGAATACATCATTGTTGTGCATCATAACAATATACATCATAGTTGTGCATCATAACAGTATACATCATTCTTTTACCGTTTCATCAAATCCTTTATTTTTTGTGGCTATTTATTTTTGGAGGTTGATTTTAATCGTGGTGGTGGTATCATATCATGTGCGTGCAAACAGTATGAGCGGTATGGCTTACTATGTCGACATATTTTCTATGTTTTGAGGATTTGTAGAGTCAAATAATTTCCCAAGAGGTACATTCATACGCGCTGGAAAAGGGATGTTGTTCCTCCCATATCTGATGACTCAAGTTCTGATTTTACAACTGCAACTGAGAATATTCCTTTCACAAGCGATGGAAACGCTCAGAATTCTGATTTTACAAGCATTGGAACCGATCAAAATCATACGACACAACCTTCCACAAGCAATGGAACTGCAAATGATGGAAGGGAAGCCATTATTCGCCAAGTGTATCAGAATGTAGATGAGTGCATTAACCGTCTAGTTGCTGATAACGAGAAGTTAATTTCTTATCTCGACAAGCAGAAGGATTTAGCATTGAAGGTTCTTGAAGACATTGAAGCTTGCCCTTTGTTGAACAAAGATGATCTGATTGGTTCTTTCCTCGGTGTAGAAAAACCATTGGAAGGTAATAAAGCTACTATTGGGAATCCTAAAAATATTCGTAACAAAGGTTGTGGAAAGAAGAAACGTTTAATTGGAGTGACTGAGAAAATAAAGATCAAAAAGAAAAGACTTTGCAGAAAATGCAACCAATATAAGCGTCATGATTCTCGAAATTGTGACACAGACTTACTCTAATTCTCATTCGATTTGATTGTTTCTTTTTTTCATTTTGAATTTGTGTTTAGTACTTTTTATTTTTATTTTTCTATATGTACTATGTTTTTAGTTTTGAAAATAAAGATGCTATAAAAAACTTCAGAATTTGTACAAAAAATGTATGATGCACACTTCCTATATAGAATACATCATAGTTGTGCATCATAACAGTATACATCATTGTTGTGCATCATTTTTGTGCATCATAACAATATACTTCACTGCTGTGCATCTTTTTTGTGCATTATTTTTGTGAATCGTTTTTGTGCATTATACATTATGAATCTTTTACCAAGTAAATTTACAAGATTTCATTATACATTTTATCAACCTAAAATATACAACATATTTTACATGTGATACTCAAATTTGATAATATGATGAACTGGTATATACCTATATGATTTTGTGTAAACAAGCCGAACACATACAATATGCAATTTTATATCATACACTAGTAGATTAAAAACATATTAATCATTACATACAAAAGATTTCTACCCAGATTACATCATATTGTTTTTATCCCATTACAAAAGATTTTCATCCAGATTACATCACAGTCTTAATCCCATTACATCAAATTGTTTTTACCACACGTTACCAAACTAAATTTTCATCCAGATTACAGATTACACAAACGTTCTTGAATTCTTTCATGTGCACCGGCTTTTAGGCTGTTTCTGGTTTCTTCAGGCATGTTCAAGTAGTTTTCTGCCTCTTTAATTGCTTTTTTCCTCATCAGGTTCAGTTCCGAGAGAATCATCTTGGTAACATATTTTCTTCGCAATTCCTCAAGCTGTTTTTTCTGTTCAGGACCTTCTTCACGGAATCCAGTTGCCCAGTCTTTATTTTGCTTTCATCGAACAAAGAACCGAGAGTGATGAGTGATTATGATGTACAACAATGGCTGATTTGAACGAAAAAATCGATTTCTAAAAACCCTAATTTCGTGAATTGGGGAGGGTTTGGTGAATTGGGCGGGGTTTGATGTGTTTGGTGAATTGATTTTTTGTTTCTATTAGTGTATTTTAGATTTGTAAATTGACAGAAATGCCCTTATTGTATTGATTTTTATAAAAACCCACTTAAGTATTAATGATTGGTTGTTATCGCTTCTCACACTTTTTACGGTATTTGCATTTTTTACACGATCTCACCTATATATATATATATATATGAATTTAAATAGGAACCATTAAATATTTAGGATTTATAGAAACAACTTTTTAACTACTAATTTAAAATTCACTTTAAATTAATATATTTAGAGTATAACTAGGTTTTAGAAAAAAACTAATTACACCATATATATATATATACATATATATATATATATATATATATATATATATATATATATATATATATCCATTAACTAAATGTATGACTAAAAAACAAATGTATTAATATATAAAAAAAAGAGTATTTTCTTAAACCATGGAAGAGGAAGGATTATTGAGCATTTCATGGGTTTTCCTCATAATGATCCCCATTTCTCATGGTGATCAATGATTAGAAGCAATTATACATTTCTTGAAATATTTATTAATTTTGGATTGTTAATTTGAAAAATATGTTTATTTTATAGAAGAATTTTATTAAAATTTATGTGCTTATTAGTTTGCAATTATTGCAAGATATTTATAATAATTATTTTGGAACATAACATTTCAAAGTTTTGTCTTTATAAAAGAAATTATGTATGGTATTCGAGTTTTAGTGAACGAGGTTAGACTTAACATGTATATATTGTTTATGTCATTGGTATATTTTACCCAACTAGATGAAACTGTAAGTTATTTTCTGTTGAAATCGGGATCTTATATTCGAATACAAATATTTGACAAAATAAGTTTTAGTTGTTTGCAATGTAAAACTACATAAAAAGTAGACAAATCAGATAAAATAAATAAGAAGGATACATGCGAAATCAATACTGTATTATTTAAAAGTTTTGCCTAGATTTAAAAACTTCCTAAACTAACTTTTCAGTTTGAAGTTTTTTTCATTAAAAATGATAACTAAACGCTCTATTATCGAAACGACATTTTTTTTTCAAATATAAATTTTTTTTGTAAAACGTAAAAGTTTAAGCTTCTAAAAACTCCTCCCAATATCTTAATATATAACTAATACATATTTGAACAACTTTTAAAGTGACAGGTAAGCGTATTTTGAGACAACACGTGACAAAAAAGTAAACAATTTAGATAAATTAGTTAATTAATTAATCAGTTACTCTATTATAATTTATACTAAGTAAATAAAAATTAGATAAGTACTAACATCATTCTATTTCATGATCACCACTAAACCGATTACTAAGATTAAAGGTTATAAAATTTTGAGCTTCACAACGAAGGAAGTCATAATCAGAAAAAAAAAAAAAAAATATATTATGAGTAGATTTCATAAAGAGATAGTTTTCATTTAATGTTAAAACCATATACCAATTTAACATAATTGTACAACACTTATGGGCAATTACATCACATATATAATTAAATATATATATATTTCCTATATTTTATAACTAATTAATTAAAAATTATTTTTATTCAATAAAACATCTTCCTTAATCTAATTTAATAAATAATTGTTCTAAATCATTTTTATTATTTTATAACATTTTTCTATATAAACCATACATCGTACGGGAATTAAAACTAGTATCATAATACAACGCTTTCTTACGGAGATAATTTAAGCAAAAATTATATATTTAACTATGAAACAATTAAATCCCGCAAGCAAAAGTAAGCAGAGACAAACTCTACCTTTGCATACTTATCATTTAAAAGTGTATAACATTATAATTATAATTATAAAGAGAAACAAAGTTGAATGGATTGTAATCATTAATAAAGGCCCAAACATATGGAAATCGTCACTCATAAACCAACCTTTTAAGTTTTAATTAAAAAGATGGGCCATAAAAACTAGAATACGTTCAATCACTATTTACTTGGTGAATCATACATAAGTTTCAAGAAGAGTTAAATTTAGTGAATTAGTGACATAGTATTAGTATGTTTTAATGAGTTTTTAACACATTTAAAGAGAAAAATTGTATGGTTAACCATTATTTTTGAATTTTAATAATTTTAAAAAGAAAAACTATTGGATTGGTGAATCAATTTGAGCCGGTAAATGTTCTTGCGCTAAAGCACTTTGTGTGAATCAGATATTTGATCGCTCAACTTTCTCCTTTGTGAGTGTTTGACTTTTGTTTGGAAAATCGTTGCTAGCATATCTTATTAAACCTTTGGAAAAGATGGGCTATGAATTCAAAGTTTGGGGTCCGAGAATCACTTTTTGGATCAAACATTTTTATGTGTTACGTTGCACAAAAGTCTCCTGCAATCAGATTTAGATTTTTAAAAAGAGAATGATTTGGTTCATAAATGATTTTCAATTGCATATTGAAAGCCTTTCTCTCAATAAAGTTCAACATTTGCTCGATTCATGGATTTCTTTTGGTATACTACCAACTCTTCACAGGCAATTAGGGTTAAAATTTTACGTTTTGTATATTTTATTTATTTTGCTCGTTTGGTATTTTAGAATCTATTGTAATCCGTTGATGTTTATTCTACACTACAACAAAAAGTCATTTGTTCACATCCTTTTTTTCACACTTTTAAAAAGTGTGAAAAACATTTCTCAATTTATTCGCACTTAAAAATGTGTCTAAAATTTCAACATTTAAAAGTGTGAAGAAATTTAAGTAATCCGCACTTATATATATATGAACTTATATATATGAGGAAAAAAAAAATTCACACTTAAAAGTGTGTAGAAATATAAAGCTTGTTTACATTTAACAGTATGAAAACCAATTTGGCACACCCAATTTTCTCACGCTAGAGGAAACGTGAAGAAATTAGGTGTCACAAATTACTCTCCACATTTATAAGTGTGGATAAACTTTATATTTGTTCATGCTTTTAAATGTGAACATTTTTTTTCCACAATTATAAGTGTGAAAATCTTAAATTTCTTCACAATGTTAAGATTTTTGATACATTTTCAAACGTGAACAAATTGATTAATTTTTCACACTTTTTAAAACCGTGAACAAATAAGTATGAAAAAATAAGCATTTTTGTTGTAGTGCTACTACAACATATTTCAACTATAGGAATGACTTTCGTTATCAATAAAATTGTTAGACTTTGGCATTTTTTTTTGTAAAAAAAAAGAAGAAGAGGGAAAACAGACATTTTATATAAAGTAAAAGGGCGTAGTTGGCTAATTATTCAAAATACTTTTTAACAAAAACTAAGAAGAAAGAACTAAGGGCTAGCCCAGTTAACTAGTTCTTCCAAAATCATTATAATAAGAATTCACATACCCCAAAGGCCCAAATAAATACTTTTTTTTATAAAATTAAAAGCTTTATAAAATCAAATGAACCAACATGTTTTGTTCTTTTCTGATGACAAAATGAAATTTGGTTGATTTGGTCACAAAATATACAAAAAAGATTACAATTAGAGGTCTAGTTAACTACTTTTCAATATTGAAGTTAGTAAAACTTTTTATATGTAGTATAAAGTTATTGATATATTAACCTTTGTCACTTCTTAAATATGTTATAATAATATACATCTCTTTATAGTTTGGAGTAGTGAGTTATTGGCATTTTCTTTAGGTGTGTCTTGTTTCTATAGGTATATAACACGAGTTATACTATCAAACATTACATGGTAGCGGAAAATAGGATCATATAGGAATAATTAAATCGGATTAAGTTATACCTTTAAGCCTTTAACTATTTGTATGAAAATAGTAGATCTAAGTGTAAGATCTATTATTGTTTACGTATACGACACTGTCTTTATCGATATGATTGCATGCTAGTACTTGCCCCGATCTAGTCAACGATCTTGACTTCCTTTCCTTTGCTTGAGTCAACGAAAACTGAAAACCCCTTTCTTTGGGTTGTTCGGCCGAAACCAAGAGGAAGAGGGAGAGATATTTTTTTTTATGTAGGATTGTTTTTATATAATCTATAAAGGTTAATTTATAGATACGCAAAACTTAATCTCCAAGTTAACCATTAACTTACAAAAAAAATCCCTCTAGTAATTTAATTATTAACTTTTAACACTTAATTAATAATTAATAACTTAAAGGCAAATAAGCAATATCTCAATGTCAATGTGTGTGCTCCCAAATACTCACACATTTACGGACACATACTTCTTAAAACCATTCGAATACAGACAGTTTCATCATATATCGTGTTCAAAAGTTTGTTTTCAAGTGTTTTTACTTTTTTAGGCATACGCTTTTTGGTGTTTCCGGGTTATTGTATAAGAGTGTTTTTTAGGTTGTCAGGTTTGTCTGTCTATGGTTTTTTTGCTTTTTTCTTAATTTGTTTCTTCTAGCCTTTTATTAGTTCTCCTTCTTTTTCTTTAAAAAATCTTTTTTATAGATTTTCTGAAAATGGTTCATTTATGTTCTACTAGAGTACTAATTAACAGAGGTTTTTTTCTCAAAAGTAAAGATAACTATTTGCAATATATTTGAAGCTATAAGAAAACTAAAAACCATACGATATACAAGAAAACAAATAAATCTTTGTTGACAAGTTGACAACTACTATTACATTAAATTTCATGGCATAAAAAGAAATAACATACGATTTTTTAAAAACAAACTTTTGCGTAAAATTTTCCAGGGAATTTGTGGAAATTTAGAGCTGGCACAACAAAATTGTCGCGGTAGATAAAACCGAAGCAACAAAGATTAGACTAGATGATCTCTTCCCCTGTAGTTATTATTGATAAGAACACTGACTAAAAAATTACGACTTCTTAAAACCAAAATATATTATAAAAAATTACGAGTTCTTAAAACCAAAAGTTTATTATAGCATGTGATGTAATATCCGTCTTTTTCAAAAAAAAGTAAATTATCAACCCAATATAATGTAAAAAAATGTTATTGAATATCACATTCCATTATCATATTGTTGTGGTGAAGATGTATCATACATCTAAACTGATTTTATATCTAGCAATTGTACAACGAAGTCTTATTATTAAAAGCAACAAATTAAGCTTGATGATAAGTAAATTGAGTTTTTATTAGTTGCGTATAAAGTTTGATTAATTTTAAGATATGCATTAGACTTTTGATATGTTAAATGAATCATACATACATGTCATCATTATCATATACTTCCATAAAGGATATGCTTCAGAATAATCCTTTCATACCAAATATATTCCCTAGCCCACAAAGTATATATATATATATATATATATATATATATATATATATATATATATATATATATATATATATATATATATATATATATATATATATATATATATATATATAGAGAGAGAGAGAGAGAGAGAGAGAGAGAGAGAGAGAGAGAGAGAGAGAGAGAGAGAGAGATATGTTAGTTCTTGTAAAACAAACTTTAAGATAAAATAAGTAAAAAAAAATTAAAAAATAATTTATAACGTTAGATATTTTGGATTATCGTTCCTTTTAACCGTATATCAAACTTTAAAAAACGAAGTTTTGTTGTACATTAAAAAATGGGTAGTTTTATCGTTGTGTATCAAATTTGAATATATACTACACAAAACAATGAATTTGATGCACAACCCCTAAACGACATATATTTTGATGGATATCAAAACTTGCTTTTTTAAAGTGTGTTATAATTGAATAAATAAACATAATACAAAATTACACATATTATAAATTATTTTTTCATATTTTTTTACTTAATTTACTTTAAATATTGGTTTATAAGAACCTCATATATATATATATATATATATATATATATATATATATATATATATATATATATATATATATATATATATATATATATATACATATAGGGTGGGGTTTCGGGTAAGAACAGGGCTTAACCTACAAACGCTAAGAACCAATTCTGGCCGTCCGATTAAAATTTTTATATCAAACCTCGCGGTGCTAATCAGTAGTAAGTGGTTTCTGCTGATCAGTATTAAACCTCGCGGTGCTGATGAGTAGTAAGTGGTACTAGCTAGTAGTAAGTGGTACCATTTTAGAAAATGCACCTACCATTTTAAAAAGTGCACTTACCATTTTAGAAAATGCATCTACCCAAACCTCAAAATTGGTTTATGTTGATCAGTAGCAACAAGTCGAAGATTTCAATTTTAAGATAAAATATACCATTTTAGGAAATGCACCTACCATTTTAGAAAATTCATCTAACCAAACCTCAAATTGGTTTCTGCTGATCAGTTGCAACAAGTCGACGATTTCAATTTTAAGATAAAGAACAGTAAGATGGTTTGAATTGGGTTAGATCTAATTTTAAGATAAAGATGAACTGGGTTTTGAATTTTAGAATTACGAACAAAGAGAAAGAAAGTTTAATTGATAATTTAGGAAAGATTTGAAGAAGGATTTGAAGAAGAAGATATGCACGGGAATCGTTCTTAGCGTTCGTATACTTCGGGCCGTTTTACTATATATATATATATATATATATATATATATATATATATATATATATATATATATATATATATAGGAGGAGGTTCTTATAAACCAATATTTAAAGTAAATTAGGTAAAAAAAATATGAAAAAATAATTTATAATATATGCAATTTTGTATTATGTTTATTTATTCAATTATAACAAACTTTAAAATATTTAACGTTATAAATTATTTTTTTATTTTTTTTTTACTTATTTTACATTAAAGTTTGTTTTACAAGAACCAACCTATATATATATATATATATATATATATATATATATATATATATATATATATATATATATATATATATATATGACTATCTATAAAGCATTTAAACCTATTTTCTTAAAATTGAATTTTAAGAATAAAATTACTAATATGCCCTTACGATTAATAGTCTATTAATGTGTATTAATGTTGTTTCCATATTATACTAATTTATATTAAATATTATTATTATTTTATAACATTTAGATATGTCATCATATTACAATTAATGTTTTTTTCGTATTATATTTAATCTAAATTACATATTATCTTATACTATTTAATGATATATTGTTTAGTAAGGATTGATACATACATGATTTGTCTACATTTTATATTCGATCCATTAATATTGAACTACTATTACTATGTGAAATAAATAGGCCCAAATACTTTTAATATCCGTAAACCATGTCTTACGTATTATGGAGACAAATATATATATCGTAGATCATGTCTTATATGTCTATGTTGGATCAAGATCCTCTCATTTTTATTATATATACATTATACATCATATTGAGTATTGGGAGTATGAAAATTAATAAAATACAAAGAGGGTTCCTTCATTTAAACTCCGCTTATTTCTTCACTCACAAAACTCATAACATTACCTATCATGTTCAAAATGAAGATCTTGATCCATCTATGTAAAATACATAAGCCCAAATATTTTATTGACCTACTATAAACATGTTTTGTTAAATACATAGACCCAAATATATATACAAATTACAAAATATTATATATATTGTCGTCAACCTATATTTCCGCTAATTATATATTTAATATAGACATCATACTTTCCTTATTAGCCCACCATAATTACCATAATTAATAGTAACAAAATATCAAATTTTTGAATATACAAAAACATTTTCATATTAGTAAATTTTCCTCCAAATTGTATACTTTATAAACAAACTTTTAACATTTATTTTTTTTATACCATTTTTTTTAATATAATTTTCATAATGAAATCTATTCACGACATCAATCCAATAATAATCTAGGATGACACGGTTGATTGGATTGCCAATAGACTAAAAAGAGAACAAGACTTAAAAAACTGGAATTGGAACGATGTTATTGTGATTGAGGATGACAAAGTTGTTGATGAAGACGTTGTTCGAGATGTTGTTGTAGAAGAAGCTACGAAGGTTGTTGCTCATGAGATGTTGTGATCTTTTAAATTTAATGCCCTTCATTGTTAATATTAAATTAATATTATCTATGTGTGCAGTTGTTGAATACCGTAATTTATGTTTTCATATAGATTTTATATATGTGTTTTTTTAGTACCAACAAATGTATGCTACTCGAATCATCGAGGATGACGCGGTTGATCGCATAGCTAATAAACGTGAAAGGGAACAAGACTTGAAAAACTGGAAAATGTTATTGTGATCGGGGATGGCAAAGTTGTTGATGAAGACGTTGCTCGAAATGTTGTTGTAGAAGAGGCTACGGAGGTTGTTTCTCAAGTTGTTGCTTATGAAGAGGTTGTGATCTTTTAAATTTAATGTCCTTCATTGTTAATACTTAATTAAATATTATACACCATTCTAAAATATACATGTGTGTAGTTGTTGAATGTGGCAATTTATGTATTTTTATAGATTTCATATATGCTTTTTTTGAGTACCAACAAATATACGATATTCAATATTTACATCATTTTAAAAAAGTTGTGAACCATTTTACACACTCTATCTTTGTACTGATCTAGGTTATATTTATGATAACCAAAAGTCATCGCTATCAGTAAACTTAGGAAAAACGATTACCAATAAAAATCAAGTAGAATATATTTTAAATAACTATAGTCGCCGCTGCAACGCGCGTGTATCCTACTAGTATATATATATATATATATATATATATATATATATATATATATATATATATATATATATATATATATATATATATATATATATATATATGATCACTAGGGTTTGTCCAAGTGGTTATAATTTACAGGCACATGTCCTTTGCATGATAAATGTATGGATTGGTGGATATACAAATGTACACCAGGGTCTAAGAGGCACCTTCCAATAAACCTCTTTTGACCAATAGAGCTTGCCCAAGTGGTTATAACATATTGCCTGGTTATAACATGTTGCCTATCTGTGGAAGGTCTTGAATTCGATGCTTACGATGAGATTGGTGGGTATACAAATATTTCAGGGCCTAAGAGGCACCTTCCAATAAACTTTTATATATATATATATATATATATATATATATATATATATATATATATATATATGAAACCATTAAATTTATAATTTATGTTAATGATAATTTGTTTACTTTGAATAAGAATTCATGTTAACTAGGAGACACTCGTACGTTGCACGAGTTCGTCGTCTTGTGTTCGTTGATATTTGGCTGATGGCGATAGTACGCAGCAGCTGTTCAAATTTTTGGAACCATTCATGGATTCATGTGTCTGAGTTGACTGATTTAGGTCTTTGTTTGCCAAATACGCAACAGTTTCTGACTTCGGGGAAAGGAGCAGTTGCTATTTTAGCAGACTCTGCAGCAGCTTCAACAGCTGGCTTCGTGTTGTCGAAATGCATCGCGTTTTGACCATTACCCGAGCATTTGGCATAACAAAAGAACATATCGACAATTAAGGGGCAATTTGTTTATATGATAGTGATTATTATTAATGAAATGAAAAATAACAGTTTTAGAGAAAACGTACCCGTGAAGATGAACTAACGAAACTGATAGATGCAATTAGGTATAACGATATAAATCCCCCCAAATAGCGTAATAATAATGATAGTAATAATAATTCGAAGCTAGTACGATGATGGTAAAGATAACTCAACCTGTGCTACCTATCGTTTCAGATGAATCGACTGAAGCAATCGCCTATATCGGAATGCCAAGGCAATTAAAAGTGATCTTCGCGGTTTCGGCAGTTGGAATCGAATGCCAACTGCAAATGGGCTGAGATAACTTTGAATTGCGTTCGGATTCTGTCAAAGGTGGTTGGTTCAGTTGATCCGTTAGAAACGAAGCGTAAGAGAAGTTGATTTTTTTTTTTACCATCAACGGGATGCATACCGAGTGATTGTTGGAAGGAGGATCAACAGCCATCGAATCTGGCCGAGGACGGACAGGTGGAGATATATTACCAATGCCAGCGCAGCAAGGGAAAATATTATCCATACCCGAAATTTAGATCCAACCCGACCAAAACCCGACCCAGGCACGAAAAACAACACATCCAGGCAATTTAAATTAGAAGGTAATAGTATCTTGTTTAATTATATGTTTTATTATATGTTTATTTTCAGATTAATAACAAAAACAAGATCTATGAGGTAAGATCTACATTGTTAGGTTTACACGTTTTCTTTTTCTGCTAGTTTTTACATTTTATTTCAAGTTTAACAAGTTTAGTTTATTAGTGTTGGTTTTTGCATATTTCTTTTTTTGAATCTTTAGTTATTTTAAACTTATTTTTTAAACAAAAATTTAATTTGTTTATATTTAATTTTGTTTTTCAAGCTTTCGTTATTTCTTTTTCGTTTTTTATTTTAGATAATTTTTTATAGGCTATATTATATTAATAAAAAAGTAATGATAGGACAAAAAATATATTAAAAAATAAATTTTATGGGGGTGAAGCTAACAAAAAAACATTTAGAGGGGGTGAGATTAACAATATCCAATAAGATTGACAGTTAATTAAATATGTGACACCCGTAATTTTTCTATTTTTAATTTGGTTGTCGTTATTTGACTTAAATAAAGAAAAATTATAACAACTATATGTAAAAGTTTAATTTTTTATATTTCTTTTTATATATTTTGAGTGGTTCGGTTTTTTGGGTAAACCAAAATCGAGCCGAATATTTTAGTTTTTATAAATCAAAAGTCGAAATGCCGTTGGTTTTAGCTTTGGTTAACTTTTTTGGTTTTTCAATTTTTTTTTTCCGATTCGGTTTGGATTCTTTTTGGTTTTTCGGTTTTTTATTTCTTTTTGTTCCGATTTCGTTTGGAATCTTTTTGCTCACCCATGGTAAGAATACCCACAGATTAATATGGCTTTCTTGGTTTAGGTTTTGAGCAATTTCGCAATTCATTAAATAGAGCACTCATAACATAATATACCTAACCCAATAAGTTTCCAATCATACACATTATAGAATGAAAATTTTATGCTCTTTATAGAGTATGGTTTAAAATTTGAAAAAAAGCCCGCAATTTATTAATGGAAATGAGTAATCACATTTCAAGCACTAAGTGGAAATGCATGATGTGCTAACAAATTAACAATGATTGATGATTTGTTGAGATTAATTAAATGAGGATAATATAATTTAATTGCTAACCAAATGCTAATATTCCTTTTCTCCAATATATAATACAAGGAAGAATTAAAAGGGATAACATAATCTAAGAAAATATATAAAAAAACTAATCCATCTTTATTATTTTAAAATAAATATTTGAACAAAATTGTATGAATCAAAAAAATTATCATAATCGTAACCTATATTTCTATTTTTTCCAATTTAATTTAAGTTAACTAACAAAATTGATCAATGGAGAAATAGGTGATGACAGAGTATTGATAAACAAAACTTCAAGTAGAGAATGAAACCGCAAATACATGGTTAGGTTTATTCAAAATATAAGCAAATTATGCATGTCTTAATGTTTAAACAACAATCAATAATGTTGTTGCTATCAAAACTCTTATTTATTCTAAAAACATGTTCAACATGTATCATAAATCAAATGACGTTTCACTCTGAAATCAATCGATAATAGAGAGTTCAATAACTTTTGCTTATAGGTTAACATTTAGTTTTTAATTATGTGATGAAAAAATGAATTTGAACTGAATTAGATCTAGGGTATTGACGATTTGTTTCTTATATAATCACATTAGTCATGGTAACTATATAAGAAACGAATCGTCAATAACTTAGATCCACTTCCGTTCAAACTCATTTGTTCATCACATAATTAAAAACTGAATGTTAACCTATAAGCAAAAGTTATTGAACTCTCTATTGTCGATTGAGTTTAGAGTGAAACGTCATTTAATTTATGATGTCAAAGCTAC
Source organism: Senecio squalidus (assembly GCA_910822075.1). Classification (NCBI taxonomy): domain Eukaryota; kingdom Viridiplantae; phylum Streptophyta; class Magnoliopsida; order Asterales; family Asteraceae; genus Senecio; species Senecio squalidus. The sequence continues at coordinate 55,787,999 of CAJVGC010000508.1, forward strand.
AATTGTAGCTGGGCCACATATGGATGGCGTAAAACCTAAATATTATTCGGCTAATCGATTCGTGATAGATGATATACGTTATGAGTGGGTTGTATCATGATATTGTCGCTTATCACCTATAGCTTTTTATTATAAGACAAGAAAACTCTCACTCATTACACACCTTTTATATACATAGATGTCCCTACTGATATTTTAACCCATAACATATACTCCTCCATACTACCAATAACTTTATATAATCTGAACCACTACTTTTTATTTTGGTTGTCTATAATTTCTAAGTCTTACCATTTGCAATTGTTATCTAGCCATCGCTAGCGGCAAGTATTTGACTTATTGATTATGGCTTGTTTGTATATCGAATGTTCGGTGCAAAGTTTCAAAGAGTTAAGCATTCAAAACATAAACTCCAACTCGTATTTAAATGTTCATATACGACTACTTATGACTACTTATGTCAAACATATTATAAAAATACATATTATTAGTAAAGATAAACTATATATTAGGTTAAATATATTTTAACTTTTTGAAGCAAATAGATATAGTTTAATTTAATTATTTATATAAAGGAAACTGGAAAGTGGCTTTATAGTGGGTGTATTCTGATTGAATATTATCCAGAACGTGGACGTGTCCCTTTTAGTCTATCCATTGGTTCGCTGGACTGACAGAGTGGACTCATTTCATAATTCAAATGTTCAAAATTAATAAATAAATATAATTTTAATAAATAATCGAAAACCAGCAAAAATAAACTAAAGAAATTGTCAAAAAAAAAATTACAAGTTATATTCAAGTATTAATAACGTACTATTAATTTGTGAAAGAAAAGGCATCAAAAGTAGCTAAACCAAGAACATTATATTTTTTACGATATTTTTCTACGAAACTTGTCATATATTTAAAAAGAAAAGAGGTATCATTTCCGGAAAAAAAAGCATACATCTTTATCACTATTCTGTCACGGACATTTTAGGTACTTATCTTTTTTTCTTTTTTCTTGATAACGAGACTAATTTTAAATCAGTTAATGTCTTTAAAAAAGTTGTATCTAACTCGTTACGAATTTTAAACCTCTCATACTTGAAAGTTTATAAGGAAAAAAATTGGTAAAAATCAAGTAATTACATTTGGATATTTTTTATGCATATGGAAGGCTTGAAACAATCTTATTCGGGTGTTTTCAACCTTCTCTAGATTGATGTTGCCGTTATCTTTATAAATTACACATGTTAGAAATTGGGTAGAAATTTGTTTTGATAATTTGATAAATTGTATATGGAGTTTACGTTCTCAAGAAAGTAATTCGTCTCAATTATATTGTCTTGGATCAACACGAATTATTTAAATAAGAAAACTTAAAAGATAACAATCAGTAATCAAGGCAAACATAATTATGGATCAACAAAGAAAAGGAAATTGCTAAGAGTTTCGTATTTTTTGGACAAAAAAATTGTCTAGATATATTGACAGTTCGGAGGTTATATTAACGGTTAAAACCAATAGGTGTAAACCAACTATTGCAACTGTTCATTTAGGAGGGAAAATATGTAATGAAATTTGTGAGGTTTTGCTCCTACGTCACAATTAATCGAAAACGAAATAGCTGGAATGATCGTACACCTCGTACATTCCTACTCGTAATCGGACTTAAATCGTTTTCCTTTGGGTCTCACCTAAATTACAATTTCATTGTACTAAAATCACGAGCAACAAACCTAGTAATCTAGTATATTGTATATTTCGCTTAACATGTAAACAATCTATGTATATATAGGTTCTTCTTTTTGTTAATTGGGCTATTTTAAAGATGGTCATTCTTCCTTTTAATTAATTTATAAACCCTTACTCTAGTGAATAGTAATATAAAAACATAATAGTTTTTTTTTATAGCTAATATATTTATTTAATCACTTTTTAGAAATATATAAAAATTCAACCTAACACAAATATAATTCGCCAATGGGGTTTGTCCCATTGGTAGGAGGTTGTACCCCCCTAGGGGAGGTCTTGGGTTCGAGCCTCCAGGGGTCCCTCCTTAGGTGATTATTAGGAGATTTAGAACTAACTTTGGTGTAAGGTTCGTGGGTCGCATGTGGCCCCGAATCACTAACATTTGCCGTTTCAAAAAAAAAAAAAAAAAAAAAAAAAAAAAAAACACAAATATAATTCTATTGATTGCATTAATGATCGTTTTAATCAATTTATAAACACTTACTCTAGTGAATGGTAATATAAGAAAATAATAGTCTTTTCATAGCTAATATATTTATTTAATCACTTTTTAGAAATATATAAAAATTCAACCTAACACAAATATAATTCTATTGATTGCATTAATGATATATTTACAAAGGTTAAGTGCATAAAAATGTAACAAATCATTTCCATTTTGTTATTGTGTATATTCAACTCTTAAAACCTTTATTTTATATACTAAACTTTTATTTTTCCACAAATGATGTAACATACTGGATTGCTGACGTGTAACCGGTTTAAGTATTGAAAATTATTTTAAAAAAATCAGATTATCCCGCCACAACTCGTGAACATGATAAATCTCGTTATAATCAAATTAAGAAACATATAAATTATTGTTCAATCAAAGCTTCTCTAATTATTCTCTACTTCAATGATTTGGTTATATGTCTAATAAACTGATTTTATTTCCAGAAAAACAACCACATTTTATGTTTAGATTATGATTAATCTGATTAATTAAAAAAACAAAAATAAAAGTAAATATACGAGACTTTGTGACCGGTAAACCGGCTGTAGCAAGTAAAACACAAAACCTAAACCATTATATAAGCACCTCATTTCCATGCAAAATACAAACCAGTTTAAACATAAACTTCAAACCTCCTCCACTACTCTCCTCCATCCAATCAACTTTAAACCATGCCGATCCGCTCAATCGCTGTAGGCCGACACGATGAGCTCGCTCAACCTGATACCCTTAAAGCCGGGTTAGCCGAGTTCATCTCGACTCTCCTTTTCGTCTTTGCTGGTTCAGGTTCTGGTATGGCTTATAGCAAGCTGACTAGTGATGGTGCAGCTAGCCCTGCGGGTCTTTTGTCCGCCGCTATTGCTCATGCTTTTGCTCTTTTCGTGGCGGTTTCGATTGCTGCCAATATCTCGGGTGGGCATGTTAACCCTGCAGTTACTTTCGGTGCATTTGTTGGTGGCAATATCACTTTGTTACGTGGTATTGTGTATGTTATTGCTCAGTTGCTTGGATCCACTGTTGCTTGTTTGCTACTCAAGTTTGTCACTGGTGACATGGTAAGAATTTTTTTCGCTTACTTTTATTTTATCGATAAAGACTAATGGAAACCGTTGTATTATTGATGCAAACCGATCTACAAAGCAATTATATATAAACTAATATAAAACTCTAATAGACCTTAACCCACAATCGGACTCGGACCAACTTATTCTCTAATAAATAGATCATGTCCACAATTCTATTTCGGTTCGTTCTAGAAAAAGTGACCACTTTCAAATTACTATCAATCGAAAAATACATGTAACATAAAGATAACATGTTAATAGGTCAACAAATCGGGGCGGAGGGAATAAATATGAATAATAATTTTAATAATGTAGTTTAGTTAGAATCATATTTAAAATATTGATTATTAGAGCACCTTAACGTTGCCCAAAAGCGCGTCCTAAAGCCCGTCCTGGTGCTGCCTTGAGGCTGGTCCATCGGCGCCATGGGGTTGGCATGAGGGAGATGGCGCCGTGTGATGTCTTTTTTTGTTTATTAATTTTGATGAAGAAAAAAAAACTAAGAAGTCTATATTGTACAATAATCAACTTTTGCTTAAAAGTGATTTTTTTTTATCACATTTTAGAAGTTAAAAAGATTTAATCATGTAAAAAATCGTTGTTTTAAAGCTTTATAAACTAACGAACTCAATCTCGAAACAAAATTTTTACTTGCTAAAGGTTTTTATGATGTTTTGGTCTTATAAACTTGGTTGAGTCGTGAACTAGTCTTCACCGAATTAGTTTTTACATTCGATTCTTACATACTTCAACTTTTTAGACGTTTCGCAATTAAAAAGAAAATATGTAACGAGTTAAGACAACCTAATCCAACATGTTTTGTCTTGTTTTGTCACTGTAGTCGTTAAATATATATATGTTTTCTAACTTGTCCAACTACTAATTTAATTAAAGTATATGTTTTATAATATCATTAAGAAAATTAATTAATATTCAATGGTCTTTTGCTCATCATCAAAGGGTACATTTCATTCTTTTTCAGGCCGTGGGTGCATTTGGCTTGTCTGCTGGAGTTGGAGTATCCAACGCTTTAGTCTTCGAGATCGTAATGACATTCGGGCTAGTCTACACCGTTTACGCAACCGCAGTTGACCCCAAGAAGGGTAGTTTGGGAACTATTGCACCAATTGCCATTGGTTTCATTGTTGGTGCAAACATTTTGGCTGGTGGAGCATTCACCGGGGCATCCATGAACCCGGCTGTCGCATTCGGACCTGCTTTGGTGAGCTGGACCTGGGCTAGCCACTGGATCTACTGGGTTGGGCCTTTGGTTGGTGGTGGTGTTGCTGGGCTTGTTTATGAGTTCCTTTTCATCAACCAAACCCATGACCATTTGCCCACATCAGCTTAAATTTCAATATTTCATAAAAATGAACTTTTCAAGTACAAAAATTATTTTTTTTACATAAAAAAATAGTTTTTTCTTTGGTGAATTATTTTCGTCGTGGTCGTTTGATATCTTGAAGGATTGTGATTTGTCGATATTGGATTGTGATTTGTCGATATTGGATTGTGAATTCTTCATGCCGTTTGATGTTATGTAAAATTTGCGAGATGTTTTTAATCAAATGTTGTACTTTGTTTCGTTAATTTATCAATGTGTGAATATGTATGGGTAAATGAATGAAAACAAAAAATGTTTGGGAAGTACTCGAATTTGTCTACAAAACAAGAATTTCTTTTGAAAAGTATTTTTACCGGGTATGTAGGCTTGGTATAAGGGCTCGCCGAGAAGCAAACCAAATTGAAGAAATAGTGCACATTATGCATAATCTAAATACCTCAAAGTGACCCATATAGATAGATTTGCTCTTTTGATGACACCAGGGCTTTCACAATTAATGGGCTTAGAAAGCTTATTGATCAAAAGTTTCTTCCAATACAACAACCTGTTAGTTGCACTCAAAATCAATATAGCCACTTGCAGATTAGCTAACTAAAATATGCCGACAAGGGTAAATCTCGATAAAAACTCTACTCGATGTTCAATGAATGACCAAGAAACATATAGTAATCTATCTTTTTGAAAACTCACAATGGCCATGGATTTATGGAACAATTCAGGGTGGAACATGGATCAACTTCAATTTTCTAAGTTGGATGATATTATTAAAATCTCTGAATCTAGCTTCATCAACAATATTAATAGAAAGCTATTCGATGTGGTATTATAAAAAACCAAAACAAGACCCGCGAAGGGCTTTCCAAAATACAAACAGGATGCTAAACAAAACGTCAACTATTTGCACGAGACAAACAATAAAAAAAAACTAAGCATGGAACATTGCACAAAAAGCCACAAAAGGCTAGCCCAAGATGAGAGATCCCATGAACGGAGAATCCAATACGTCAAATCAGCTTCCAGAGAAATCAATTTGCTTCTGTTACCGATCCACAATAAAAATATCTTTGAATTGACGAAAAGATGTCATCATGGATGATTTTGTGCCTTTCGCCTCCTTGAGCATACACCATTTGATTTCGTCACTTCCAAACGGCCCAAAGATATATTTAGCAGACTCCATGATAAATACTAAAGACAAATCGAGATTAGGGTATGACAATATGCCACCTCCAAAGCACTTAACCCTAATCCCGGTAGTCGATTTGCCTAAAGAGTTTAAGCCATCTTCCTCGATGACTACCGAACCCGTAGTAGTTGAAGCGGAAGTAAGCAGTCAAGAAGGAAGTACTTCTAAAGTCCCAAGAGTCTAAAGACAATTAAATTCGTAAAGACGATTCAAGTCGTAAAGACCAAAAACTTGTTGACTCAAATGACATGAATCTTTCTAAGACTCAACAAGATCTTTTTGAAAAAGTTTTTCAACGACTTGTGAGTCGTCTTGTCAAAACAATGGACAACAAATTTGAAAAATTACAAGAACGGGAAAAGAAAAGGTCGTTGAAAGAAAATAAATACGAGTCTCATTCAAACGATTCAAAGTCACAGAGGAAAGCTAAAGTTGTTAGAAGTAAAACCAGTTTTTACAGTTCAAACCCCGATGAACAAGATTTTCACTAAGGGTCAAAACTCAAACGATAAATCTAAAGTTTTGTCACCTAAAATCTTGCAAGCTGAAACATCTAAAGCATCCTCAATCCGAAATAACAATCACGAGAAGCATCACACTTCTCTAGCTCAAGAGGTCAATTCAAAAGACCAAATAATCTATTATTATTGTCGGAATGAGGGACATATTGCTAAGATGTGCCCACGTTTAAAAGAAGTTATTTTAAAACGCAAAGAAAATAAAAAAAATTCAAAACGTTAAGTCGGTTCCTCAAAGGAAGAATCAACCAAACAAACCAAATGTTGATTCTCCTTCAGTCAAGGTCAACACCGATCCAAAACCGACATTAACCAAGACTGTCAAAGATGTTAAAGAGTCACTAGAACATTAGGATGACACATCAACCACTGTCGATTATCATAAAAAGCACAAATTGGTTGATGTGATCATTACTGATGAGAGTGGGACACCCAAGCAAATCAAGGATTGGGTCCCCGTTCAACACTAACTTTTTCCAAAGAATGTCAGGAACGGTTGATGCGAGTTGTTAACTAGTATGTTGAATGTGGTTGTTCTAGTCACATAATAGGCAACCTATCTCAACAGGAAAAGGTTGTCATCGCCGGAAATGAAAGTGGAACGTAACGGGTGAATGAGGGTCTCACATGAATTTTGAAGTAATGTGCAGTGTAAAGCAACATGAAATATCACGTGAGCTTACATACGACCAATGGATCACATGCCTTCCTGATTGTGACGGTAAACGAGAAAATATTAACGATTGGAAGGATCCCAAGAGCTTACATAAGATCTACCGATCATATGCCTTATTCGTCATGACGGAAAACAAGTTCTATATCTCTTGGTTCAGTGTAAAGGTTTGAAAAACACGGTTTTTTCACATCTAGTGATAGTGTAAAGGGGTAAATCACTTAAATAAGTTTAAAGTTTATAATTAAACGGAAAACAAACTTTTTAAGAAATTCTTCCGCAATACAGAAAGTGTCACGCACTATAGAAAGTGTCACGCAACATTGAAACTGTTGCGCAACACTTGATGGATGTTACGTACCGTAACACTTAAGTATTGCGGTAGCGCAACAGTTGAGGGGGAGGTGTAAAATACTCAAATATTTTTTTCGTTCACTTTTCTCTCACAAAGACGCCTTTTATGAGTTTTAAAGAAATCCCTCTCAAGTGAGTTTACAGATTTCCTTCTCAACCGAGAAGGTAAGTCTTCTTACCTAATTTGGTAATTTTAAAGCGTTTAGACTTCACAACACATAAAAGTTGCGAACTCGAACAAAACCAGTTTTGATTAAATGCAAAACTTTTTTAAAACAGAGTCTAAAGAATTTCAATACTGATTGAGTTAAAGTTCAAAATTTTCAACTCAGTTTAAAGAGTCCAAATTGATAAAATCTAAATATTTGATCGTGACTTCGAAACCTTTTCTTTTTTACGTTTTGAGGATTTGTATAGTCAGAAAAAAATCAGACAAACACAAAAAATCATAAAAACATAAAAAGAGGGGGAGAAAGTTTGTAAAAAGTTTAGAAAATGTTAATACATCTCCAGATTTAAGATTTCTCCAAAAAATCAGGGTCATAAGTTTTTCTTCGATGTATTAGTAGGTACGGCTAATATCTTCTAAACAGTTTTCTGAAATTGTTTATAACGAGTAACATGGCTATATCTGTTCATTTCGGTGATAAGTCGAGAACTTTCGGTGTGCGTGGAATTTGTCACCAATAGGATATATATATAAGAGTAATAAGAAAAAATAGGAATAAAAATCATTGAAACTCTTAATAAAGTCGAATAAAGACTATAACCATTGATGCTTACTTGATAAACGACAAAGACAAGCGGATGAATTCGTGTAATAAACACCTCATAAAAAAATGAATAAGTATTATACGTAAGTACATTTGTTTTCGGAGAAATGTCGTGATATTGGGGGCACAATGTGTAACCGAGTGCAAGCAAAGCTTATATATACCTAAAACGGTTATACACGCACTCACAAAAGAATGTGCGTAGCACCAATACCCGACACGATCCAATTTTCTAGCTTAGTTAATAAAATTAGGAATAAGGTGACATTTTCCTATAAATAATGAGAGTTCGGATTTAACAAGGTGTAAATATAAGTGGGACTCCGTATAAACAAATGTAAATAAATAATCGGAAGATTCCTTCTGTGATGTCGATGTTGTATTTAAGAGGACAAACATACTAATAATCGGCTGATTCATATGAATCCACTTCTAGCGATATGATCCTAAAAGCAAACGAATCCCTAGCAAAAAAAGATTCGCTCTTTGTAGGTTGCTAAAGTATATATACTTTATAGATAAAATCACAAAAAGATTTTGCGTTTCTAGGTTAAGAAAATCAACAAAAATCCAAAAAGATTTTATTTCTATGTTTATTTTCTTCGTCGTCATGTATCGCACAAGATTATAATGTTTTGTCTCGTGTTTTCTGAAAAACTAAAAGATTTTATCAGTGTAAAGAACAAAAACACGTGTTTGGATAGTTTCTCTGTAAGTCAGGTTTACAGAGTTTAAAGGATTGGATCTCGAAGAGTTTAGCACTTCCGGGAAGTCAAGGACTCAAAGCCGATCTTCATGGAGCCGCATTGCTTGATGATGAAGACGAGTTGCACGAGAGATTCAAGAGACATCGATTACAGACTTCAAAACTGTGAAAGATACTTCATTGAAGTCAAAGAAATAACTCTCGATCTCACGACATCAAATTCTCGTTGAAGATTGGTCGAAAATACAAGCTACATCCAAGGGGGAGTTTGTTGGAGCATAACTGTCATTGTTTGTAGTTTGTATTTAGCATAGGAATGTGTCGTGAAGATTAGCATGTACGTAGATCGAGTTGTAAAGCTTTCTGTAGCGTTTATACGCTGTTGCGCAGTGCAACACCACTGTTGCACTCCGCAACAAGGTGTTGCACTCCGCAACAAGGTGTTGAGCTGGCGTAACACCATTTCTGGGTGTTCCGGAGGCGTAACAGCTGTAAGGTTAGGTGAGGACTATAAATGCTCCACCAACCAGTCATAAATGCATTCGTTTCTAGAGGGAGAAAGTGGTGTTGCGCTAGAGAGTGAAAGTGGTGGCGTAACAAACTTAGAAGGGTTCAAAGTCTTTGTAATTGATTGTAATTGATATTATTTGTATTGTACAACATTAAATAAACTTAATAATATCAATTATTCGGTTATTTAGTGTGTTTCACCCGTACATATTCTCCTTTTTGTTATTCCGTGACATTTAGGTGTTTGGGTCCAAATCGAAGTCCGAAGAAGGCAATCAACATACTCACATGCAAGTAATATTAGTAGTGTCTTCGTTAACTCATTAACACTCTGCTCCTGAGTTTAGTGAGGAGAGAAAAGAAGTTAAAAGAAAATAATGTAACAGAAAAGAAGAGAGAAGAAAAGATATTATTTCTTCGAAACTGAGTTCGTGAGTTGGAGGTATTTAGAGAGGAAAAAAAAACTCATATCAAAGTTTAATCTACATTCAAAGATACAATAGATGAACTATATAAACACAACTAAAAAAAAACTTTAACAAAAACAAACGAGCATTACACAATACACGAATTAATTAAAAGAAAACAAGTATATGATAAAATATTTAAAAAAAATCATAATTCGATTCGATTTGGTTGTAATTTCGAGGTAAAATGAAAAAAAGAATAGACAAATATGTAAGAGATCTATATTTGGTTAAAGATAATTTCGGGATTAAGTTTTTTAAAAATGTTCAAAACATATTTTTTTTTCCAAATCTTCTCATTTTTGGAAGGAATGTTTGGAGAGAAAAATGGAACAAATTTTCTTTGTTCTCAACTTAAAAATCAAGGAACACGTTTTTATTTTTATTTTCTTACTAATTCTTTTCCTTTTTTTTCTATTTCTTCAGAAAAAAAATCTCTGAAACATAGTGTAAGTAGTTTCTTTAACGAAAGAAATTTCAATACCAATAAACCGCACATATACTAGACGATATCGTTGCCTACAGTTTATGAGATGTACCTATTATAAAAAATAACTAGATTATTGTCCCGCGATAGCGGAAACAAATATAAATTCCGACTATCTCAAGTTGAGATCCACTACTCAACAATTAATATCAAATTAGTGTTTACTATTATTTTAAAAGGGAAATCTTATATTGAGATTTATACTCCAATAGAAAAACACTTATAAAGTCAAAGTACCAAAGTGGAAAGATCTGTTTTTATTACATGATAATGTTTTGAAATTATTTTTATAATTTTCTCTAATTCGTGGGAGAAGATGGATTAAGAACAAATTATGTAAGAGCATAATGTGAAATTCTATCTTTTAATTATTTTATTTTTAAATTATAAAAAATAGAATAATGTATTTGTGACCGGTAACCGGTAGTAGCAAGTTAAACACAATCGATAAAACCATTATAAAAGCATCACATATTCACATATGCATAATGTGCAAACCCCAAAACTAGCTTAAACATTAAACCTCTCTTCACCATCCAATCAATTTCGACAATGCCGATCAGAAATGTCGCGGTAGGCCACCACCATGAGCTTCGTCACCCGGATACCCTTAAAGCCGGGGCAGCCGAGTTCATTTCCACCCTTCTTTTCGTCTTTGTTGGATCAGGTTCCGGTATGGCTTTCAATAAGCTAACATGGGAAGGTGCTACCACCCCTACGGGCCTATTGATTGCTGCTATTGCCCATGCTTTTGCACTTTTTGTGGCTGTCTCGATTGCTGCCAATATCTCGGGCGGACATGTAAACCCTGCCGTTACTTTTGGTTTATTCGTTGGTGGTAATATCAGTTTGTTTCGTGGTATTGTTTACGTTTTAGCTCAATTGCTTGGATCCACTATTGCTTGCTTGCTACTCAAGTTTGTCACCGGTGGCATGGTAAGAATCAGTAAATATTACGTGCTTTTTAAGTATTATATTCTTTTAATAAATAATCGAACGAATTTTACTCCTGAACAAGATTTGAACTCGCAACCTTTAAAAACATGTCTTCAAATGCAAGCCCATGTCTCCTAACATGTTCTCAACTACTAGTTTGGTTAAAATTTGTGTTATAAAATATTCTTTCGAAAATTAAATTAAAAGTCAAAGCTCTTTTATCAATCTTCAAATGTATATGTCCATCTTTTACAGGCCGTGGGTACGTTTTCGTTGGCTGCTGGAGTCGGAGCATCAAACGCTTTAGTCTTCGAGATCATAATGACATTCGGGCTAATCTACACCGTTTACGCCACGGCAGTTGACCCAAGGAAGGGTGATTTGGGAACTATTGCACCAATTGCTATTGGTTTCATTGTTGGAGCAAATATTTTGGTGGGTGGAGCATTCACTGGGGCATCCATGAACCCGGCTGTAGCATTCGGACCCGCTTTGGTAAGCTGGACCTGGGCTAGCCACTGGATTTACTGGGTTGGGCCTTTGGTTGGTGGTGGTATTGCTGGGCTTGTTTATGAAGCCCTTTTTATTAACCAAACCCATGAGCACTTGCCCACATCAACTTAAACTTCATAAAAATGAATTTATCAAGTATCAAATTCAACTATTTATTTTAAATAAGTTTTTCATTTGTAAGTTTTGTTCGTTTGTTGCCGTTGATCTCTTTACAAAATGTAATTTGTCGATGTTGTTTGTGAATTCTCCGTATTCGTTGATTGATTTGTAAAATGTGTGGCTTGTGTTACAATATTTGTTGTTGCCTTTTTGTTATCTTGTTTACACACATTCTATGATTATTTCCGAGTAAACAAATGAAAATACTATTCCAAAAGTATCCGAGTAACTAACCATGTACTTTGAAAAACTCGAAGAAACACAATCTAGTTAATGTTTTTGCGAACTAGAAAGATTATTTATGCATATTCTTGTTGATTACAATGCCTCTTTGTAAAATTTCCAAAAGCATAATGGTCAAGTGGCATTTGCTAACTAGAGAGATTATTTATGCATATTCGTGAATCGGTTTAAGATAAGAGTATGCCAAGAATCGGTAGCAAACTATTTCTAGTGGCATGTTTTTTTACAACAAAACGAAGACATTAACTATATAGATCGAAAAATAAAATAAAGAAGGGTTTTGAATCGTACCGTATGTGTCATGTACCATAACAAAAACCAACTTTTTGTTATACTTGTTAAAAAATATCGTATTGAATTCGACACAATTACAGTATGTTTTATTGTTATGAGAAGTACTATGTGATATTTAACATGAGATCCACCACTCTACATTAAACCAGTATTTGCTATTATTTAAGACATAAATCTTATAGCTAGATTTATAAAAATTATAAGAGCGCACCCAACGGCGCGTTAAATAGGGCGTTTTGGCCCCCCATAACGCCGTTATGGTTGGGGGCGGTGTTATGGTCGGCGTTATCGGCGTTATGTTAAGGTAGTAGCGCGCGTTTTGAAATTCTTTTTTTTTTTTTTTTTTTTTTGTGTTTTAACCGTTAATCAAATAAAAAAAAATTTAATTTAGAAAAAAGAGCCGTTGCCCGTTCGAATTAATTAAATTTTTTTTTCTTACAAACTCTATAAATATCCAACTACAAACACAAAATCATACACAAAATCATCTTCTTTATTTCTAAAAACTCCAAAAACCACAATCTATTATCATATTTATCTTAAAAATGGCATTCAAAATGAATTTGTCAAATTCCAACTCTTCTGATGATGAAACAATTTTAATGATGGCGACGATGGTCGAAGCTATCGAAAGCTCAAACGCCCGGGGTAAAAGAAGATTTATAAAATGAGATCGAATAGGGGCTAACGAACGACTTATGGTAGACTATTTCAACGAAGGTTGCATTTTCACACCGGAGCAGTTCACACGAAGATACCGGATGAGAAAGCCGTTATTTCTTCGAATAGTCGACGGTATTCTTAACTATTCTCAAGTACCTCTTCCTAGTCATTTTAACTATTTTAAATCCCGATTAGATGCTACGGGCAAACCAAGTTTTACCGCTATACAAAAATGTTCATCCGCCATGCGTCTTTTAGCATACAAAATCACTTCCGATGCAGTTGATGAATATCTACACATGGCGGAATCTACATCAAACAAGGCTTTAGATAACTTTTGTAAATGTGTTATCGATTTATATAAAAACGTTTACTTAAGAAAGCCAACACAAGACGATATTCAACGTATTTATGCAAAACATGAAGAAATACATGGGTTCCCTAGGGTGCTTGGGAGTATTGATTGTATGCATTGGACATGGGATAACTGTCCAAACGCATGGAAGGGACAATACACACGAGGTGATCATGGATACCCACTGTAATGCTTGAAGCGGTTGCCTCATATGATTTGTGGATTTGGCATTCTTGTTTTGGTGTCGCGGGCTCTAACAACGACATCAATGTTTTGAATGCCTCGCCTCTATTTAAGGAACTTCTCCACGACAACGCTTCACCTTCTAATTTCGTGGTAAACAACACTCCCTATGAAAAAGGCTTTTACCTCGCAGACGGAATCTATCTAGAGTGGGCGACTTTTGTCAAATCATTTTCTCATCTACCAGACGAAAAGCGAAAGAAGTTTAAAAAATTTCAAGAAGTTGAAAGAGCATTTGCCGTGCTACAAGGATGATTTTGGGTTTTAAAAACTGTCGCAAGATACTACGAGGTAAACAAGTTAAAGAAAGTCATGTATACTTGCATCATATTGCATAATATGATTATCGAAGACAATGCCGCTAATATCAGCGACTGCGAGTAATACTATACTCCAATACCAATGGAACAACGAACTTCACAAGAAATGTGCCAACATCAAATCCGAGTTACGAAAGAGATACGAGATCGTGATACACACCATTTTCTTCGAAGCGATCTCGTTGAACACATTGCGAGACTTGATGATGACTATCGTTACGCACGTTGATTCTATTTATCTATTTAATTATGCGTGTTTTAATTACGGTTTTTATTTTAATGTAATTTTTTTAACTTTATTAATGTATTTTGTTTTTAAAAATGAGTTATTTTCATTATTGAATGTATTAAAAATAATATGAGTAAAAAGAAAAAAATGAGAAATAAAGAAAACTGGTGGATCACAGAATTTGATGTTACGGTTGTGAGTATTTCTGATGTTATGTTATGGGTGGTGTTAAGATGACGTGACCATAACACCGACGATTTTGATGTTATAGCTGCGTATGCTCTAAAAAGAAAACACTAACAAAAGCAATTAGCAAAGTGGAAAGATCTGTTTTCGTTTCCAAAACTTTTGAAAAAGGGGATAACAATTATCTAAAAACAATCAAACTATACTTCGAAATATAATATTTATACAACTTTAAACGAGTCATTTATTTTATGTATTCAATTTTAAAAACTGTTTTTTTTTATATATCCAACAAGTAAAAAATTTCAAATAGATTATATGAAATGACCCCACATGACAACTTATATGAATGTCACATTAATTCATATACATTCAATAGCTTTTTAATAAAGAGTTATATACACACAATAAACCAATTTTAAATTTGAATATATAATATTAGTTTTAAAATAGAAAATTAATATATTTTTCAAACACTTATCTCTAAAAATACAACAATGACATGATAATATTTTCAAATTATTTTTATAATTTCCTCAAATACGTGGGAGAAAATGGATTGGTACAGATTTTTGTAAGAGCATATACGAAATTCTCTTATAAAAAAAATAAAAATTATGATAAACAGAATTAAAATATTAAAAAAAAAAAGAATTATGGACAGTTTGTGACTTGTAAACCGGCAGTAGCAGGTTAAACACAATCCTTAAACCATTATAAAAGCATCACATTTGCATAATGTGCACACCGCAAAACATTAAACCATCAATTTTTGACAATGCCGATTAGATCAGTCGCTGTAGGCCATCACGATGAGCTTCGTCACCCGGATACCCTTAAAGCCGGGGCAGCCGAGTTCATTTCCACCCTCCTTTTCGTCTTTGTTGGGTCAGGTTCGGGTATGGCTTTCAGTAAGCTAACATGCGAAGGTGCTTCCACACCTACGGGCCTATTGATTGCTGCTATTGCCCATGCTTTTGCACTTTTTGTAGCGGTCTCGATTGCTGCCAATATCTCGGGCGGACATGTCAACCCTGCCGTTACTTTTGGTTTATTCGTTGGTGGTAATATCACTTTGTTCCGTGGTATTGTTTACGTTCTTGCTCAATTGCTTGGATCCACTGTTGCTTGCTTGCTACTCAAGTTTGTCACCGGTGGCATGGTAAGAATTATACACATTTTTGTCAATGACGAGATTTGAACCCATAACATTTGATAACATGTCTTTATATGTTACCCCATATTTCCTAACATGTTCACAACTAATTGTATGTTAGTAATATTCATTCCAAAAATAAATTAAAAGTCAAAGGTCTTTTATTCATCTTCAAAATGTATATGTCGTTCATTTACAGGCCGTGGGTACGTTTTCGTTGTCTGCTGGAGTTGGAGTATCGAACGCTTTGGTCTTCGAGATCATAATGACGTTTGGACTAATCTACACCGTTTACGCCACCGCAGTTGACCCAAGGAAGGGTAACTTGGGAACTATTGCACCAATTGCTATTGGTTTCATTGTTGGAGCAAATATTTTGGTCGGTGGAGTATTCACCGGGGCATCCATGAACCCGGCTGTAGCATTCGGACCTGCTTTGGTTAGCTGGACCTGGGCTAGCCAATGGGTGTACTGGGTTGGGCCTTTGGTTGGTGGTTGTATTGCCGGGCTTGTTTACGAGTTACTTTTCATTAACCAAACCCATCAGCATTTGCCCACATCAGCTTGAAGTTCATAAAAAAAAACAAAAAACAAATCAAGTATTAAATTTAATTATTCATTTTAAATAATTGTTTCATTTGTAATTTTCGTTCATTTGTGACTGTTGATCTCTTGACGGCTTTGTAATTTGTCGATATTGGATTGTGGCTTCTCCATATCGTTTATTGTTTGTAACCTTCGAGCCATGTGTTGTATATTTGATGTTGTAAATCTGTATCTTATATTTACACATTCCATGATTATGAACAAATGAAAATAATATTTGAAAGTATTCTCGTTCGTCTATTGAAAACATATGTATAATGTAGTTAAAAATCGTCTTCAATTACTTTGAGGTTGTGTGTTTGAATCCATATCATTAACCATAATTGCTTTCCGAAAGCATAATGGGTTAATGATGTTTAAACGACAAATCGAAAGTTAGAAATTACTTAATAACGACTAAACAAACATAAATTAAAAATTTATAGGATACTAATTATATTCCAATATATCTTTGGAAAGATAATATTACCTTGATTACAAGGGTTTCTTTCTTCTTATATCGTATCCTTTTATATA
Source organism: Senecio squalidus (assembly GCA_910822075.1). Taxonomy (NCBI): domain Eukaryota; kingdom Viridiplantae; phylum Streptophyta; class Magnoliopsida; order Asterales; family Asteraceae; genus Senecio; species Senecio squalidus. The sequence continues at coordinate 55,804,737 of CAJVGC010000508.1, forward strand.
TATTGAGGCATCTATACGTTTAATCGTCAACGTTACTTGAAATAGGATATCCTCTTGATTGTAAGAACTTATGGACTGATTAGCTTGATTTCTCTTTGATGGTCAGGTTGTAGTGGTCTTGAATTTTTTGCCGCATGCTGAAAAATATTCATCAACATTTTTCCACTTAGCTATTGTCATGCTCCCAATCTAGTTAGTTTTTACCCATTACCCAACCCGTCAAGCTTGACAAATTACACAACATATTTTCATTAAACTATGCCTATTTCAAACTCTTTTTCTATAGCAATTAGTAATTCATACTTACATCGTGAACAGCTTCTCGAAGCAATTTAACTTGATCAAGCGACACACTCCTCACCTACACATAAAATCCATAAACATCAAAAAAACTACTAATCTAACACAATTTCTAACACAAAATAGTCTATCATATGCACCTTTTTGCTGATGGTCCAAATGACTCCTTCGGTACATGGAGGCACGGTGAGTGAGCCTATATAATTATAGTACCGCCTGCAACTCATTTCAATTTCTCTGGGATCGATCACTCCAGGGTGTCTGTGTTCGTTATCTTGCTTCACCAACGATGTTATGTTTCCAACCAACTGAAATTTGGATCAATCAATAAATCGTACATGCCGGTATATAAAATGTTTACACATTTATAAGTTTGAACTCCTTTATACACTTATAATTATAAGTAGAATTGTTTCACAGGCTTTTAAGTGTGACACATTATATTTTTAAACATGCCAATGAAATCGATTTTTTAGTCCCCATGACTTTCCCTCATGTAGTCATGTGACATTTATATTCTGCACCATAAATTCACATACTCTAGATGTGAAGTGTAACAATGGCGACATTGGGGAAGAAAGGAAACTATGAAAGATTAACCGAATTCATTTTGTTAATCAAAAAAACCAAGTTTGTTACTGTTATAAAGAGGGAAATAACAGAATACAAAATATTTACAATCTACACCCTGAACTATCTCATGTTTACATTTCAACCTACACTATTCTTTATACTCCCCTGCAAGTTGAGAGTGATGGAATGAAGAAACTCCCAACTTGGACAAAAGAGTATGATGTTGATTAACAGGAAGAATTTTGGTAAAGACATCTGCCAGTTGTTTTGAAGTGTGAAGATATGTTGGTTTGACAGTCCCATCTTTGACTTGATCTCTTACATAATGACAATCCACTTCAATGTGTTTGGTTCTAGCATGGAAAACAGGATTAGCAGCTATATGTATAGCTGCTTGATTGTCACAGTGTAAAGTTATAGGATGCAAATCTTTGAGACCAAGATCTTTTAATAAACTGAGTAACCAAGTAACTTCACAACATGTAACAGCCATTGCTCTGTATTCAGCTTCAGCTGAACTTCTGGATACCACACCTTGTTTCTTTGATTTCCAGGAAATAGGAGAGTCACCCAAGAGAATACAATAACCAGTAGTTGATCTCCTGGTCATAGGACAACTTGCCCAATCTGAATCACAATATGCAGTCAACTGCACTTTTGATTTGTGAGCTAATAAAATCCCTTGTCCTGGAGAATTTAAAAGATATCTCAGAAGATGTTTTACAGCCTGCATATGTACAGAAGTTGGTGTTTGCATGAATTGACTCAATAGCTGCACTGTATAACAAATGTCAGGCCTAGTGATAGTAAGGTAGATTAGTTTGCCAATGTATCTTCTATAGACCTCTGGATCATGCAATGGAGTCCCCATATCAGCTTGTAGTTTCAAATTAGGATCCATGGGAAGCTTGTAAGGTTTACTTGACATGACCCCTGCTTCTTTTAACAACTCCAGAGTATACTTTTTCTGAGAAACAAACAATCCTGAATTTGCTTTAGTAACCTCTAAACCCAGAAAATAGTGCAATGCTCCAAGATCCTTCATATGGAAAGTAGAATTGAGTTGATTCTTCAATTGTTGAATCTGAGCAGAATCATTTCCTGTGATCATAAGATCATCTACATATACCAAAATAGCAGTAAATGTCTCACCTTCCTTCTTTGTAAACAATGAATAGTCTGCCTTGGATTGTTGGAAACCAAATGAAGTAAGTGCAGAAGACAATTTAGAAAACCATTGTCTTGGAGCTTGCTTCAAACCATACAAGGATTTCTTTAATCTACAAACTTGAGTAGACCCAGACTTAACATTCTGCACTGGCTCCCCTGTTCCAACATATCCCAAAGGTATTTGCATATAAACTTCCTCCATTAAATCTCCATGTAAAAAGGCATTTGACACATCCATTTGACATATGTCCCATCCTTGCATAGCAGCAACTGCCAACAATGATCTGACAGTGACCATTTTGGCAACTGGAGCAAAGGTCTCGTCATAGTCTTCACCCTTTCTTTGTCTATTCCCTTGAATTACCAGCCTAGCCTTCTTCCTTTCTACTGAACCATCAGCTTTCAACTTAGTCTTGTATAGCCAGTGACAAGAAATAGCCTTCTTATTAGGTGGTAGAGGAGTAATATCCCATGTACCATTTTCCTCCAAAGCCCTCAGTTCTTTATTCATGGCTTCACACCACTGTGGATCATTTATTGCCTCTTTAAAACTCTTAGGATCACTGTGAGCTTCAAGAACACTTAGAAAACATTGAAACTGAGAAGACAATACAGGAGAAGTGACTTGAAAAGCCATTGGTTTAATGGTTGGAGCTTCAAAATCTTTTGCCCAAACTGGAGGTTTAGATGTTCTTGTAGACTTCCTGAGAGGTTCAGAAGGAAGAGCAGAAGAACTTGGAATATCATTGTTAACAGATGATTCAACCACAGGCTCTTGATTGATAGAGTGCTCAGGTGGCAGTGGTTGTATAACAGGATCATCATAGACAGGAAGGCAATTTGGCATAGAAACAGGAACAGGGTTGAGAAATTTAGAGGGATTAGACTCAGCAAAAGGGAAAACCTGTTCATGAAACTGAACATCTCTACTTACAAAATTGCAGTGAGTAAGTAAATTGTACAGCTTGTATCCCTTTTGATGTACAGGATATCCTATAAAGACACATGGAACACCTCTGGGAGCAAACTTATCAGAAACTCTTGAAGGATTAGTAGCCATAGCAAGACATCCAAAGACTCTCAAATTAGAATAATCAGGTTCTTTGTGGAGAAGCATTTCATAGGGGGTTCTGTACTGAAGAATGGGAGAAGGAAACCTATTTATAAGATATGTGGCAGTAGTCACACAGTCTCCCCAAAATCTTAAAGGCAAATTTGACTGAAACCTTAAAGCTCTAGCAATTTCCAAAATATGCCTATGTTTTCTTTCAACCCTTCCATTCTGTTGAGGCCTATCAACACAGCTAGTTTGATGCTCAATACCTTGACTAGATAGAAATGCAGCACAAGGACCTCGAACAAATTCAAGAGCATTATCTGATCTTACACACTTTACTTTTGTATCAAACTGTCTTTCAACAAACTTTAGAAAAGCTTTTAAGACAGCAAAGGCATCAGATTTATGAACCATCAAATATGTCCATGTAGCTCTACTATAGTCATCCACAATTGTTAAAAAATACTTATGTTTCCCATTTGTAACTACCTTATAAGGACCCCAAGTATCTATATGAATCAAGCCAAAAGCATGAGAATTATGAGAATCACTTACAGAGTAAGGTAGCTTTGTTTGTTTTGCCATTGGACAAGTAATACAAACGGCTTCATTAGAATCTTTAACAGATACATCAGGATGTTTAATATGTTTCATTCTAGAAACAGACAGATGTCCTAGTCTATGATGCCACAGACTAAACTTATTAGGAGAAACAGAATTACTATAAACTCCTGCTGAACAAGAAAACAAACCATCATTAACATGAGTCTTCAGCATATGACTAAGTCTTTCACCCAAAGAATCCACAGCAACATTGAGTAAGTGATACAGTCCTGCCACTTTCTTACCCAGACCCAGAACCTGCTTTGTTGTCAAGTCCTGAAGTATACAGAAGTTTGGAAAGAAAATAGCTATACAGTTACTATCCATAGTCAACTTGGGTATAGACAGCAGACTAAATTTGAATGATGGAACACAAAGCACATCTTTAAGGACTATTCCATTATTCAGATTGACTTGTCCTGTTTGAGTAATAACAGAGGATTGGCCATTTGGTAAAGTGATCTCAGGCATGTTTTGAAGAATTTTAGCATTTAGCATAGATTTTGAATGAGGTGTCATATGATCAGTTGCACCTGTGTCTAAAATCCAATAATATAGAGCACTATTACTATTGGCAGCTGCACTAAGACAAAGCATACCTGCAACAAACTCAAGCTCATCATCAGTGCTATCCATACCAGCTGCTCCATTATTCTTCATATCATTCATTACACTCCTCATCAAGGTTTCAAATTGCTCAGGTGTGAATGTGAAATTGCTTGACCCACTACTGACATTAGCTGCACTAGTTACACTAGTTACATTGGCTGCAGTCTTCTTGTAATTGTTTCCTGAACCATTTCCAAAACTCTTTGCCCTTGATTGAGTCTGCCTATTCTGTGACTGAGATTGCTTATACTTGTGATGCCAAACTGGATAACCCACCTTTTCCCAGCATTTCTCAGGTGGATGCCACTTAAATCCACAGATAGAGCATTTTCCTTTAGTCTCTTGCTTACTAAACAAAGCAGTAGATTCAACATTTAAAACACCAGTCTGAAACACATCTTTCTGTGACTCTTCTTGTTGAATTACAGCACAAGCATTCTCTACACTAGGAAGAGGATTCATCAACAACAATTGACTTCTCTGAGCACTATAAACCTCATCTAATCCATTCAGAAACTGAAACAACCTCTGTTCTTCCTTTTGTTTCTCAACAGCATTTAGAAACACAGAAATTTCAGGTGTGATAGTACTTAGTTTAGGCAAAACAGTAATGGAATCCAATTCTTCCCAAACACACTTCAACCTAGTGTAATATTCACTCACTGAACTATTTGTTTGTTGCACTTCAAAACACTCTTTACTCAGCTTGTATTTTCTAGAACCATTACTTAGAGAGAATCTAGTTTCTAGCTGATTCCAAATCTCACATGCAGTACCAATGAACATAATTGACTTTGCAATTGAATCAGAAACTGAGTTCATAATCCAACTAATCACAAGGTTGTTACAAGTCTCCCACATTTCTACATTCACAGCATTTGTATTAGCTGGTCTAGTAACAGTACCTTTAACAAAGCCCAATTTTCTCTTGGTAGACAAACCAATCTCCATTGATCGACGCCATGGACGATAGTTTTGTGCTCCAATTAACTTTTCTTGAACCGGTAATGAACCTGGACCATCAGATGGATGAACATACAACGGACTACTAGCATCCATTTTTGCAACAGCGGAAGCAACTCAACAATTTTAACAGAAATAACGAATTTTCCCCAAATCTTAACCTAATTCACAAATTGTGAAGTTTCAACACAATAAAATCAATTGCATACAATTGAAGATCTTCAGAGTAAAAAATGATTCAATCAATCGATCAAACACTCGATTGTAATCAGAATCAAATTCACAACAATCTTCACAATTGATCTTACAAACACAATAATCACAACTGATTAGCACGGAAACACAATTATCACAACAAAATTAGGTTATCAAAGCCATTGTAGCTCTGATACCATGTGAAGTGTAACAATGGCGACATTGGGGAAGAAAGGAAACTATGAAAGATTAACCGAATTCATTTTGTTAATCAAAAAAACCAAGTTTGTTACTGTTATAAAGAGGGAAATAACAGAATACAAAATATTTACAATCTACACCCTGAACTATCTCATGTTTACATTTCAACCTACACTATTCTTTATACTAGAGATATTTTCTTGCGACTTTTTAAACGATTAATAGAAAAAAAGTTCACGAGTTTACCTTAGTTAGAAAAGGGTTAGGTTTTCCGATTTTGTAGAGGACTCCAATGACTGCAATTTGGTGTTCGGAGGTTGGGTCTATGCTCTTATGAACCATATGTAATTCTAACGAGTACCTAAAAAAGTCAAATTTTCAGTAAACTTCGCCAATAATTTCTTAAGTCGACGCCATTTTTTTTTTGGAAAACGAAACTTATTTTTTTCTTATTGAAATGATTTAAAGTTATAGTAATATGATTACGACAAGAATAATAAGTCAGTAGGATCAATATCGACCTTCTGCCATTGATCGTGTGCTCGGAAGGTGAGTGCCAATGGGCTTGTTTCAACACATAAACTGTGCCATTTATGTTGATTGAACCAGCATTGCCCTCCCAATGAACCTGCATAAAAAAAGATTTTATTTTAGACAAAACTTAACATAATGTTGCCCTTTACTTTAAATATTTGATAACCAACATACTGTAGTTAAAAGGTCAAATATATTATTTACTTGTACCTTATCAATAATCACCGCTACATCTGGTAATGTTTATTACTAGTAATTAACGTATTTGAAAACGTCGCCTCGAACATAACAACAAAACTTAATTAATATACTAACATAGTGCCAATATGATGTAAAAAAATGATTTTCCTGGAGATGCTCATGTATAACAGCTGGGTTTATAAAAAAAACTTGCGTGCACGTTTTCGTATGTAACGGCTATTTCCTTATATTAATTAAAATTTGATTAGAATAATATAATATGTTAAATTGTTAATTAAACACTAATTATTGTGTATGGGTATGTTTGGGACAAGGCGTAGACTACTTGGAGTTGGGACGGTGTGTAGTCTTTTTTTTTCCGATTTTATTAGTATACTGTAAATAATGGGAATTTTGTTCCCATAAAAAATAATCCGAAAAACCTAAACACGATACAAAATACATAAAACCTCATTCGACCATGTTCCCCTTACTTTGTCTCAAGTGAAAACTTTTCTAGCTTCGTCCCTGATTTGGGGTCATGGAGGTGCGTAATTATGGTTGTGTGAAGAATGTGCGGGTATGTTCAGGGACGGAGTCAGAATAATTTTTTATATGAAGAAAAAAAATATACATTATTTATCAAATTAATAGTTTTCATTGTTCTAAGTGTAGCCAAAGTAAAAAAATAGTGTACCGCAATATCATGGCCACGGTTAACTAATATCGCAGTACATGGCTCGTAGTTCCTTGTTAACTTCTTCGATTTGTGAATAATATCAACTCTACTATTCGATAAGTCAATTGGAGACTGCATTTTTCCGTTGTTACAAGCTGACCATTCTTTGTGTAACTTTCCCCATTCCGCGGGTCCTTTCTCACTCCCCTTTGCATAGTCGAATTCCCTCTCATTCTCTATACAACACAACTTTATACCATTATTACATATATGTAACAAATTCACATTAACTACATAGACATACTGGTCGAGTGTTGAACACTTGAGATTTTTCAAAATATGTCTGAGGTTCGATTCTTTTGACAAAAAAATAACATAGATATAATTTGAAGAAGAGATGAACTTACCAACTTCTTGGGCATAGATTGAAGTGGGAAACACAATAATAAGTAAAGCAAGTAGAGACACAATTTTGGAACCAATGTGCATTTGTGGTTATGGAGGTGGAAGAACACTAGGAGTGGTGTTGTGGTGGTGAGTAGGTGATGGTGATTTACTCAAGAATTGAAGATGCTAGTTCATATATTTAGATTCATATATGAGTAAAGGTATGAGTAGTACTAGATAAGTAATTTAGTTGTTGATACAACCAAGGAAAGTATCACAAGTACCATTTACTTTTCTTTCTACAAATGTGATATTTTTGTAAGTATAATATGTAATTTAAATGCCAATGGGGTTTTGTTCCATTGGTAGAAGGTATTGGGTTCGAGTCTCCCTCTGAGATTTTCTCCTTAGGTGAATATTAGGAGATAACTAACTTTGGTGTAAGGTTCATGGGTCGCATACTGCCCAAATGAATGTCACTGTGACCCCGAATCACTAACATAACCGTTCTAAAAAGGAGAAAAAAAATATGTAATTTAAATAACAGCTTCTTCAATTTTGAACAAAAAATAAACAATTTCTCACACGTTAAAAATAAGCTTATAAACTTTTACGTTGAGTGTATTTTAATTAAATGTAATAAGCTACTAAAAAATCTAACAAGCTAAAAAGAGTTTAACCGAACATCTCTTAATAAGCTTTAGAAAAAGGATAGAAATCAACTATTTGTGGAATGGTGAACTCACATTCCTAGTGGGGAGCCTTGGGCCCTAGACAGGTAAGAATGTAAGATCCGAATTTAGGACGAGTTCAAGGCTAGCCGTAGGGATGGGGTGACCATCGTCTCCCCAAGCCAACCTCGTTGTCGTTCTTATTAGCTAATAGGCTAGGAACATATAAATCCTATTACTTCAAATAACTTAATATCAACAACTTATTTATAACAAGAAATTCTAACATTTTTTTACTACACAAATAAATATTACAAAATGTCTAAAAAAAAAATCAATAATATCCTTTTGCAAAACTTAGATTTCTTTGTACAATATATTAATCACAATTATTTTTAAAAGTAAGTCCTAGGAGAACAATGTGCATGTGATACACTGATTCCTCATATTATGATTAGATGCCTTATGTCTCATCCAAACAACGAATAAGATGAATGAATAATGAATGTAGCTCGGCAAAATAATTGATAACATGACACATTGTGGTACCGGAAAACAATTTGATCTTGTAATGCTTAGTGTTTGGTCGAAGATTAGGGTGGGTTCGATCAAATGAACTTTAGAGCTGAGTCAGGGTTACCTTGTCGAAGTTAAGCTTTTAGTTGTTGGTTGAGTACTGCCGTTATAAAAACGATTTATGTTAGCAACAAAAAGATCCGGTAAATGGGTAAGGTCGACAAACTCAAGTTCAAGCATTTAACAACTGTGTGCAACAAAATTTCTTCACTATAAAGATACATGTAAATAGTTCACAAATAGAAAACAAATAAATAAATTAAATTTATCATAGCTACAAGATGGATTTTTCATGTATTACAAAATATTTGAGTATCTACGATGACTTTTTATTATTGTCTTGAGGCTGGACCATAAAAACGAATGTCTCGTTGATTTGCTGGTTGTACTGGTCTCGCGTTATTTTCTGCGTACTGCAATATAAACATCCATTAGTATCATGTTAATCACTATAGAACTAAAAAAAAAAACAAGAAAAGTGTCATTTGGTGATACTTACATCATGTACTGCCTCTCGAAGCAATTTCATTTGTTCTCTTGAGACGGTTCTTATCTATATAATATATATTTTTAGTTAATACACAAAATAATTAGTTTCTTTTGGTTGATTATAAGTGTTAAAAATGTACCTTTTTGCTAATTGTCCAAACAACTTGTTCGGTGCAAGGAGGAACGGTGAGTGAACCAATATATCGGTAATACCTTCTACTACTCATTTGAATCTCTCTAGGATCTATTATCCCACTGTGGCCATGCTCACCCTTTTGATCTATCATAGAAGATATGTTTACGGCCAGCTGCAAATCAACGATAAAAATGTAAATAATTTATAAGATTTATGATAAAACAAGGTCAAAACATGTATCTCCGTATGAGTTAGACAAAATCCCGCGACTATGTTTATTAAAACTCATTTTATAAAAATGTAATATGTTACCTTAGAAAGAAAATGGTCAGGTTTGCCAACATTGTAAAGAACAGCAATGACTGCTATTTTGTTGTCACTGCTGAGGTGTACCAAATGTAATTCCATGTCATACCTGTTCATTTATTCAAAGAGGTAAGAAATTTGGCCAACAACTTAATTATACTAGTTTTTAATGGGAAATTAATTAAATATTTAAATTATTTTAATAATAAAAAAATATATGATAAAATAATGAGCAAATTACCAAAATAATCACCTATCACTTATACTTTACAAAAATAATCACCTGATTCGCGGCGAATTTCTCACGACATTTATTTCGTCGCGAAAGTACATATATTTTAATCAGACCAATAAAAATTCGACACATTGTCGCGACACTATTCATTCTCGCGTCAATATTCATTTTCGCGACGACGTGTCTGATTTTTATTGGTCTGATTTTGTTTTATGTACTTCTCGCGACGATAAAGTGTTGCGAGAAATTCGTCGCGAATCAGATGATTATTTTTGTAAATTGTAAGTGATAGGTGATTATTACCATTAAAAGATAGAGGCAAGAAGTGGAATACATTTTTGCAATCCGAACCCACAAACTTTTTGAATGGGCTCGAATAGAAACATTTTATTTTGAGCCAGAATGGAATTAGAAGCATTAATTAAAAATCATTCTTTATCGAAAGCATTATGTATACCTTCTTCCGTTAATGGTATGCTCGGAAGGCGAGTGCCAATGTGCTTGTTTCAAAGCATACTCGGTATTATTTATCCGAATCGCTCCTGCATCTCCTTCCCATCGAAGCTGCGTCATTAAATCAATTATAAATTATTTGAATTATTATACATTTTAATAATTGAAACAGGCAAGCACAACCAAAAACTAAATCGTCATAAAGAAGACAAAGCCACCAGAATACATTATATTTATTAAAAGCCACCTAGCTATTATTTATGATAATTAAAAATAAAAATAAAGTTATATGAATACATCCATGGAATGTAATATTCAAACTCAAAACCTATAAGGAGTTGATATATATATACTAGTGTTTGCCCAAGTGGTTATAGCATGCTGCCTATTTGTTGGAGTTTTCGAGTTCGAGACTCTCTAATGGTTGGTAATTTACAGTCACCTGTCTTAAAAGAGAATTATATGTATCATTTATATTATACATATTGTTCTATAAGTTAGTTATGAGATTCTAGTAATTAGTAATTACCATAATGTCATGGCCTCTATTAGTAATGGTGGCTTCACAAGGAATATATTTTCTGTACATCTTGTTACGGCTGACCATCATCTCCACTCTATGACTCGACATATCGATTGGAGACTGCATCGTTCCATTGCTGCACAACGACCATTCTTCCTTTATGTTGCCCCATTTCTCAGGTCCCATCTGGCTACCTCTCGCGTAATCAAATTCTTTTTCGTTCTCTACATTTCCACATACATATATATACACAAAAACTAGTTAACTACTGGCCAAAAACCATTGATCTGGAAACCGTTGTATCATTGATGATTGCAAACCGATTACAAAACAATTATATATAAACTAATATAAAACCCTAATGGACCTTAACCCAAAATCGGGCTAGGGCCAACTTATTCTCTAATATATAGATGAACCATAAAGTATATGATAAAGTTTAGAGCATTACCAACTTCTTGAGCTTGGGTTGATAATGGATGAGAGAAAATAAGCATAAACAAAAGAAATCCAAGTGCCATTTTTGTGTTTGGTTGCAAATTCTTCATGTTTCAAAGAGATGTGATATATTATTTTTTGTGTATATAATTAGAAAGAGAATAAGAAAGGTAAAAAGAGAGATGAATATATGTGGTTTCTCTTATGGGAGAGTGTATATATACAAATATATTACACACACAAAGAACACCATGATGTGTGTGAAATGAGTGTGAAGTTTCTTGTGTGGTTCTTTGGTAGGGACCAAAAATGGTAAGTAATCTAGAATATATGCATCATGTAAAGTGAGAGAAGACAAATTGAATAAAAACAGCTATGTGGGAGTGAATCTCGGGCACAAAACTGGTAAATTATCATTGTTTTTTATCAAGAGAAAAACGTGTGGACCTGTCTTGGGTATCTTAAAAGTGTCTTGGGAGTCAAAGCTAGGTGAGAAAAAAACAGAAGCCGTATGTTTTACATCGTATATGTTCGAAAGTTGAGGGCACCATGCATTAACAGGCATGAAATCTTTGTCGATCGATGTAAACAGAAAAGTATTCTCGTTGATCAGCACAATGCCTTTCATATTTTTTTATTGTGATGTACACGGCTTAATTACTTAGTATTTTTGTGGTCGTATCTAAACGTATTCTTTCCTGGCCATTTGAAGATCTTTATTCCAACTCGGGTCTTATAAGAGACTAACATACATCTTATTATTATTATGGTATTATGTTTAGAGAATGAATGCCTTTCATTAATCATAACGGGAATATATATAGTGATAATACAACGGGCCAAACTGGGTCAAAGATACTAATTAAGCTAATATATAATAATAGTCTAATATGCCCTGCAGATTGAGCGGGAGGAGACATCCAAACGCTCAAGCTTAAGCGAAAATCAGCAAACAATGGTTAGGGAAGACCTTTGGTGAAAATATCAGCATATTAATAACGAGACGGAACATGAAGAACTCGAACATGACCAGCTGCAACCTTGTCTCATACAAAATGAATATCAATTTCGATGTGTTTAGTCCGTTGATGCTGCACAGGATTTGAAGACATATAAACAGCACTAACATTTTCACAAAATACAATAGTCGCTTTACACAATGGATTATGAAGCTCAAGCAAAAGATTACGTAGCCAGGAAGTTGTCTAGGGTATCTTAAAAGTATCTTGGGAATCAAAGCTACGTGAGAAAAATATCCTTGTTGATCAGGAGGATGCCTTTCATAATCTTTATTGTGATGTACCCGGCTTAATTACTTGGTATTTTTATTGTGGTATCTAAACGTATACTTTCCTAACCATTCGAAGATGTTTATTCCAACTCGGGTCTTATAAAAGACTAATATACATCTTATTATTAGGTCATCTTAAAAATAAGGGAGATTTATATCTACGTCCTTACAAAACTTCAATATTACGTCAATGTCCTTATAAAAATCAAAATTACGTTACTATCCTTCCAAAACATTAAAAATTCTCATATATATCCAAAATAATAAATTCATAATATTTAAATGAATTTAATATTTAAATTATTCATCTAAATATTAATTAAACTTTTTACTCAAGTATGTTAGATTTAATCCAACATTAACCAATGTATCTTAATTTCATATACTCACAATATAGATTTAAAAAATATTAATTTCTATAATTTTGAGCATTAATCGGAATAAAAAGGTTGCAAAACTTCTTCGTCTTGATTGGTTAATGGTTTGTAATATATGTTTAAAACAATTTATTAATTAAATTTAATCTATTCAGTTCATTTCGTATTTGATTCATTGACATATTTGTTTAAATAAACATTTGAATAAGTTTTATTGATTTATTCAATAATTTAAAATATTAAAATCATTTAATTAATACTTAGATGAATAATTTAAATATAAAAATTATTTAAATATTATTAATTTATTAATTTGGATATATATGAGAATTTTTCATATTTTGAAAGGATATTAACATAATTTTGATTTTTACAAGGATATTCACGTAATATTAAAGTTTTCTAAGAACGTAAATGTAAATCTCCCTAAAAAGGATTATGAAACTTTTATAGATGTATGGTATTTCATTCTTACTGGAGTAGTATTAATTATTAATTATATATGCCTTTCGAGTGGTATTTTTTCAACCGTTATGCTTACGACAAAGCCCTAATTAGCAAGCCCGAACATTGATAATGGATCAAACAAGTATAGGGTTTTCGCAGTCGTCTATTAACCAACAACATTATGGCTTTCACCAAAAAAGGGAAAGTAATCTAAAGATTCTTGATGAAAAGTGACGAGTTATCATATACCCCGCGCTAATACAATATATATAACTTGAGTCCATTAACCCAAGATCGTCCGTAAACCAGGATTGGGCGTGAAGCGCCTCACTTCGCACAAATTAAATGACTATGTACTGAAGGGGCATGTTCTTAGAAGACCGAAACCATTGTTCACCAATATATCATTTCGGATATCCTCATTGACAGGACAAATATTATTCAATCGAAATGACTTTTAATATTCTTAAGGGTTAATACAAAAAAAAAAAAAAAAAAAAAAAAAAAAAAAAAAAAAAAAAAAAAAGTTATTGTAGTTTGCGAGAATATAATCAATTTTGTTATTATACTTTTTTTAGGTCAATTGCATTATTATATATTTAAATTCGAATGTCATCAATGTTTATATTGAATTTGTCCATATTTTTTATGTGTTCAATTTTATTAATAAAACTTTTTCATTAATTCATTAATGTAACTAAAGATTTATATAAGTTTAGTAATATAAATAACTTTTTCATAACTATATTAATACAAGAGTACTGGTTCATTATAAAGTCTCCAAGACTCCACTCTCATATAATAGAAACAATATCTTTTATCTACTTATCAATAACCCATCTTTAATTAATTACTATTAACTTTTCAAATAAAAATTATTTACCATATTGTTAATATCTCTATATATATATTTTCATAAACTTTTAACACTCATTTGTTACGTATATATCAATCGCATATCGAAATTAATATGATAAACTTTAGTATAGTTATATCGAACATAAAAGAAATCATACCGTAATATCGCATGAATTTTCTGCTTAAAAGATTTTGCTAAACATAGTTCTCGAGGCACAAAAATAAGGAGCACACACTATTGAATAGTTCTAGATAATGTGAATGAAAGGACCTTTGTGAAGTCAATGTTTCAAAAGAAGCTTTCAACATTCAAATAAATCTTCTACCATCTCCATGTGCTATACTTTAATTTATATTTTTGTTTTGAAATGATAGAATATTATTGAAATAACAAAACATAAAAAGAATGATCATATATATCTATTTACTTTACAAATATATTTTTTATAGAGTATTGAATCGATTATGGAAATTTTAATTAGGTGATAAGTTGGTTTTAACATTGGTTGTGATAACCATGGTAAATACAAAAGTTGATTTGTCGGGTTCGTGGGTTACATATTGCCCGTGAATGTCACTGTAGTCCGAACTACTTGTCTTTAAAAAGGAAAAAAAAAAAAAAAGGAAGAAAAAGGAAAAGAATATAAGAAGATTTTATATATTAAAATTAGTGATAAATTATTATTTAAAAATTAAAATATTGAAAATATCCCCCATATTAATGCATTTTGTGGCTTTTTCATGGATTTTCAATTTTGTTGATTTGAACAAATTAAAGAGTGATCATTTATTTTATTTTATTTTACAGTCTGGGTTTAGTTTTTATTTTTTTTTTTTTTTTTTTTTTTTTTTGTTATCTTGAACTCGTAACCTCTTAATTGTTAATTCGACTATTGGTTTTGGATTTAAAAGTAGTGATTAATCAAATTAATAAGGAGACAAAAAAATCAAATATTGTGGGAGGAGAGATTCCTAAACTCGGGAGGTCTATCGCGGCGTTTGTCATCTAGTCAGGATCATTAAAATTTTACATTGATATAATGTAGGCTCGTAACTTAACAGATCACTAGTTAAGTCCGCAAATGATCTCCAGTCTAGCTGGTTGTGATGGCACCGGGTTTTATACCCATGTGGGCTGAGGTCGTGGGTTCGACCCTTGTGGTCGTCGCATTAGCGTAAATTTAACCATGCCTCTTAAGGCACGCATGGCGAATTTTCCCCTGGAGACCCCCGTGGGGGGCTGGGTTTGCCCGCTTTGCGGAGCTCGAACCTGGGGTGCTCGTTGGAATATTAAGAGTAGGCTCCGATGTACAATCATTTGCCGTTTCCAAAAAAAAAAAAAAAAAAAAAAAAAAAAAAAAAACTAGTTAAGTCCGCTTTAAACGATATCTCTTTCAGCCTCATTTCCTTTCATTCAATTGCTTCTTGAACATCAAATTCTATAAAGTAATCCGATCACTTTCAAGTTTTAACATATCAAAAGAACGAGAAATATAAATTAAACAAAACAAAATCTGAGTAATGATTCAATTTATTTTCCTAAACTTAAAAAGAAAATAAAAAATTAGAAATTCTTGCAAAAAAAACCCAAAACAAGTCAATATCCACAACTTGAAATGTTGAATGGTTCTAGACTCTTAACAATTATTACAAAAATATAGAACCTATTCACAAAGTAAGTCAATCTTCTCAAATAAACTAATTCAACTATTGAAGAATTTTATAGCTTTCACATAAAAAAGGGTCATTAAATCATTAAATATCAATAATTGAAACTTATTATCGATTTGGTTCAATTTTTTAATATGTTTAGTCAATTGCACCTATCGACGTATGTTACAAAGATAAAAATGTCAAATCCATTAACTTATTGATATATAGTGTATGTAGGGATGTTCGTTGGATGGATCAGTTACAAAAGATAAAAATGTCAAATCCATTAAAATATGAATCCGAACTATTCAAAACAAACTTACGATCCGAACCGTACCGAACCAAATTACTATTCGGTTGGATCGGTTTTTAAATTTCGGTTTTCTAGTTGCTATTAAATGTATATCTCATAATTACAACAACACTTTGTGCATATGTATCAAAGAAAGTGTTCATAAAAGGTGAAAAGTTCTAATTCATTTTCATTAATACTAATAAGATATAAGGAAAGATATTAATATTATGCTATGTAACCATTATAGTTGAACACGCTAATAAATATTAATGTATTATGGAATATTAAGTAAATTATATTGTTATTCGGGTTTTTTGGACTATTCGGTTTTTTTATATGAACCAAAAACCAATCCAAAATCCAAATATATTAATTCGGTTATGATTCAATCCCATCCAAAAATCCGAAAAACCAAACCATATGGTCCAATCCATATTGTCCAAATTGACAATTCGGTTTTATCAAAATAGTGAACACTATGACTT
>CAJVGC010000508.1:55821520-55961755 GCA_910822075.1 Senecio squalidus
TAAAGCAAGTAGAGACACAATTTTGGAACCAATGTGCATTTGTGGTTATGGAGGTGGAAGAACACTAGGAGTGGTGTTGTGGTGGTGAGTAGGTGATGGTGATTTACTCAAGAATTGAAGATGCTAGTTCATATATTAGATTCATATATGAGTAAAGGTATGAGTAGTACTAGATAAGTAATTTAGTTGTTGATACAACCAAGGAAAGTATCACAAGTACCATTTACTTTTCTTTCTACAAATGTGATATTTTTGTAAGTATAATATGTAATTTAAATGCCAATGGGGTTTTGTTCCATTGGTAGAAGGTATTGGGTTCGAGTCTCCCTCTGAGATTTTCTCCTTAGGTGAATATTAGGAGATAACTAACTTTGGTGTAAGGTTCATGGGTCGCATACTGCCCAAATGAATGTCACTGTGACCCCGAATCACTAACATAACCGTTCTAAAAAGGAGAAAAAAAATATGTAATTTAAATAACAGCTTCTTCAATTTTGAACAAAAAATAAACAATTTCTCACACGTTAAAAATAAGCTTATAAACTTTTACGTTGAGTGTATTTTAATTAAATGTAATAAGCTACTAAAAAATCTAACAAGCTAAAAAGAGTTTAACCGAACATCTCTTAATAAGCTTTAGAAAAAGGATAGAAATCAACTATTTGTGGAATGGTGAACTCACATTCCTAGTGGGGAGCCTTGGGCCCTAGACAGGTAAGAATGTAAGATCCGAATTTAGGACGAGTTCAAGGCTAGCCGTAGGGATGGGGTGACCATCGTCTCCCCAAGCCAACCTCGTTGTCGTTCTTATTAGCTAATAGGCTAGGAACATATAAATCCTATTACTTCAAATAACTTAATATCAACAACTTATTTATAACAAGAAATTCTAACATTTTTTACTACACAAATAAATATTACAAAATGTCTAAAAAAAAAATCAATAATATCCTTTTGCAAAACTTAGATTTCTTTGTACAATATATTAATCACAATTATTTTTAAAAGTAAGTCCTAGGAGAACAATGTGCATGTGATACACTGATTCCTCATATTATGATTAGATGCCTTATGTCTCATCCAAACAACGAATAAGGAATGAATAATGAATGTAGCTCGGCAAAATAATTGATAACATGACACATACCGGAAAACAATTTGATCTTGTAATGCTTAGTGTTTGGTCGAAGATTAGGGTGGGTTCGATCAAATGAACTTTAGAGCTGAGTCAGGGTTACCTTGTCGAAGTTAAGCCTTTAGTTGATTGGTTGAGTACTGCCGTTATAAAAACGATTTATGTTAGCGAACAAAAAGAACCGGTAAATGGGTAAGGTCGACAAACTCAAGTTCAAGCATTTTAACAACTGTGTGCAACAAAATTTCTTCACTATAAAGATACATGTAATTAGGTCACAAATAGAAAACAAATAAATAAATTAAATTTATCATAGCTACAAGATGGATTTTTCATGTATTACAAAATATTTGAGTATCTACGATGACATTTTTTATTATTGTACTTGAGGGCTGGACCATAAAAACGAATGTATCGTTGATTTGCTGTTTGTACTGGTCTCGCGTTATATTCTGCGTACTGCAATATAAACATCCATTAGATCATGTTAATCACTATAGAACTAAAAAAAAAAAAAACAAGAAAAGTGTCATTTGGTGATACTTACATCATGTACTGCCTCTCGAAGCAATTCATTTGTCTCTTGAGACGGTTCTTATCTATATAATATATATTTTTAGTTAATACACAAAATAATTAGTTTCTTTTGGTTGATTATAAGTGTTAAAAATGTACCTTTTGCTAATTGTCCAAACAACTTGTTCGGTGCAAGGAGGAACGGTGAGTGAACCAATATATCGTTAAACCTTCTACTACTCATTTGAATCTCTCTAGGATTCTATTATCCCACTGTGGCCATGCTCACCCCTTTTGATCTATCATAGAAGATATTGTTTACGGGCCAGCTGCAATCAACGATAAAAATGTAAATAATTTTATAAGATTATGATAAAACAAGGTCAAAACATGTATCGCCGTATGAGTTAGACAAATCCCGCGACTATGTTTATTAAACTCATTTATAAAAATGTAATATGTTACCTTAGAAAGAAAATGGTCAGGTTTGCCAAACATTGTAAAGAACAGCAATGACTGCAATTTTGTTGTCACTGCTGAGGGTCTACCAAATGAATTCCATGTCATACCTGTTCATTTATTCAAAGAGGTAAGAAATTAGGCCAACAACTTAAATTATACTAGTTTTTAATGGAGAAATTAATTAAATATTTAAAATTATTTTAATAATAAAAAAATATATGATAAAATATGAGCAAATTACCAAAATAATCACCTATCACTTATACTTTACAAAAATAATCACCTGATTCGCGCGAATTTCTCACGACATTTATTTCGTCGCGAAAGTACATATATTTTAATCAGACCAATAAAAATTCGACACATTGTCGCGACACTATTCATTCTCGCGTCAATATTCATTTTCGCGACGACGTGTCTGATTTTTTATTGGTCTGATTTGGTTTATGTACTTCTCGCGACTATAAAGTGTTGCGAGAAATTCGTCGCGAATCAGATATTATTTTTGTAAATTGTAAGTGATAGGTGATACCATTAAAAGATAGAGGCAAGAAGTGGAAATACATTTTTGCAATCCGAACCCACAACTTTTTGAATGGGCTCGATAGAAACATTTTATTTTGAGCCAGACTGGAATTGAAGCATTAATTAAAAATCATTACTTTATCGAAAGCATTATGTATACCTTCTTCCGTAATGGTATGCTCGGAAGGCGAGTGCCAATGTGCTTGTTTCAAAGCATACTCGGTATTATTTATCCGAATCGCTCCTGCATCTCCTTCCCATCGAAGCTGCGTCATTAAATCAATTATAAATTATTTGAATTATTATACAGTTTAATAATTGACAACAGGCAAGCACAACCAAAAACTAAATCGTCATAAAGAAGACAAAGCCACCAGAATACATTATATTTATTAAAAGCCACCTAGCTATTATTTATGATAATTAAAAATAAAAATAAAGTTATATGAATACATCCATGGAAAGTAATATTCAAACTCAAATCCTCTAAGGAGTTGATATATATACTAGTGTTTGCCCAAGTGGTTATAGCATGCAGCCTATTTGTTGGAGGTTTTCGAGTTCGAGACTCTCTAATGGTTGGTAATTTACAGTCACCTGTCTTAAAAGAGAATTATATGTATCATTTATATTATACATATTGTTCTATAAGTTAGTTATGAGATTCTAGTAATAGTAGAATACCATAATGTCATGGCCTCTATTAGTATGGTGGCTTCACAAGGAATATATTTTCTGTACATCTTGTTACGCTGACCATCATCTCCACTCTATGACTCGACATATCGATTGGAGACTGCATCGTTCCATTGCTGCACACAACGACCATTCTTCCTTTATGTTGCCCCATTTCTCAGGTCCCATCTGGCTACTCTCTCGCGTAATCAAATTCTTTTCGTTCTCTACATTTCCACATACATATATATACACAAAAACTAGTTAACTACTGGCCAAAAACCATTGATCTGGAAACCGTTGTATCATTGATGATTGCAAACCGATTACATTACAAAACAATTATATATAAACTAATAATAAAACCTATGGACATTAACCCAAATCGGGCCTAGGGCCAACTTATTCTCTATATATAGTTGAACCATAAAGTATATGATAAATTTAGAGCATTACCAACTTCTGAGCTTGGGTTGAAATGGATGAGAAAAATAAGCATAAACAAAAGAAATCCATGTGCCTTTGTGTTTTGGTTGCAAATTCTTCATTTTCAAAGAGAAGTGATATATTATTTTTGTGTATATAATTAGAAAGAGAATAAGAAAGGTAAAAAGAGAGATGAATATATGTGGTTTCTCTTATGGAGAGTGTATATATACAAATTATTACACACACAAAGAACACCATGATGTGTGTGAAATGAGTGTGAAGTTTCTTGTGTGGGTTTCTTTGGTAGGGACCAAAAATGGTAAGTAATCTAGAATATATGCATCATGTAAAGTGAGAGAAGACAAATTGAATAAAAACAGCTATGTTGGGAGTGACTCGGGCACAAAACTGGTAAATTATCATGTTTTTTATCAAGAAGAAAAACGTGTGGACCTGTCTTGGGTATCTTAAAAGTGTCTTGGGAGTCAAAGCTAGGTGAGAAAAAAACAGAAGCCGTATGTTTTACATCGTATATGTTCGAAAGTTGAGGGCACCATGCATTAACAGGCATGAAATCTTGTCGATCGATGTAAACAGAAAAGTATTCTCGTTGATCAGCACAATGCCTTTCATATTTTTTTATGTGATGTACACGGCTTAATTACTTAGTATTTTTGTGGTCGTATCTAAACGTATTCTTTCCTGGCCATTGAAGATCTTTATTCCAACTCGGGTCTTATAAGAGACTAACATACATCTTATTATTATTATTGGTATTATGTTTAGAGAATGAATGCCTTTCATTAATCATAACGGGAATATATATAGTGATAATACAACGGGCCAAACTGGGTCAAAGATACTAATTAAGCTAATATATAATAATAGTCTAATACTGCAGATTGAGCGGGAGGAGACATCCAAACGCTCAAGCTTAAGCGAAAATCAGCAAACAATGGTTAGGGAAGACCTTTGGTGAAAATATCAGCATATTAATAACGAGACGGAACATGAAGAACTCGAACATGACCAGGCTGCAAACCTTGTCTCAATACAAAATGAATATCAATTTCGATGTGTTTAGTCCGTTGATGCTGCACAGGATTTGAAGAACATATAAACAGCACTAACATTTTCACAAAATACAATAGTCGCTTTACACAATGGATTATGAAGCTCAAGCAAAAGATTACGTAGCCAGGAAGTTGTCTAGGGTATCTTAAAAGTATCTTGGGAATCAAAGCTACGTGAGAAAAATATCCTTGTTGATCAGGAGGATGCCTTTCATAATCTTTATTGGATGTACCCGTGCTTAATTACTTGGTATTTTTATTGTGGTATCTAAACGTATACTTTCCTAACCATTCGAAGATGTTTATTCCAACTCGGGTCTTACTTATAAAAGACTAATATACATCTTATTATTAGGTCATCTTAAAAATAAGGGAGATTTATATCTACGTCCTTACAAAACTTCAATATTCGTCAATGTCCTTATAAAAATCAAAATACGTTACTATCCTTCCAAAACATTAAAAATTCTCATATATATCCAAAATAATAAATTCATAATATTTAAATGAATTTAATATTTAAATTATTCATCTAAATATTAATTAAACTTTTTACTCAAGTATGTTAGATTTAATCAACATTAACCAATGTATCTTAATTTCATATACTCACAATATAGATTTAAAAAATATTAATTTCTATAATTTTGAGCATTAATCGGAATAAAAAGGTTGCAAAACTTCTTCGTCTTGATTGGTTAATGGTTTGTAATATATGTTTAAAACAATTTATTAATTAAATTTAATCTATTCAGTTCATTTCGTATTTGATTCATTGACATATTTGTTTAAATAAACATTTGAATAAGTTTTATTGATTTATTCAATAATTAAAATATTAAAATCATTTAATTAATACTTAGATGAATAATTTAAATATAAAAATTATTTAAATATTATTAATTTATTAATTTGGATATATATGAGAATTTTTCATATTTTGAAAGGATATTAACATAATTTTGATTTTTACAAGGATATTCACGTAATATTAAAGTTTTCTAAGAACGTAAATGTAAATCTCCCTAACAAGGATTATGAAACTTTTATAGATGTATGGTATTTCATTCTTACTGGAGTAGTATTAATTATTAATTATATATGCCTTTCGAGTGGTATTTTTTCAACCGTTATGCTTACGACAAAGCCCTAATTAGCAAGCCCGAACATTGATAATGGATCAAACAAGTATAGGGTTTTCGCAGTCGTCTATTAACCAACAACATTATGGCTTTCACCAAAAAAGGGAAAGTAATCTAAAGATTCTTGATGAAAAGTGACGAGTTATCATATACCCCGCGCTAATACAATATATATAACTTGCATTAACCCAAGATCGTCCGTAAACCAGGATTGGGCGTGAAGCGCCTCACTTCGCACAAATAAATGACTATGTACTGAAGGGGCATGTTCTTAGAAGACCGAAACCATTGTTCACCAATATATCATTTCGGATATCCTCATTGACAGGACAAATATTATTCAATCGAAATGACTTTTAATATTCTTAAGGGTTAATACAAAAAAAAAAAAAAAAAAAAAAAAAAAAAAAAAAAAAAAAAAAAAAAGTTATTGTAGTTTGCGAGAATATAATCAATTTTGTTATTATACTTTTTTTAGGTCAATTGCATTATTATATATTTAAATTCGAATGTCATCAATGTTTATATTGAATTTGTCCATATTTTTTATGTGTTCAATTTTATTAATAAAACTTTTTCATTAATTCATTAATGTAACTAAAGATTTATATAAGTTTAGTAATATAAATAACTTTTTCATAACTATATTAATACAAGAGTACTGGTTCATTATAAAGTCTCCTCCACTCTCATATAATAGAAACAATATCTTTTATCTACTTATCAATAACCCATCTTTAATTAATTACTATTAACTTTTCAAATAAAAATTATTTACCATATTGTTAATATCTCTATATATATATTTTCATAAACTTTTAACACTCATTTGTTACGTATATATCAATCGCATATCGAAATTAATATGATAAACTTTAGTATAGTTATATCGAACATAAAAGAAATCATACCGTAATATCGCATGAATTTTCTGCTTAAAAGATTTTGCTAAACATAGTTCTCGAGGCACAAAAATAAGGAGCACACACTATTGAATAGTTCTAGATAATGTGAATGAAAGGACCTTTGTGAAGTCAATGTTTCAAAAGAAGCTTTCAACATTCAAATAAATCTTCTACCATCTCCATGTGCTATACTTTAATTTATATTTTTGTTTTGAAATGATAGAATATTATTGAAATAACAAAACATAAAAAGAATGATCATATATATCTATTTACAATATATTTTTTATAGAGTATTGAATCGATTATGGAAATTTTAATTAGGTGATAAGTTGGTTTTAACATTGGTTGTGATAACCATGGTAAATACAAAAGTTGATTTGTCGGGTTCGTGGGTTACATATTGCCCGTGAATGTCACTGTAGTCCGAACTACTTGTCTTTAAAAAGGAAAGAAAAAAAAAAGGAAGAAAAAGGAAAAGAATATAAGAAGATTTTATATATTAAAATTAGTGATAAATTATTATTTAAAAATTAAAATATTGAAAATATCCCCCATATTAATGCATTTTGTGGCTTTTTCATGGATTTTCAATTTTGTTGATTTGAACAAATTAAAGAGTGATCATTTATTTTATTTTATTTTACAGTCTGGGTTTAGTTTTTAGTTTTTTTTTTTTTTTTTTTTTTTTTTTGTTATCTTGAACTCGTAACCTCTTAATTGTTAATTCGACTATTGGTTTTGGATTTAAAAGTAGTGATTAATCAAAATTAATAAGGAGACAAAAAATCAAATATTGTGGGAGAGAGATATCCTAAACTCGGGAGGTCTATCGCGGCGTTTGTCATCTAGTCAGGATCATTAAAATTTTACATTGATATAATGTAGGCTCGTAACTCTAACAGATCACTAGTTAAGTCCGCAAATGATCTCCAGTCTAGCTGGTTGTGATGCACCGGGTTTTATACCCATGTGGGCTGAGGTCGTGGGTTCGACCCTTGTGGTCGTCGCATTAGCGTAATTTAACCCATGCCTCTTAAGGCACGCATGGCGAATTTTCCCCTGGAGACCCCCGTGGGGGGCTGGGTTTGCCCGCTTTGCGGAGCTCGAACCTGGGGTGCTCGTTGGAATATTAAGAGTAGGCTCCGATGTACAATCATTTGCCGTTTCCAAAAAAAAAAAAAAAAAAAAAAAAAAAAAAAAAAACTAGTTAAGTCCGCTTTAAACGATATCTCTTTCAGCCTCATTTCCTTTCATTCAATTGCTTCTTGAACATCAAATTCTATAAAGTAATCCGATCACTTTCAAGTTTTAACATATCAAAAGAACGAGAAATATAAATTAAACAAAACAAAATCTGAGTAAATGATTCAATTTATTTTCCTAAACTTAAAAAGAAAATAAAAAATTAGAAATTCTTGCAAAAAAAACCCAAAACAAGTCAATATCCACAACTTGAAATGTTGAATGGTTCTAGACTCTTAACAATTATTACAAAAATATAGAACCTATTCACAAAGTCAATCTTCTCAAATAACTAATTCAACTATTGAAGAATTTTATAGCTTTTCACATAAAAAAGGGTCATTAAATCATTAAATATCCAATAATTGAACTTATTATCATTTGGTTCAATTTTTTAATATGTTTAGTCAATTGCACCTATCGACGTATGTTACAAAAGATAAAAATGTCAAATCCATTAACTTATTGATATATTAGTGTATGTAGGGATGTTCGTTTGGATGGATCAGTTACAAAAGATAAAAATGTCAAATCCATTAAAATATGAATCCGAACTATTCAAACAAACTTACGATCCGAACCGTACCGAACCAAATTACTATTCGGTTGGATCGGTTTTTAAATTTCGGTTTTCTAGTTGCTATTTAAATGTATATCTCATTAATTACAACAACACTTATGTGCATATGTATCAAAAGAAAGTGTTCATAAAAGGTGAAAAGTTCTAATTCATTTTCATTAATACATAATAAGATAATAAGAAAGATATTAATATTATAGCTATGTAACCATTATAGTTGAACACGCTAATAAATATTAATGTATTATGGAATATTAAGTAAATTATATTGTTATTCGGGTTTTTTGGACTATTCGGTTTTTTTATATGAACCAAAAACCAATCCAAAATCCAAAATATTAATTCGGTTATGATTCAATCCCATCCAAAAATCCGAAAAACCAAACCATATGGTCCAATCCATATTGTCCAAATTGACAATTCGGTTTTATCAAAATAGTGAACACTATGACTTATGTGTTTAAATATTATGACATATTTTATATAATTATAAAAAATAAATAACTGTTTTATGTATTTTATATTTTGAATCATTAGTATATTGGTTAAGTACAAATTTCTTATTAAGCTTAAAGTGAAGTGTCCGACCTAAGGTGAATCAGATGTTTGGAGGAGACTTTTCATAAACATGGATGCATGTTTTTGTGTTTGTTATTAAGACTTAAACAGTAAACTAATAAAAACGTTTAAAATATTATGATACGTTTTTTTAATTGAATACATTAATCAATAATTGTCCCCTACATTTCGAAAATCATCATGATACGTTTTTTTAATTGAATACATTAATCAATAATTGTCCCCTACATTTCGAAAATCATCGCTATATTCGTGAAGTTCAAGTTTGTTATGTATATCTTTGTGTTTTAACCACATCCATCCATTAGTTGGTTATCATGACTCCTATGTGAAAAATAACGGGCCAACATGAACCAACCCATTACCCGCTTGACTCAAACCACTTATGACCCATTACACAATCTGACTCGACCCGCCCATTTTGCCACCCCATTTTCATCATCAAGAAAATGTACAGTTTCTGAAGATATATATAAGAACACAAAAGTCGACACTTTTTCGTCAAGTAGAAAGCAAGAGCAAAATCAAATAAATACTTGAGCATATGATGTATCATGTAGCAAAAAATAAAGTAATATATTAATATCCTATCTAGAATTAAATTACTTTTTTTTTTTGCCTAAAAATCGAAATGAAGAACTAACACAACTGTGTAACTCTCTTGACAGCTTATTTAATGAGCAGCAGCAGCATCGGCTAATTTTTTCCATTTTAATTCGCGTTGTTTTTCTGCCTCGTAGGCATTTGCTTGTTTCTCGGCATAGTGTTTTTGGCACTCTTCGTATAACTTGGAGTCCATTTCTTGAAACATTTTGCGTACGTTAACTGTCAATCCGTGCACTGCTTGATTCCAGTGTGACTGAATGTTGTTCTCGATTGCTTCAAAGACTATTGGTAAAACCACATTCCGGTTTTGAGCAACTAAGCTGACAATATGCTCGTTGTTCCATAGAAAAAGAGCTCGTTCTGCTGTCTGAAAAGAAACAAAAACAGAATCTGACCATATAAATATACGGATATATGATTTATAAAAAACAGCTTCGTATTTTCTTCATTTATTTTTATTATTAACATAGCAAACTGTTGTATATAGCTATTTTGTGTAAACAATCATCAACTCTCCAGAGAAACAAAAAATACGACATTGAGATATTGGAATTGACCGACAGTCAAGGGCAATTAACAATCCTATAGTTCATAGGCCTAAACGGAAACACTTTCACCATAGTTTTCAGGCACATTCTCTGATAACAAATAAACGATTACCTCTGTTGACTAGTTTAGATTTTCCTCTAAAGGCTCAATTCAAATTTCGCATACTTTCGTTATTTCTATTCATGCTAACTACTTTTGATTATCTATAAGTTCTTCAAAAGTCCATGTTCCGAATTTATTACAATCTTACAAAAGTACCACATCTCTCCTTGACCCGCAAAAACACATGCCCAATTATGATTACCATTTACGACTTTGAGTAAACTAGACAGTCGGCAAATACCATCAATTGTTCATAAAATATCGAAATCAAGAGGATAATACAACTACATGAAGCAACCACACATTTATCCCAACACGGCGCTCGGGAGCTGCAATGACATGCACATTTGTTAGGTTGGTGAGTCATAGTGTACGGAATGTCAATGATTTTATTGTTTTTCTTACACAATATCTCCATGTATGATCAGAACTCATAACTGTAGGGCGTTTTAGAGGTTAGACAAATTGTCAAAGTGGCAAGCGTTTCCGCTGAACCATGAATCAAGTAAAACATTGAAATTGTAACGAGATGAAGAGATTGTTATTCTTTTGCAACCACAAACTGATAGCATATTCTAATATTAATATCACATTGAGCCAATGAAATTCAAAATTAGAAAGACAAAATATTGTTGCCTTGCGGGTTTGCCAATTAACAACGTATTATATACAAAGTGACATTCACCAGTTGCCTCGTATCAGACACAAGAAAAGCCCCACACCTCATTAAAATGTACATAAATGTCAATAACATATGGAAGCGATGCTATAATTATTTCTATAAGTTATATAGATATGTATGTCATCCGTTAATGAATCATATTGTGAACGTGTCTACCTTAAGAATGATGATTATAAGACACTATCTCTATAGACCCCTGTTATTTAATTAAGGCACCGTCAATTACTATTTTTTTAATTAAATATTACCATCAATTCGTCACCAGCTTGAGTTAAACATGACATTAAACCGCAATTCAGATACACTTAAATAAAATAACACGCAATAAAAGTTCCAAAATTTATATAATATAAGACAATGGAATTCTCAAACCTGAAAATGAGGGCTATTAATACACCGTGCAATTTGTCGAAAAAGCGGAACCATGCATCGCTGGAATTCTGCACCTTGTGTTGCTTCCAACACTTCTTCAAGTTCCCCAAGAAAAAACGTCTCCTTCTGACAATTAGTAACTGGCCAATATTTAATCAAACCCCTAATAACCGTATCCGCCAACTTATTATCTTTCTCAACAAACTGAGTAATACAATACGACAACTGTTGATGATACATAGCAAAAGGTTTCGGTTTATGAAGTGGAATTAGTGCCCGAATAAGAAACAGCTTATGTTCCTCTTTCATTGGTAACGCAAATCCGTTAATTATACTCCCGAGTATCTCCAACAACTCACCAATACCGTTATGCCTTTGCGTTTCATAAATAAACCTAAAAAATATGTTATTAATCGCTTTCCTAATAAACGGGCGATGAACCATAAACTTCCCATAAATCCTATGAAGAATCGTTTTCAAATACTCACGTTCACGTGGATCTTCCGAATCAAACATATCTAATATCTTCAAAACAAACGAATGATTAATATACCGTTTCGCAATCTTCGCGTCAGTATCCGACGACATAATGTACCTCAACAAAAGCTCATAAACCAACTGTAAATGCGTCCACGACGGTTCCAAATACGGCTCATCATCATCCGTTTCCGTATTATCCGACCAAGTATGTTCATAAGAACACGGCGGCAAACACCTAAACACATTCACCGATATCATCTTAATCATCTGCTCTTGATTACTCTCGGTTATCTTCCCCGACCCAGACTGAACATAATCAACCAACTCAACAAGGTTCAATCTCTTAATCTCTTTTTCTCTAACCGAATCCAACGTATCCGTAAAATCAAACTGGTGGAAACATATTTGTATCTTTTTTAAAAACAAAAACTGTCTTTCGGATACTGCAACGTCTCTAAACACCGGAAGCGTTTCGATGATAACCATAGGTTCATTAACCGGACTCGAAACCGATTCGTTATATCGACTGTAAACGACATCCGAATCATCTGATTTTGTTTGTTTTTTTTGGGCTCGTTTCATGATTTTATTCAACATAATTATAATTATTATATATATAAAAATGAAATAGTGTAATTTAATTGAATTAAATTAGTGAAATTAGTGGTAATTTGTAACCCTAATTGGAATAAAAAATTGGGGGAAAATGAACCCTAATTGATTAGTCATTTTAATGGAATTAATGAAATTAGTAAAAAGGTGACTGGCTATTACCGGTGGTGAGACGGTGGTGGTGAGACGGTGACCGGCGGAGATGAGTGGTGGCGATTGATTATTGAAAAGAATGTATGTATGTATGTATGGATAGAGAAGTGAGGGAGTGGAGTGTGGGGGAAGGAGAGGGACTAAAAGTGGATGTTTTTGAAAGTTGATTGGGACAAGGTGGAATAAAGTTAACTACTTTAATCATATTAGAGCACCCGAACTGATAATGTGGGTTGTGGGAAAAAAGTTGCTGATGTGACATTGAGAATGAGGATTGTGAGATTTTGGATGGTATGATAATGAGGGTTGTGAGGGTTGTGGGAGTTGTGGGACCCAGTTTTTTATTTTTATTTTTCTTTTAAAACATTTATATTAAATTAAAAAGACATTATATTAAATTAAAAACTAATACATATGTTTGAAATAAAAGCTAATCTTACAAAAAATTGAAAATAAATCAAAGTTACAAATACAAAAACTTTAGGATGAATAATGTAAACACAAAAAAGTTTAGGACCAAATTACAAATAAAAATAAGGTCAAAATTGCAAATAGTGAAAAACAAAAACCTAAAAATGTAAATTGATTACCGTCTTCCCCAATTCTTCCCCAAACATGCAAAAAAGAAAAAAATGTTAGAATTTTTGTTCTCCTTAAAATACATCTATCTTCAAATTAAATCTCATCTTCCTAAAATTCGATTTTATAATCGTTTAAATCATAAAAAAAAAAAAAAAAAAAAAAAAAAAAAAATACAAATCACAACGGATCGTTACCCATACAACGAGTGGCCACAACGAGTGCCCACAACGAGGATACCCGGAGTGGTAACGCTCGTTGTGGGGCGAGAATGAAGCCAGAACGAGGCCAAAAACGACCACTCCGAGTGCTCTTAAGTCATTTTTTTTTAAAGCCAAATATAGCGGTTCATGGCTACAGGGACATCTTTAATATATAATAAAAGAGGGGACTTAAATGTCACATGGCGAAGTATGGTCCATTGGATAGGTTCACTTTTTTTATGTAAGCCGTTAGATCAGATTGATGATGTCATCAAATATTATTTTCATTTTACACCCTATTACAATACATAATTACATTATCTCTTTTCATTTCATCTCCACTATAATAAAAAACATAATTCTTATATAGTTATAGAATCGTTCAATTTGGACCGTGACTTACGTAAACATAAAATTTACGATTTAATTTTTCATTTCATTCTATCTAAACTAAAATATAAAAAAATAATTCTAATATAACTATAAACATCCGTATAACATTATTTTCTCATAATAACTTAAAATCTAAATAAACATAAAATTTACGATTTAACTTTTACTTTTTTCCGCGTTATCGCGGGACAATAATCTAGTTCAATCAAATAAGAAAGAGAGAACTCTATAGAATAGTAACCAAATTTCACTTTGTTCCACTAAGTCACTTTAACTTTTTTTCCCTATCAAAAATCACTCAACTGTTGATATTGTTTCATTTCTATGTAATTAACTTGCAATAGTAGGTTAGCAGATAATCTTTAATAGAAAAAGTTTTTTTTATTAAAATAACTTTCTAATAATAATAATTATTAGTATTAGATAATAAAACTAATTCCAATTAATTTAAGGTCCCCTTTCCCACTAAATCATTTTTTACGCACCAAATTTACATATACCATCTGCACCAAATTTACATATACCACCTGCATATTTATGTACCTACATATCAATTTTTTCTTTCACCAAACTACCTGCATATTTTATTTAAAGAATCAACATATCTAATAATTTTACATAAAAAATGGAGAGGAAAGAAACTACTTGAATAAGCATCCAGAATCAATATTTTTAATATTGTTTTTCGATTTACGTTGTACTAGAGTTGATTAAGGGTTCAACGCCATGATCGATTTTGGAGGAAAGGAAGTGGGAGTTCACGGCAGAAAACGTCGTCGAGGGTTTAGCGATGGAGGAACCAGGGAAGTCGAATGATCATAAACTTATTTTTATTA
Organism: Senecio squalidus; assembly: GCA_910822075.1. NCBI lineage: Eukaryota > Viridiplantae > Streptophyta > Magnoliopsida > Asterales > Asteraceae > Senecio > Senecio squalidus. The sequence goes on from CAJVGC010000508.1 coordinate 55,836,354, forward strand.
TCTATTAATCTAATAATTTTTATTAGAGAGTATTATTTAAAAGTTATTTTAATAAAAAAAATCTTTTTTTATTAATTACATAGAAATGGAACAATATCAAAAATTGAGTGGTTTTTGATAGGAAAAAAAGTTAGAATGACTTTAGTGGAACAAAAGTGAAACTTGGTTACTATTCTATGAAATTTCCCATCAAATAATATGTAATTTCCGAATCCGTACATACCAATAAGGAGAAATCTTACTTAATTCAAAAGAGAAAACATTCAGACATAGCTCAAACTCGACACATCTTCTTTATAAGAAAATTTGTTTATCATCCAAACAGAATCTAAATGTCGGTAATAAATTATTTTATTTAAAGAATATAAATAATGATTATTTTAATATTTCAATAGAAATTTTATTCATTAATTTTCACAAAAAAATTAAATAATGATGTCATATGACATAATTATTTACTATTTTCATTTTAATTTTATTCAATTTTAATTACAATTTCAATCCTTTAATTTTAATATACATATTTAAATAAAATTTAATTTTATATCATTATTTAAAATCTGAAATATTTGTCATATATTATATATTTATGTTCATAAAAATTGTTAGTTAAACTTGATTTTTTACACGACACTTTTTCTATACGATTTTACTTTCTAATAAAATAAAAACATATAACCACGAAAAAAAATACATATTTAAATTTTGAGATGTATTACAAAAAAACCGTTATAATATGTTTTTCAAATTCTTATTGAACGCTCATTTCCTAACATATACATATTATTGACTATGTTTTATATTTGTATATCTTAATTAAACAATATCAACTAAATTTACTATATTTGTTAAGCCATATCAACACGAATTAAATGTGACGTTGAAGTCAACCTAATACGTATAGTTCATTACTTTTCCTATTCTTTAACCCGTACCAATAAGGTTGAATTATAATCAACCACATTGTTATAAACGAAACTACATAATATTTAATAAAACACTTTAATACATATTTAAATTTAAATAAATTGATATGTTATTATAGCATTATGTATACTCGACAGAGTTGTGTTACATGTATAAATTTAAAAGTAAATTTGAAAACACGTACATATATATAAATGAAACGCCAAATGATTGGAATTACAACTCATATTATCATATATTATTAATGACACGCAATGTTCTTTCGGTTTCATTATATTATATTTGTTTTTCTTTTCAATGAGATTCTCTGCGTACTTACGAAAAATAAACTAGTGAATATTAAAAGTCATATCATCACAAACCTTTTATGTGAAAAATAACCTAATACCTACAAGCATTGTTGATAGACAAAAATAAGTTATTAAAAAAGTAATAAATACGGTATGTTTAGAAGCATTAAGAATCTTGTAGATGGCTCTTCTCCGATCTACATAAGAAGAGACTTAATTGAATACTATAGAATTTAAACATTGTGAAAGAATTGATACAACATGTTAGAATTTTCATTTGTTTAGTTGTATGAGTATGCTTAAAAGTTAAAGCGCGAACTCTTCCTATAAATACAAACAAAACATTTAACATTTGCGGCGAGTAACCATCACACCATGTCAATAATGTAGATTAATGTTCTCTAAGAGATTTCTATGTCTTGTTTAAGTGTGTTGGCTTAGAGGAGTTTGAGGTTACTGATTAAAACTAACATACAACGAAAAAAAAATTCAAAAAGTATGTTGTTGCAAAGAATTGAACTCATGACGTCCTATATAAGAAAGATTCTTATCACTACATCAAATGGTTTTTCATGCTTATTTGTTCAATAAACGATAAAAATAAAAATTACTAAGAGGGGTATGGCTTTTAAGAGTATTGTTTCAATTTGGTTTTTAGTAACCTTGGATGAAAAAGAAAAGAGCGTGATAAACTTAACGGCTAGGACTTGAAAAGATTGGAAGTTGAAAACCAACGAGAAAGTTTGTTGAACTAGGTTAATGACATATTATATAAGTTATGTTCTTGTCGGTCCAATGATATTGTCTTATATAGTTAATGATTTTATGTAATACGTTATGTTCTTAGTTTTTTATATATTAAAATTGTATTAGTTTCCATATAATTTATTCGCATATTACGCGGCACAATAAGCTAGTTGTCATTAGAACAAGTACTACTGGTCATTTGCTTTTTTTTGTAACAGTCTCAACCAAGACCTTTTTATCTGAATTCCTATTTGATATACCTTTTGAAATGACTCGTTATGATCCAAACCCGTTTGAATCCAGTACCCAAACAAAGAGCTTTTGGCTCGTTAGTTGGTTTTCGTTTATCTTAGATACATATCTCGATATTGTTAGGCCAAATGCTCTTTGATGCTAAGACTTTTTTGGATTCACCTTATTTAACAAGATATGAACGTATATCATATTTTCATAATGCATTTATATGTGTCTCCCTGATTTAGGTTGCAATTAATCTATTGGAAAACGTTAAACACGATTATCATGATATTCTTTTATAGGTAGTTAGTTACTTGTTTTTATTTAATTTGGCCTTAATCTATACTTATTTAAGTATGTATGTTCTTTTGTTCTTAGTTTGTAAAGAGACATGGGTTGGCGAAAGCAAAAGTCGATCGACCTAAATGTTTATATTTAACATAAACAGGTTAGTATGAGTTTTCAAAAGCTTGTTGAACGGCCAAGAAACTATTTCCGCTTTTAGTTAAAACAGTTGCGCAACTTAGAGCATCTTAGAACATTTAATACTTTTCGACCTTTCTTAGAAGCTAATTGACTAGTCTAAAGGCAAGCGATGTTTCAAAAGTCTTGTTGTCTTTTACAATAATCTACACATCTACGTTATCAAGAGAGAAAGAACGGAAATTATGTGTATACATATAGTATATGTTTGTCTATGCTTATGTGTTGATGTATTTTGGTGTTTTGTCTAATATAGGTTTTTGAATGTGAGATGTTTAACATTCTTAAAATAGTTAAGTTTTAAATACGATTTTATCGGCTTTAACTCATTAAATATCTTTTTATCTCGAAAAGAAAGTCATAACTATATTTAACAATAATTTGTTAGTTTTATTCATTAAGTCCATGACTTTGTCAAGTTTAATGATTCTGTTTTCGAGTAAAAAACAAAAGCTAACACTTGTACGTTTTCATAGAAAATATGTCACACCCCGCTAAAAGCGGAACGCAGAGTGTTCCAGTTAATGATATCAAGAGTCAAGGATTACAACATACAACCGTAAACAAAACATCAAAATATATTAATCATGCCTCAAGGTTTTAAAATACAATACATAACCGAATGTGAAAACCAATGTCAAGTACAAATACAATACAAATGTCAAATACTCGGATCATAAAGGAATTACATCAATCATAACGAATTCCAAATACAAGTAATATATGATCCCAAAATGTGCAAGGCATGATCAACTAAAATCCTCAAACTCCTGAAAAAGCGTTAAAAACAGCATCAACACAATGTTGGTGAATTATTCGCAATAAGTAAATAAGATTTGACCCAATAAAAGATTTAATAATCATATTAAGTTTCAAAAGCATATCTTGATGTATAACCCTAGTGTGAGTATAGATACCAAAGATTAATATACACTGAACCTGACCACAATCCCCTAACCTAAGGCGATGCAATACCAAAGGCAACAAATAATCATACGGCCATAACATTCACTCGTAGGGATATCCTCTCGAGTAATGAGGGTTGGTCAAACCCATATAGATCTATATATATGCAACCGTGGGCAAAATAGCTAACAAGTGTATGAGGGGGGCTTACCAAAAGCCTAAGAAGCATCCTAATCTAAGGTGATACTAATACACTAGGCATACAAGATATACATCATATAATAGTTCAAAAACGCTTTCCAGCCCAAATAGTAAGAGAAAATGGGCTACGAATAACTCACAAAACAAGCTCGGCAAGAGATCGGGTAATAATCAATAAGAAGCTAGTAATCCGCCGCCTAAGTGCCCTAAATCAATAACAAAGTCTAAGTATCTCAATAACATAGTTCGGTTTAGCCTTGTCGGTTAAGTCTAAAGTTTAAGATTAAATAAAGTATTCCAACGATTTCCAATTCGAGTCGTGATGACGGTTCAAGGTGACGATGTTCCGCGCCGATAGGGACGATGGGAAAATATCGATAAGTTTCACGTCATAATGACTATTAGAAAGGAATAACATTCCGAGCCGAACTTGACTAACAGGAACGTCGATTGAAAGGAATACCGTTACCAAAGTTTATTGAAGTCAACCAAAGTCAACGTCGAAGATGTTGACTTGGTCAAAGTCAAAGATGTTGACTTGGTCAAAGTCAAAGTCAACAATTTGGAAGGAAAAGTCAAAATTAGAGGTGTTGATTTAGAAAAGTCAAAGTCAACGATTTTTATAGAATGGAAATCAACTTTGACATGTTAAGAGTAAAAAAGACTTTTATTTCAAAAATAATGAAGTAAAAATGAGTTAGAGCGGTTTTAATGATTTTTGACAAAAAGTAAATAAAACGTTTGTTTAAAATGATTTCGATAACGTTTAAGATTGCGGTAATGTCTTTGAGTCCAAAGACGTTATTTTGAAGTTATATAATACCTTTATATATACTAAAGTACTTATATATAAGTTTAAAATGGATTACGTGTGCGAAATACGCTAAGAACCTTTGCTGAATAATTAAACGAAAACGAAAATTTTGGGATCAGACCCTCGGTGCTGCGCACCAAGGGGGTGGTGCTTAGCACCGAGCCATTTTCCAACTTTATGAAAATTACGTTTTAGCCGAAATCTGATTCGTTTGACGTTTTAGCGTGAAAGTGTAAACTGATCAAATGTTAGTTTAGGTTCATTTAGCATTTACCAAGTGTCATATATGTCTAAATGTGTGGTTTTACATATATTTATCATAAAATACGTTAATTTCGGTAAATAGCATATCTTTTCATATTTTACTCGTTTTAAGTCCAAAGTTTCCGAGAACGAAAGGTGTTGGTCTAATAGGTTAACCTAACCGTTTTCAAGGCTTTAAACCGAATATAAAAGTAATGAAATGAAAAGATAAGAGGTTATGATGATTTTACCGATTTCACCCGCAAGACGTGAAGAAACGAAAAGGCTTGCAAGTAGTTCGGAGGGAGAGACTTCAAGGGTGGTGGTGAGGAGGTAATTGGCTCCAAACACAAAAATACACACACCAATTAGTGAGAGAAGTCTCAAGGAACGAAAAAGAAAGGTTTTTCGGGAAATTTACTTACCAACTATAAGAATGTGTTTTTCTCCGAAAGTTAGCCAACTTCAAGGTAGAGGTAGGAAGATGGGAAACCAAAGACCTCCATCAACACATAAACAAGTGGAGTGTTAGAGGTTTTCACATAGCAAAAGAAGTAAATGGAGAAATCTTTGAAGAGTTTACATACCAAAGTTAAATATGAAGATTTTCAAGAAATCTTCAAAACTCTATAACTCCAAAGATATCCATGGAAGCAAAGCTTGGTGAGACAAAGGAAAATGATTATGAGTTAGAAACTCTAAGTTTAAATGGAAGAAAAGAGAAAGAAATGAAGAAAACTCTTAAGAAAACACTCACCGAAATGGATGAATTTGTTATGGAATCTCTTGAGTGGTGAAGTTATAGACTTCTTGGCTTGAGTTTCTCTTCAAGATACTTGTAAAAAGGTTCTCATTTCTCTGGAAAGTTGAGAGGAAAATGAGTCAAGTATGAAGGGAAAGTGTGTGAAGAAAAGTGATAATATGTTTGTTGAAAGAGTTGGAGTTTGGAAAGAGAATAGGTTTCAACACACATTGAGATCCACATTTAGATCAAGTATACCCCAAATAAGAAATTTACAGGAAAAATCACGTGGAAAAAGTTTTGGAATCTCAAGATATTGACTCACAAGTCGAAATTGGAATTTAGCCGAAAATAGGGGAGGTGCTGCGCACCCCTAAGGTGGTGCTGCGCACCGGCCTCCTTTGTGGTCAATTCCGTTATCTTTTCGTTAAAGGACCAGATTTGTAACAGATTCCGTTAGTTCTCCGTTAAAGGACTAACTTTGTAACAGATTAAGTTAGAGGACTAACTTTGTAATGAAATTTCGAAATATGATTTTTCTTAACCGACAATTATGGCGTAAACGCAATACTTTAATAACGTGAGAATACTAAATATTAGGCACTTAGGTGATTCTAAAGCTTCCGTCTCGAGAGACAAAGTAATAAAACACATAAACCCGACTCAAATGCAATAAACGTGAGTAAAATAAAGCGAAATACAAGGGTCCAAATCATTGCGAATAAAAAGAGTAATAATCGGTAAATAAAATATACCTCGAAAAGACGGATTGTCACAAAATAAATAAATAAAAAATGAATTTTAATATTCATCGTCCCAGGACGACAAATAAAACATGTAAATGTGATTAATAAAACATTAAATGAACATGATTTATTATAAATTTGGTAATATTCATGTTCAATAAATATTTATTATTTACATATGTTGGTTTTATCTGTCGTTCCAGATACAATGAATATTAAAACCGATAAAAAATATCACTTAATAGTGTGTATTGAGATTGATGTTTTGGAGAAAGAAAGTTACATTAATTGGAACGTTAGATATATATTATCAACTTGATACTTATATACTAATAAAATTATTTTCTAAATTGCATAAACTTATATATACAAACACTTTCTAATCAATACATACACAAACATAAACACAATGGATGCTCAATCAAGTAGTGCTGGTATGAGAGAATTTGGAAGCTTAGGCCGCCACGTCATCACCGGGCGATGGTTTATGGTGTTCGCCTCTCTTCTAATCATGTCAGTCTCCGGAGCAACGTACATGTTTGGTTCATACTCGGGGGACATAAAAACCTCCCTCGGATATGACCAAACCACCCTCAATCTCCTAAGCACATTCAAAGACTTAGGTACAAATGTTGGTGTTATATCCGGATTAATCAACGAAATCTCCCCTCCATGGGTAGTTCTCTTGATTGGCGCCACAATGAACTTCACCGGTTACCTCATGATTTGGCTAGCCGTCACACGAAAAATCACAAAACCACACGTTTGGCAAATGTGTTTGTACATTTGTATTGGTGGAAATTCACAAACTTTTGCTAACACGGGTGCATTGGTTACTTGTGTCAAAAACTTCCCCCAAAGTAGAGGTGTTGTGTTGGGGCTTTTGAAGGGGTTTGTTGGATTAAGTGGCGCGATTATTACACAACTTTATCATGCGATTTATGGACATGATTCAAGGTCGTTAATCTTGTTTATTGGATGGCTTCCTGCCGCGGTTTCTATCATCTTTCTAAGAATTGTTCGGATTATGAAGGTGGTTCGTGAAACAAATGAGGTTAAAATGTTTTATAAGTTTCTTTATATCTCACTCGGGCTAGCAGGGTTTCTTATGGTTATAATCATAATACAAAATAGTTTCAAGTTTTCGAATTTGGGGTTCGTTGGAAGTGCTTCTGTTGTTGTGGTTTTACTTTTGGCACCTTTTTTGGTTGTGTTTAGAGAAGAATTAAAATTGTGGAAAGCAAAGCAAGAAGGGGTTAAAAACATGTTGGTTTCGCCGGTTAAAATAGTCCTGGAGAGTCCAAACACGAGCCATATTGAACCACCATCAATACCGCCATCAGAAAATTCCGTTTCTTGTTGGAAAACTGTGTCTACTCCACCGAAAAGAGGGGATGACTTCACCATACTACAAGCACTTTTCAGCATTGATATGTTGATATTATTCACCACCACAACTTTTGGTGTGGGTGGAACCCTAACCGCCATCGACAACCTTGGCCAAATCGGGCGGTCTCTAGGCTACCCAAAAACAAGCATCACAACATTTGTGTCACTTGTGAGTATTTGGAATTATTTGGGTCGGGTCAGTTCGGGTTTTATTTCAGAAATCTTGTTAACCAAGTACAAGTTCCCACGCCCATTGATGCTCACTTTTGTGCTTTTTATCTCATGTGTTGGACATCTTTTAATTGCTTTTGGTGTGCCTAATTCACTCTACATTTCTTCGGTTATAATGGGTTTTTGCTTCGGAGCACAATGGCCACTGATTTTCGCGATTATTTCTGAATTATTCGGGTTAAAATATTATTCCACTTTATACAACTTGGGAGCGGGTGCAAGCCCGGTGGGATCATACATTCTTAACGTGGTGGTCGCGGGTCGTCTTTATGATAAAGAAGCGATACGACAATTAAATGTACATGGAATTGTTAGAAAAGACGGGGATGATCTCACTTGTACCGGGGTACAATGTTATAAAATGTCATTTCTTATTATTACCGGCACAACAATATTGGCATGTTTCATTTCACTTATTTTAGTGATCCGGACGAAAAACTTCTACCGTAGTGATATTTACAAGAAGTTTCGCGAGGCGGAGGAACTATCGTTGGCATCGCCTTCTACCGCCCCTCCACCATCGATGCCGCCACCCGAAAGACAAATATTGTAGGAAGACAATAAGTGAGGTAGATGATACCATAATATTAGGAAACATAGACATAAATCTTTAATCTTTTGTCACATTCTAATTTGGTAGATGATTATTCAATGGTAATGTACTTTATATTAAAGTGTCACTTTTACCATATCATGTGGAAATTGAATCTTATTCTACTATATCGTCACGTATATTAATGTCACGTATATCATGATACATAAATAACAATAAGTTAACAATACGTAAAAGCTGTATTAATAGAATAAACTTTAAAATACTGAATACATAATATATTTCGAAGTAAAATCATATACATTTCGAAATAATAACTCTTCATGTAGATGATACATGAAAGAAATACACATGGAATGATAAAATTAGGTTAAATATTATTGAATTAATCACGAATAATCACCTATCACTTACATTTTATAAAAATAATCACCTGATTCGCGACGAATTTCTCGCGACACTTTATCGTCGCGAGAAGTACATAAAACAAAATCAGACCAATAAAAATCAGATACGTCGTCGCGAAAATGAATATAGACGCGACAAATGAATAGTGTCACGACAACGTGTCGAATTTTTATTGGTCTGATTAAAATATGTGTACTTTCGCGACGAAAAAAATATCGTGAAAAATCCGTCACGAATTAGATGATTATTTTTATAAAGTGTAAGTGATAGGTGATTATTTTGGTAATTTGCTCAATATTATTGACATCGGATCCCGGATATAAAATAGTCTTACATTGATATTGATTTTAACAACATGTCTCGAAGTTGACTTAATACAACCAATCTTAGATTCTTAATCCTTCAAAACCTTAAGAACCACACCAAGCTACTTGAAAAGTGTGTCACAAAACTCACATAGTTCGAAGCGTGTAACGTATTATATTAAGTTGAATACTTTAAAACACCATAGCTAAGAAATAGTTTATATATATATTCCGAAAAACATACAACCAAGAAATTAAAGTCGATAGAAAATGAAAATTGGTGTCATCACAAGAGGTTTTAGATTAGAACCTTGCTAAACAAACAATTTAAGGATAGTTAGAAAAGTCTTCTAGAAATGATCGAAATAATACCCTAGTTAGATCGAGTAAATCTGGAGAAAACGATTTGCATCCTTGGAAAATATGTTCAAATTTTAATTTCGTTACTTGCTAGGTAAGATAGTATTCACATAAGTTTCATGATCGATTAGAAAGTTTATTTGAACATGTTATGTTATTTTTTGCATGTCGTAATCATATTTTTACACGGTTAATCAACGAAAGATTGTTTTGCGAGTGTCTTTCCTTATATGGTTTTCTTTAGTCAAGCAATTGTAACGAACAAAATCATCAATTTAGTTGCGTAATCAAAAAATGTATTAGATGAGATAAAGTAAGTACAAAATGCATATTAATAACTTCTTATAATAGCTAGATAGTATGACTTAAATTTGAAGGGAAAATTAGTTAATTGGTATTTTAGAAAGGTGTAACATGTTGTTACAAATGTTCCTAAAAAGATGTTAAAGAGTGTTACTCCACCATTGGTTAATATTGATGACGAACCAAATTCACCATATAGAGATGATCATCTAAAATTAAAACACTTGGAAAACAAGCAAGGCAGTACTATAGCTCTTGATAGATCTAGTAGAAACGCAAAAGCACCAATCGATATGGTTTTGAGGATTATGTAGCTTATGCGTTACAAGTAGCTGAAGAAGTGAAATGTCTTGAACCGACTACTTATCATGAAGCAATTACTTCTACAGAGTTTTCTATGTGGATTGCATCTATGGTTAAAGAGATTGAATCTTTTTATATAAATATGACATGGAAACTAGTGAAACTTCCTACAGGAAGAAAAGTTTTTGATTGCAAGTGGCTTTTCAAGATTAAATATGGATTATCAGGTTCCCACGACATCAGGTTCAAGACACGTCTAGTTGCGAAGGGATTTAGCCAAAATGAGGGAATTGATTACAATGAGATATTCTCTCTTCAGTTGACTGGCATCTATTCGGGTGTTACTGTCTTTAGTAGCACATCATGACATGGAATTAGAACAGTTAGATATGAAGACCGCATTTCTTCATGGTGATTTTGAGGAAGAAATTTACATGAGTCAACCTGATGGATTCATTGTTAAAGGCAAAGAGGACTACATATGTAAACTTCAAAAATCACTCTATGGTTTGAAGTAGTCACCCAGACAATGTTACAAGAGATTTGATAGCTTTATGGTAAAGCTTGGTTTTAGTAGAAGTCCTTTTGATTGTTGTGTCTATCATAAGAAGGTGGTGTCTAGATCATTTATCTACTTTGATGATATGCTTGTGGCAGCTAAAGATATAGAGGATGTTAATTCGTTAAAGAAGCTTCTTAACACAGAGTTGGATATGAAAGATTTGGGAGCAACTTGAAAGAATTTGAGTATGGAAATAATTCGAGATCGAAAACATAGGAAGCTTTTCTTATCACATAAAGTTATATCGAGAAGATAATTTCTCGTTTTGGTATGCGCTCAGCAACACTGGTAAGTACTCCTTTTTCTGTAAATTTTCGTTTGTCTACCGCTTGTGCTCCCCAAACTGAGGCAGAGATAGATTTTTTGACACGTATTCCCTATGCTAGCGTAGTAGGGAGTTTGATGTATGTGATGGTTTGTACGAGGCCCGATATTTCTCATGTTGTAAGTGTTGTGTCGCGATATATGGCCCATCCAGGAAAAGAACATTGGAATGCGGTGAAACGCATTTTCCAATATTTGAAAGGGTCATCTGACGTTGGTCTCATTTACGGTGGTGAACGTGAATGTTTACTTGTCGGATACTCATATTCAGACTATTCTGTAGATCTTGATGCTAGAAGATCGTTGACGGGTTATGTTTTCACTGTTGGAAATTCGGTTGTAACTTGGAAAGCTACACTACAACCATCCGTAGCTTTATCTACTACTGAAGCTGAATATATGGATTTGACCGAAGCAACTAAGGAGGTAATTTGGTTGAAAAGTTTGATTGAAGATCTTGGTTTCCCTTAAGACCAAACAATTTTTTTTTTGTGATAGCATGAGTGCTATCACATTTGGCTAAGGATCAAGTATACCGTGATCGGACTAAACACATAGATGTTCGTTATCACTTTATTCGTTCCAAACGGAGAATCAAAGTGAAGAAGATTGGAACTTCAGACAATCTCGCTGATGTGTTTACAAAACCGGTTACTGGGAGCAAATTTCACAACTGTTTAGATTTGCTCAGTATTGATAATTGGAAACATGGTAACTGAAGAGTTCAAGTCAAGGGGGTGATTGAGTTCAAGTCAAGGTGACAATTTAGTTAATTGGTATTTAGACGTGAACGTGTTTGACACGTTTTTTAATTTGAGTTCGTTTAGAATTGAAATTTGTTTTAGTCGGTTAGTTCTCCTATAAATAGGAAATAACATAATTAGAATTGGTACCTTTGAATTTGAATACGAATCAAACTTTGTTCGACTCTGATTTCTTGTCTCTGATCCCAACAACCACTATCTATGGGAGTTTGTAACAACTACTATGGGAGTTTGGACTAGCTTATTTTATGCACCTATGAGTTTATTGAGAAACATATTCCTAAAAAAGTAGAGCATCGAGTTGTCATCTCGTCATTGTACATTCCAAATGTCACATCTACGTCACGTCAATTTCATTTTTTTGACCACTATTCATCCGCGATATGACCCTTATCGTCTTTCGCTATATTTTCTTTGATGCATGATAACTAATATTAATTGACGTTGTCATCCACCCTAGACTCGTCCGCCTGCTCTTTTGAGCTTATAAACAAGAGCTTATTGCTTATTCAAGTCCATTAGCTTAAACGATAATCTCATAAGCCATTTATTTAAGCTTATTGATTTTTTCAATTTTTTGATTAATAAGCAAATAAACCCACCAAAAAAGCTAATCAAAACAGAATGTGAGACTAGTATATTGATAGACAATTTGAAAATTTAATTCTACCAAAAACAATTATTTCTGTCGAGGACATTTATCGCCACAAAATAGTCATTTACCAACAAAAAAAGCTTCCTAGAAAAGTCGTATGTTTCTGTTGAGTATATCTTGTGGATCTCTAAGACAAAGATGATTACGAGTACATGAAACAAACTGTTATTACAAACTTTTCCGATATCAAACCTCGCAAGTTCAGTTTTTTTCTTCAACCTTAAAAATTTGATATCCATGTCGGTATGCATACATCGTGCATATTACCATCCAATAATAACCAAAAAACAAAACAACACTATACAAGTTATCGATTGCTAAAAACCCCAACACGAGGAATTGTGAAGTATAAACAAAGAAGTAATCCAATACAAGTATACAACATTTCATTACGAAGATGTGAAGTATATACAAAGAATTAATCTTACTGTACTCGGCATCTTCGAAACAGCAGCAAATATTAGTACTGTACAGCTCATAACGAAACAAGAATCCATTTAAATCTCCAACTACAAACACTTCCATTTGGTCCTCTCTTTTATGTACCCGGAAGCTATTTACAGTGAGGCCCGGGATCAACTTACTATGTTGTAGCTTTGCATCAACATTCAGTCAACTTAGATTGAAATGTTACGAATAAACGTCAAATATTATCTTTATTATAATCGATTCCAACCCATTAACATTTTGTGAACAGCGTCCTCGATTTTACCTTTTGACAAAAACGGCTTGTCTCCGTCATCAAGTAAGACTCTGTAAACTTCCCATTCCCGACCTCCAACCAAATGTCGACTAATTTCAGCCTGCAAGAATGTAATAGAAGTTGTAAACAATGTAAATCGTTTTATCAAAAAAAAGGTTGTGAACAGAAGAATGCAGGAGGAAATTAATACCGAGAATATGTCCATATTGAGCATCTTGAGAGCAAGGGTAATATCGTAAAATACAAGGGGCCGTCCCTTCCCGCATAATTCAACAGGATTTGCGACAAGCAACTCGGTATCTGGACCACGGTTCACTAAAGCTACTCTAAGAGGACGATATAATTCCATTCGAATACGAGAAATTAGTGCACTTTGTTTGCTCGGGTCCACAATCTTCTTTCCATCGGCTTGCATGATAAACAAATCGAGCTCACAGTTTTTTTTCTCTTTTTTAATAAATCTCCCGTATGAAATCTATTACAAAATAACAAATTTAGTAACAATTCTTAAAGGCTTAAAGTACTAGAATAGTAGAATTCAATGAAAAGTTACAAATGGTCGGGCGGCTGTACCCAAAATTCATGTTTCGTCGGTAAGTCGAAGACATTAGCCAACCTCCTTGATGTCTCCAAGACGTACCTCATGTGGTCTACGGACAACATAATGACTAAAATACCCTTTTCAGACCATGAGAAAAGGGTAGTTTAGTCATTTCACTTGGTCACCGACATTAAGTTTTGGAAACGTCGTGGAGGTTTGGTGTAACTTTTGAGACTTAGGGACGATGTACAATTTTGGGTACAAGCAAATGGACCATTCACGCAATTTATTTAAACGTATATCACAAATTTACCTGAATATTGTAATCTTTTAAAGTTCTCATTATATCATAAAGAAGTCCTTTGTGATCACAACAAACTATCTGAACGAGTGTATGAGCTGGACTGAGAGAATTATCCACTGTGACTGAAACACTATTAGAACGGGAATCATCAAGCATTTCCAAATTAAACGTTTCTTGTGTGATCGATGAAGGAATAAAAGACGGTGGGCCATGAGAACATGCGGTAAAATTAGAACCAACCATTTCTATATCACAACTTAGCATAGCATCTCCTAGAACGGCTTTTAAATGATCATGTGTGTCCTCTTTTCTTTTAGCGGTATGTAAAAGTTCCCTGAAAATATATTTTTGTAAGCCTTACCAATTACGTGCTATATCAAAACATCCCTTTAAGTAAAAAAAAAAGTTGCACAAGGTAATCAACCTGGTATCGGTAATGAAAAACAAGTCCATGACCATTCCGTCTGGAGTCGTTGATACTTTCACTCTTTGAATAACAAGTTCGAGCTCACAAAGAAGATGCGTCACATCTGCCACAAAAACGTATCGCAACCACTATAATAACAATAAATAATAAAAAATGTGAATTGAAAAAATACGAATTTTATTTTATCTGTACCGTGTAATAAGCCTTGGCGATCATGACAACAAAACTTGAGCAGAAACACATCTGCAGGCTTCGATATCTGTGATTCAGGTCGGTAAAATATAAGCGTATTAACTAAGGAAACCGAAGGGCAAGAATCCACTAATCTCTTCTTTAATAAGCTCCATATTGTACCCGGTTTTCCGATCACCCAAAACACAATGTAACACCATTTTCCATCAGTGGATACATCTACACAATACACATACCATCATAAATCATTAAAAATCGAAACCGACTTATATCAAATTCTTCAAAGTTGCAACATTATCTTTTAAGTACACCTCAAATTGAGAACTTATTGAACTAAAATTTAATCTCATTAAACAAATTAATCAAAAAAAACAAAAAAAATTAGGAATAAAATAAATAATTATAAAAACCTTAAATTCAACTGAAAATCAAATTAAATCACCAAAAATTAAAAAAAAAAAAAAAAAAAAAAATTAGAGAGAAATTTCTGGAAAAATCTAATTAATAACTTATTGAACTTAAATTCATATCAATTACCAAATAAATCAAGTAATTAAAAAAAATTAAAAAAAAAAAAAATCTAAAAATTACAAAAATTACTATAAAATCTCATAAATCAATTAAGTACTTAGAAAACAACTAAATTAAATTAAATCACAAAAAAAAAACCAAAAAATTGGTGGAAATTTACCGCCACGAATGATACTTAAACCGAATTCAAGAATTGTGCGACACAAATCACAACCGAGACCAGTTTTATCTGGACAATTAATTGTGATTACACTTGCTTCATCTACTTTATTTGATTGCTTTATTAATACCACATCGTCGAATAGCATTTTTTATTTTTTGAAATCTTACTCAAATTAGGGTTTGAGAATTCAGGTGAGAATTTGAAAATTAGGATGAGTTATTGGGTGGGAGTAGAATTTATGAGTGTGTTTGCTACTATTTTGTAAGGTACGGTATTCGGTATCAAAAAATATTAAAATAAAATCGATATTAATTGGTACAGTATCGGTTTAGTACGGGAATGTATCACGTTCAACCCTAAATCACAATACGATTCATATATATTTTCGAGTTATGATCGGAATCGATATTTTTAGTGTAAAATTACTTGACTCGTAGAGGTTTAACAACTATGTACAAAATATTTTAAAAAAATTCAAATACGTATAATTGTTCTCTCTAAATTTAAATAATTGCATCTACATTTTAAAACTAATCCTTTTTAGATGTAATATTAATATACTTGTATTAATTTTTTATCTATATCTCGAAGACTGGTTATGGTTAGTAAATTTCTATACTCTTATGTTGTTTTATACATATTGCATTTTTTTTTATAACAATATGCATTTTTGGTGTGATGAAAAACACATATGATATGTTTTTATTTTATTTTTTGTTTAAAATACCCTTTTCTAAGGTGGGAAATTGATGCTTATATTTTTTTAAGTCGGATATAACTTAAACGCAATACGTAAAAGACATTGTTGGGTTTTTATGTTCCAACTTATTTCCGTTAAGATGTGTGTTTAATATACATTAAACCTAGATTTTTGATTGATATATTTATTAAGACATCGAAATGCATTACCACTATGTCATGCTCATAACGGTTACGTCTAATGTACATTATACTTGGTATGTTGCTTTTTATTATTAAGAGTTTTACGAACTAAAATGATTTTTATAACAAAGAGAGAATACTTTCACCCATTGATTCTTCACACAAAGAATATACCTCAAGTACACAGTTTATCACCTTGGCATAAGTTGGACGACTTATCAACCAATCATACTCTCTTTAAAATAATAGTTAATTTTAAATTAACATATCTTTAATATATAATAAAAGAGTGGTCTTAAATGTCACATGGCGAACTAAGGTCCGTTGGATGGGTTAACTTCTTTGATGTCAGCCGTTAGATCAGATTGATGATGTCATCAAAGATTATGTTCATTTTACACTCTTTTACAATACATAATTATATTCTTTATTTCATTAAATCTCAACTAAAATAAAAAACATAATTATAATTTATTTATAGAATCGTTCAATTTGGACTATAATTTACCTTATTATTATTCTAAAATCTCCTAATACAAAATATCAAAACATGTGCATAAAGATAAAAGTGTATATGTTATTATAGTTATAAACAATATGTGTATAGACGTAAAAGTATGTATATGTATTATACGTACAATATTATTTTTTCATAATAAATTAAAATCTACATAAACTTAAAATTTATGATTCAATTTATATTTTTTTTTCCACGCTATCGCGGGACAATAATCTAGTATAGAATATAACTAGGTTTTAAGAAAAACTAATTACACCATTAGAACATGCATTTAATTCTATTTCCAACGACTACCCACTTCATATATTTTCGACGATTGTTTTTTTTTTTTTTTTGTGGGTTTCAATATAACACAATATACATATCAATTCGCCAAAAACACATTTAAATATTTCACCACCGAATATAATACGTATATACATGTGTATACGGTGGTATTTATTAGTGTATATACACGCAGTTTTTGAAAAATTCATAATTTGTAGTATATACACCAGTGTATATATAAAAAAAAAGTTGTCAAAACCTAAAAAATTATATTTTTTTAAAGAGATATAAATACTTGTTCTAACGATATGTTTTTTATTTTATAAAAGTTTATAATTTAAAAGATAATTACTTTTGAAAAAAAAAAAATTTTGTTAGATATGTAATTAAAAGGTAGTTCATATGGTACTAAATATTTAAGGAGTATTCATTTAAAACCAAATCTCTATATATGCATGTATATGTGTAGGGCAGTATGGGTGTGTGTGGTTGCATTATATTTAAAAATAAACTCGAATTAGCCATGTCAATGTAGATATACATATAGAAGATACCATCAATAATGTTGATTGTTTAATGTTTTAAACAATGTGTATTGTTTATACATGTCGAAAACTTATGGTATCTTTCACTCTTTAGAATATTCAACTTTTAAAAGTTTCTGTTATCTTGTCTATTAGTATATAATTGAAACATAATACTAATATTTATGAGTTTCATAGTAAAAACTAAAATAGTATACTATATAACTACAATCAATATGATCTAGCGTTAAAGATGTCAGGATTTACTCACAAAAGTTTTAGAGCTTCAGATTTAAACCCATTGAAATAAACACCTTTGATGATGGTTAGAAAAGAGTTCGAAAACCGACGAACATTTAAGTTAAAGTTTCGTCTCTTTTTAATAACACGAACATGAATTTTTTTGATAAAACACATAATTTTTACTAACATAATATAACTAAAAATAATAAGCTAAAAATTTGATTGTCTGATTAAATTAAAAAGTTAAAAGATTTTAAGAAGGTAATATCTTTTTCTTTTTCTTTTCTTTTGCTTGGAAGCACCCATGTTTGTCCTTTCTTTTGTTTTGTACCACATCTTTAACAAAACAAAGTGCATAACAATGTAAAGTAGTTGTCTTTGTATTTATTATTTTTTTAATCACATTTTAATTGCTTTTAATCCATTTGTGGACATTAAAAGAGAGTAGTTGGGTTATTGGTGTATTTAATAAAAGATATTTTGAAGATGTTATCCACATTTCCATAAAAGCTTCTATTATATACTCGTATTATACACTAACACACAAGCATATAAATCATATTATTATATAAATAACAAATAATACATAAAGTAGATGACATATTAATTAATGGAAAATACTGAAGTTACAAAAATGTACAAAATCATTCTTGTGAATCTATAGAACATAATATAAATATGAAATATCGTATACTAATAGAACTTTAGATATTTGGATAACTCGTCAACAGGAAAGTTATGGGTTTATGTCTCAACTAAGACAAATATTTATTAAATTAGACGTAACATAAGTGGGTAAATCTTCGTCATTCATATAATAGAATGATATATGAAATAAAAGCTTATTGGTAACGATTGATAGTTACTAAGCAATCCGAACAAAAGGTATGGTCGCATGTATGTGTAATAAAACAAGCCTCTTTGTAATCAAATATATTTGTGATTTAATAATGACTTACTAACTAAGAAGTTGCGGATTTACTTCCTAATTGCCGATCATCTTGAAACGCATACGACCGCCGATGATAAAACTTGTATATATGTTGGTAGAAAATGTATATATGATCATTCTTGTGAATCTACCAATTAAACTTTCTGGATTAATGAATAATAAGTTTATAAATCAAGACAAGTCAAAAGGGAGCATAACTTCGACAATACAACAATTGCATTATTGACTAAGTATATCATTACGTGACCGAAACTATAAATCGATTCAAAACAATTTGTCGGTCGGTCAGTCGATTTACTGTATCGTCAAATAAAAGGTGTGTAATTGAATAAAAGGGTGTAAAAAGCAAGTTACGTTTGATAACTTGCCTATTTTACTAAAACTAGAGTTAACAGTTTTTTCAGCAATTAAGAGATTATTAAAAATAAATCTCGTATATTCTATGTCCAAAACCTAACTAGTTAGGCCACTTTATAGGAATTTTAAGGTTTGTACAATACTCAACCTCTCCAATCATTAACTTTGCTATTCTCTTTTTCCTATGATCACTTTTTTTAAAAGTAGGCAATTTACATTGTTGCATGTAAGACATTGTCAATTTCGATCAATCGTAGAAAAAGATCTTTCGATGATCAGGAAAATGGTTTGAAAACGGTCATATAAACTACTCTGGCGGCCCGTAATATCCGTTATTTTAATAACAAAATATCAAAATAGAATATGCCAAATATAGACAAAAACAAATAACGCCCAACTTCCCATAACAAAATTCTGTTATCATTTTAGATAAAATCACATTCACCAACAACATTCCATCCATAAATAAACACCTTCAAGAACAAAAAAAAATATCCCATAATTCATTCTCCATAATTCCAAATTCCGTGTTATGATATATAAATAATCTAACACGGAATTTGGAATTAAAAACCCATTTTCCAAATTTATTCATTTTTTTTTTTGCAAAAAAAAAAAATGGAGATTGATAAAGCTATAAAAGAATGCAATGATCAAAGTTTGAAAATTAAGTATAATAATGCCATTTATGTTATTCAAAGAGCTCTTGCTCTTTATGAGTAAGTTTTTATATCTTTATAGTAATTTATTTTAGTTTTTATGCAATGTTTATATATATAAGCAGTTTTAATGTTTGGATAAAACTGCGTGTTAGCTTATTTTAGAAAAAACAACCACTTATTTTAAACGCACTTTTAGAATATGCAATAACAACGGTAAAGCGTAGTTAATTAGTTTAGTTTTGTTTAATGAATGTGTGATTTTTTTTAGTATTGAAGAAGTTGCATTTAGCTTCAATGGAGGAAAAGATTCAACTGTAAGTTTTTGTAGATATTTGTGATTACTAGGCGGTGTTTGGCGTTGCGTTTTGAAAACGATTATGAAATATTAACAGTTAGTTTTTCGTGTAGGTTTTATTTCATCTTCTAAGGGCGGGATATTATTTGCATCAACTGGAATGTGGTGACACGAACGGGGATTTATGTAATCATGCATCCACATTTCCAATAAGAACTATATATTTTGAGAGTCCTTCTGCGTTCCCTGAAATCAATTCGTTTACTTACGAAACAGCCTCAAGGCAAGCCATTATTTGTATCATTAACGAGTTTTTTTTGTTAAGTCCATAAAATTTAGCATCTGAATAATAACAGTACTCCTTTCAGTCATGGTGTGAAATTAGATATCATTCACGAAGATTATAAGACTGGTTTGGAGGCGTTGCTAAAAACTAAACGGACAAGAGCTATCTTCCTTGGTGTTAGAATCGGTGATCCTACTGCTGTAAGCAAAATTACCTTACTAATTCTTGACACGTTACCATATACAAACTTGATATTCTATTAGATATAAAAGGGATGTTTTTCTGTGTAGGTCGGTCAAGAACAATTCTCTCCAAGCTCGCGTGGATGGCCGCCTTTCATGAGAGTTAATCCAATCTTGGACTGGTCATACAGGTATACTGTTCGGGATTTATCACTTATAAGCCTGTCAAGTAAGGAAGCATAAAACATCTTATGAGAATGAAGTTTAACTAATAAATGTCTAGCTTTTACGGAAAATAAAAATGTAATTACTTTTATTTGAATAACTAATTGATAAAAAAAAACTAGGTAGTAAAAGTTAGCGTTAATTTACAACGAGTCCTAAAGATGAGAGGTGGCCACTGACAAGTTCGACCCATTTACTTATAAACGGGTCAATTTCAGTTTTAGTAAAAGTTAGTGTTCGAACGTGCCAAACATGCTGCTGAAAATTATTATTTTTTTCTTTTGAAAAATACAAAAAGTGAATGTGGGTCAACCCAACCCGACCTGATATGCCCCGTTACCTAAACTGACTGCTCTGTAACATCTTGCCACCTCAACTAAAAATGATTCGGCCTTACATGAATGCATCTAGTAGTATTATCCGGTGATATAGAAGTTTTTGATACCACTCGGTTTTTTCCTTTGGCAGAGACGTTTGGGCTTTTCTTTTGACTTGCAAGGTTCAATACTGCAGTCTCTACGATCAAGGGTAATTTAGTAATTCACATACTTCGACATATATTTTAACTTTTTAACTTTTTTCTTCCATATTTGCAGATATACATCAATAGGGAGTGTTTATGACACAACTCCAAACGCATTGTTACGAATCAATGATTCCACGGGTGGCAAGGACAAATTCAAACCAGCATATATGCTTTCAGACGGAAGATTAGAAAGATCCGGTAGGCCCAAAAAGTCGTCTCTTCCAAATGGGTCGATAAGTGTTGAATCCTCTCAAGACAGCATCTTCACAGCCTCTATCATATCTGTTGGTGATGAATTTCTGTAAGTTATATATCTAAATTTACGTGACAGATATTTTGTCATGTGTTACGCACTTACGCTTATAATTTGTTACATAGCTCAGCTTTGGAAGTGTCGAGGATCAGTTAAGTCCTACCTTATGCCGGAAACTTCATTCTATAGGTTGGACCGTGTCACACATTTCTGTTGTACGAAGTGATGTAAGTTACTCAAACTTGTTTCACCTCGATTTTAATCTAATGAATGAAGTTATTTGTCATGATATAACTAGTTATATACGAGCATTAATGCCGTTTTGTTTGTTTTCTGTAGGTAGATTCTGTAGCCGAAGAAGTCAAAAGAAGGAAGTCTATCAGTGACATTGTGTTCTTATATGGTGGAGTTGGTCCGTTACATTCAGATGTTTCCGTTGCTGGAGTTGCAAAAGCATTCAGCGTTCCTTTGGTAAGTCATATATATCTAGAAATGAAATAGGTTTCTACGATTCTAATTTTAAGTTTACTAATACAGACTCCGAATGAAGAATTCAAAGAACATCTTAAGCACCTATACGACGAAAAATGCATTAGAGATCATGACGAGGTAACTGAAAGCAAAACTTGCTATCATTTCAAGAACTTTACTTAATATATCGGTTTACGCATGTTTTCCAGATGGCTCAGTTGCCCGAAGGTATAACAGAATTGCTGAAACATGAAAAGCTTCATGTTCCATTGGTACGTATGTGTCGAGTTTGACTTGCTTACTTTTGCAAATTATCTTTTATAACTACTTTGTTGGATTTACAGATTAAGTGTCAGAATGTAATCGTTCTTCCTGCAACAAATGTCGATGAATTGGACAAACAGTGGGATTCTCTGATTGATTTACGATCTAATGATCTGCTACCGTTACCAAAAGCTTTCGTATCTAAGCATTTGACGACCTCCCTATCAGATGTATGTATGTGTTTTATTTATTCAATAAGTTTTCTTTTCGAATGGTGTTTCACTTTTACATGAATTGTAGTTAGAAGTTTCCGAGCCTCTATCGAAGCTTTGTTTTGAATTTCCAGATATCTACATTGGTAAGAGTCCTTTTCGATTCATGTCATCTTGTTGATTCACTTTCGTTCATAACTTTTGACATCTTTTGCTCGTTTGTAACTCAAGGATGTTACCGGAAATCCAGAAACGGCCCCCTCACAATAACTTTGGAGGGAAAGGTAACGAATTCTCGTTTCTTTTTAGAATAAGTTGATGAGATTTGAATGATACAAGTTATGCTAGTTCATCTTTTGCGGTGTGTAGGATGAACAGACGGTAGAAGCAGCCATGAAAGCGGTTTCGCGGATATTAACATCTGGTTGAGGGTCGTTTTTCGCGATCACTTGACTGAAAAACGCTCGAAATTGTGAAGGACAGAAGGGATTTGGTGATGGGAAGAAA
Organism: Senecio squalidus; assembly: GCA_910822075.1. Taxonomy (NCBI): domain Eukaryota; kingdom Viridiplantae; phylum Streptophyta; class Magnoliopsida; order Asterales; family Asteraceae; genus Senecio; species Senecio squalidus. The sequence continues at coordinate 55,859,336 of CAJVGC010000508.1, forward strand.
AACTGTTGGGAGAAAACAAGTGTATATGGATACTTAAACAATTTATATTACTCATTATAATATCATGTATCCTATATCGACTTGCAAAGTATTCGAAATCGAATCGAGCTCAAGCTACTCGAGTACCCTTTCGAGTTGAGTTCGAGCTCCAAAAAACTCGGAAATACATACAATAACTTACATATCATACTAAATAAACTATTATGCATAGGAAACGAGTCGAGTCGAGCATGATCCGACGATTTTTTATCGCGTACGAGCTTGTTAGATAGGATCTATCAAGCTCGAGTCAAGTTTCGAACCCGAGTTTTCTAGTCGAATCGAGTTTGAAGTTGACAGTATTTGACTCGTCTCGGCCTTAAATTTGAAATTTGATACAGTTCTAACTTCTAAGTAAGGGACATTAGATGCAAATATTCAATTTCTAATTTAAATGTCAACTGTATCACATGGCTAGTGTAGTATGTGTATATGAATTGAGGTAACCAATGGATACTTGTCTAATATTGTATTTTACGTTACCCAACTAAGTACAACCATTTGATTCGTACATATTCCACTAGAAGATATAAAATCAGCAACCAACGATTTTTCCGAGGACAAGTGGATCGGAAAAGGTGGATGTGGTAAAGTTTATAAGGGAGAAATTGTCCATTCCAAGGGCCAGAATAGCACGGTTGCTTTCAAGCGTTTAGATCGTGTGTTTGGGCAAGGAGATAATGATGCTTTCCTTTTATCGACATCAAAACATTGTCTCTCTCATAGGGGTATTGCGACGATTATGGAGAGAAGATCCTTGTGTACGAGCATGCATCTAGGAAAAGTCTTGACCTGTATCTACACAAAGATGATCTTACTTGGGTTAAACGTCTTAATATATGTATTGGGGCAGCTCGTGGACTCGCATACCTGCATATTCCTTCTCATACTCAACTTAGAGTATTGCATCGCGATATCAAAAGTTCTAATATACTATTAGATGAAAACTATTGCGCTAAGATCTCAGATTTCGGCCTTTCCAAATTTGTTCCAGCAAATCAGCAATTCACATATCTTATCTCCAATGCTGTAGGCATCCTTGGTTATGGTGACCTTCTATATGTAGAGACAGGTTTATTAACGAAAGAGTCAGATGTTTACTCTTTCGGTGTGATGTTGTTTGAGGGTTTATGTGGAAGGTTATGTATAGAAAATAACAATGACGATCGCCGGTCTTTCATAGGGTTGTTGCGACAAAATCAAGACATAAACGAAATTATTTGTAGTCATATAAAAGATGAAATAAACGAGGACTAACATGCCAGCGCTTCGCGGCGGAAGAAAATCCTCGTTTAGATCGGGTAATATAATTCAAATACATCTAGTGAAATCGACTTTTTATTCGTATAAAATAAATAAATAAATAAAGATTTATTGTTTATTTTTGTACTAGCTAGTTCTACCCAACCAAGTACAACCATTTGATCCGCACTAATTTTATTTATTTATTCACGATTGGTCATCTAACTTCGCTATATGTTTTAAAGGATTTCCGGTTGGCTCCCCTTTGATCTTAAGCCGCCCCTCTCCGTGTTAGCCTACTCTTTTATAAGTCTTCCACACTAATTCCAAGACGTTTAGAAGTCGCTCTCATACCAATGTCCGTTTATCTTACGAATTTGTTTTCAGATCAGGAACACAACATCAAATCTAAAACGCTCCAATAGTTAATACTAGACTCCATAAAACTTAACATAAAAGTCTTGGTCATAAATACCCCGGTGATAATTTAAAAATGAGATAAAACTCATCTTTTATCACGTTATCGTGATGGAGACATTTACCGGCTAAAACTCACATATTTTCTAAGTTGCAACCACTCTCATCATCGCTTATTGAACATGAACAAAACAGAATCCATGGATGCAACAAACCCCCAAAATCAAACCAATCTCCATGGCAACCTAATCACAGCAGCCACTGATGAACACCTAAAAAACATTTTTCATCAAATCAGAACCTCAAAATCCCCTGTATGAACAGATCCTTACTAATCCCACCACTTTTTTTAATCAATTTGGTTCATAATCTTCACTAATTTGTGTTTTTTTTCGTAATTTGTTCATTTCAGGCAGTAATCAACTTTGGTGCATCATGGTATGTCTTAAATTTTTTGAATTTTAGTATGTCGATAAGGTGTTCGATAAAATGCCTCAATAAAAGATTAAGTTTGTTGGTAGTGTAAAGTACTTGTAGACAAGGTGTTCTATGAAATGGGTTAATGAATAATTTAGAAGGATCTGGATCCCGTGAGAAATGCATTTTCCGTGAGATGAGAAAAGACATTAATTCAACAGATTTTCACTTTGATTCATAATTTGCGTTAAAATATATTAATAAAAAAATATGAATTGGATCGTAACTATATAAAAAAATAACGCGTTTCTCATTTGATCCTTCTTCATGCTAATGGGTTTTGTTTATTTATAGGTGTGGTGTTTGTGCGGAGATTCTTCCTTCGTTTAACAAGTTAAGCAATAAGTTTCCGAAGCTTTCGTTTGTGTATGCAGATATTGATGAATGCCCGGACACGACTCAGCATATTCGATACACGCCTACTTTTCATTTCTATAGAGACGGTGAAAGGGTGGGCGCGATGTTTGGTGGCGGTGAAGAAAGGTTGCACGATCGTTTGTGGTTGCACTCTTAACTTTGTAACACCGTTTTATTTTTATGTTAAGCTTATATTAAAAGACTTTTTTCGATTCAGATAACAAGTATTTATGTCTTTATATATCTCAAATAATAAAATACATATTACATTCGATACGGGGTTCTCCTCAAGAAAAAAGAAATATTACATATTCCGACTGGACAAAATAAAATAGAGCGATATGTAAGAAAGAAACACAACATTTGGTAAACTTCGGGCTTTAGTAGAACTCCATGCCCAACATATTAGCTTGTTTATTCTTCGATATAAGTGGCGAAAGTGTCATTTAGGCTTTAGGCTTGAGAACCTTGACGGTCTCCCAGGTGAAATCGGGATCTTCACGACCGAAATGACCATAAGCAGCGGTTTTCTGGTACCTGTAGTTTCCACCTCTTTTCAAATCAAGGTTAATAGACATCATCCCGGGCCTAAAGTCGAAATTCTCCTTAATCAAAACAAGGATATCCTTGTCAGGAATAGTTCCGGTTTTGTAGGTGTCCACAAACACAGAAAGCGGTTCAGCCACACCAATCGCGTAAGAAACCTGAACGATACACCTTCTTGCAAGTCCTGAAGCCACTATACTCTTGGCCGCTTGCCTAACAATGTACGCACCACTTCGGTCAACTTTAGTTGGGTCCTTGCCGGAGAAAGCACCGCCACCATGGGCACCCCATCCACCATATGTGTCGATAATGATCTTCCTTCCTGTCAGACCCGCGTCACCATGGGGTCCACCGATAACAAACCTACCCGATGGGTTAAGGTGGAAGATGGTGTTTTCGTCAAGATACTTAGCCGGAATCACTGGTGTGATCACATGCTCTTTAAGATCCTTGGCAATTTCATCATTAGTCACGGTTTCATCATGTTGTGTGGAGATTAGAACAGTGTGAACCCTAATCGGAACCATAGCACCGTTATCATTACGGTACTCAACCGTCACTTGGGTCTTTCCATCTGGTCTTAGCCACGCGCAAGTCTTGTTCTTTCTAACCTCAGTTAGTTTAGCGCCAAGCTTAGTAGCCAAAACATGAGTCAGTGGCATAAGCTCGGGTGTTTCATCAGTAGCATATCCAAACATATGACCTTGGTCACCTGCACCAATATCTTCGGGCTTCTTGGTAAGGTGTCCGTGGACCCCTTGAGCAATATCCGGGCTTTGCTGTTCAATATTGACAAGAACGTTGCAGTGGTCAGCATCAAGTCCAACATCAGGAGATGTGAATCCAATGTTTCTGCAAGTAGTTCGGACTATTTTCTCGTAGTCTACATTAGCTTTAGTAGTGATTTCGCCGAAAACCATGACCATGTTGGTTTTGGTGCAAGTCTCACAAGCGACTTTGCTTTCGGGGTCTTGTTCCAAACAAGCATCAAGGATTGCGTCGGAAACCTGATCACAGAGCTTGTCTGGATGTCCTTCGTTGACGGATTCCGATGTAAATAGGAAAGTCTCCATCCCTAAGACAAATAAAAAAAAAGGTTAATGTGGTGTTGTTTTAGCTTATTTTAAAGCTTATGAGCTTATTTCGTTTAGCTTATTTTTCATCCGCCAATTTCTTTGGCTTATTTTCCAATATATAAGCTTAAATAAGTGAAAAATAGGAACCTAGGTGTTTGTTTTACTTTTGGGTCAATGGGCTTATTTGGTTTGCCGTATTTTCATAAGTAAATTTTTTCAGATTTATTAGCTTATTTTCCACTTTATAAACTTATAAGTTGGAAAATAAACAAAAAATGAACTTATGAAAAATAAGTCGAACCAAATAAACCCATTAACCCAAAAATAAGCTGAAACAAACGGCCACAAAAATTGAGCTTATAAGCAATAAACCGAACAAGACGAAACAAGCACTACTAAGTTTTTAATCCGAACGAAAACGCAACTTTCAATTGAAACCATGGAGAAAATTTTCTTCGTGTGGGGAAAATAAAGAGTAATTATCAAATAGACAAATTTTTATTGTTTATTTAGGTGAAAAGTAAATAGTTTTGATTTTTATAGGACAAAATCTTATAAACGACATAAATATAACTATATTTTTTATGTAAGTGAAACTTTTAGTAAAAACAATTGTCTATTCACCCTGTCTTGATTTCGCCCCCGATTGTAACCTATCAATGTTATTACTTACGTGAATATTAGGTGATAACTAAGTTTTTGATGTAAGGTTCGTAGGTGGTATACTGACCAATTGAATGTCAGTGTGACCCCGAATCACTAACATTGTCGTTCAAAAAAAATAAAAAAAACGAAATCGAAAGATAAATCAAACATACCTTTGTTTTTGATGATGATCTAAAGAAAGAAAGATATGAGGAAGAATGATTTAGAGATTGATACAATTAAAAGAGTAGGAGATTTGTGTATATTTATAGTTGCTGATGGGAAGTAAATGTGCATTGGGAGGTTGTACGTTATGTATTAAAACTTGTACATTGGGTATCCAACTACTCTCGCACCAACTCCTTTCACCAACCTCATTGTGGGACCTTTTCACCAACCTTTCTAACCTTCTATGTCCTTTCTCTAATTAAGATCTCATCGTATGGTTTATCATAAATTACGAAATTTAAACCTATAAAACTTCTACGGTTAGAAAGTTTAAGGACATACAAGTTTTATGTTGCTTTGAAAAGTAAATGAACACACAAACAACACATAAACCTATAAATGACACGGATTGTCTATATGTATATATCAAAAGTTTAAGAACGAAATCGACAAATTAACTAGTTATGAGGGACTAAAATTGCAATTTACTCTTAAAATTATTTTCAAGTAATTACATAATTGGTCCCTGAGCTTGTTCCAATTTAACGGGTTCAGTCCCTGGGTCGAAAATCCTTCGGGTTCAGTACCTGGGTCATCAATTAGACCGAGCAGACCCTTAACTTTAAGAGTTTTCTGACCATATCAAGTCTTTGAAACCAACATTTCAAATTTATAAGTAAGCAGTTAAAAAAACTCGACCGTTCAAGAATATAATGTGAAGCCAATGGTTTACGTTTAACATAAAAGAAAGTGATAATTACGGATGGCAAAATGAGCAGGTTGGGTAAACGGGACATATTAAAAAAAAGTAAAAACTACTAACTGCGGGTACCCAACGAACTCAAGGTATTTTGAAGATACGTTTGAGTTTGATAATCAGTTTCCGTTCTTCGTTGGATATCTCATCCTGCAAGTATATGAAACAAGAGAATTACAAACCATATAGTAACTACTATCCGTTTATCAAATAATGGGATAACTAGAATTTCAAATTTGCAATCTTTTTAGAGTTACCTTGTAATTGGTTTTTAATATATCGAGTGACTTCCTCGAGATATGGCTAACAAGTTCATTCGCCATCTCAAAATGCCTCCCAAACATTTTTTGTTTCTCCTCAGGATTGCTTCCCGTTATCTGCCAATGAAAACATGATCTGTTATAGCTTATTAGGACAAACGCACAACAAACTACTCGTTTTCAAAGTTATGGCGGAGGTTCATACCTTAATAGCCACTTGTTGTCCTTTCTTCGCGAAGGCAAGCTGGTTGCTGTTTCTCTCAATAGATGATACCCGACCAATATCAATGAACTTCTTCTGAGGAATGCAAAGCGGAGTTCCAATCTAAACCGCAAAAAAAAAAAAAAAAATGTTTACGTTTAATTTATATTGAATGTAAATAGTATAGTAATAACTAACATAGAAAAAAGTAGATACCTTAAGAATGCCTTCAAGAACAACGACACCGACAATAATGGGATCCTTCTTATTGAAGACGCAGTTTGGCATGATTCGAAGAACACAAGGAAATACAGCATCTTCTGCAGCTTCTTTCTTCTTTTCTTCCTTTAGATTATCAATATACGCCTTAAATTGATCAAACAAATGGTAAATAATATCAGCTTCAAAAATCTTGACAGGAAGAGCGTCTGCAAGCTCACGAGCCTCGGGGTTCACTTTCACGTCAAAAGCTAAGATCGTTGCAAACTCTTTTCTTTTCTCTAGCATGACACTAGCCTTCACGACATCCTTTTTATGTACGGGTCCTATACCAATACCACTAACTGGTATGTTTACAGCGGGTGTTTTTAGAAACTCGAGTAATGCCTCTAATGATCCAAGAGTAGATGCTTGAACGTAAACTCCTTCACCACTTTTATCAATCCTCGTATCATCCATCACTGATTCTTTTATATCTTCCACGGCATCATCTCGTCCTACTACATAAAGAGCAGTTCCTGCCACAGCATGCTCGAGACTCTGCTCAAGAGAAAAACAGATTTCATCGTCAATCGTGGGAGAAAACAAGTATTTATTTAAACTTTTTTTCTTTCACAAATATTACCTGTGCAGTAATTTTGATCCCTTGTGCCGCTTTGATTTCTTTGTGATGAACATAGGCTCCCTGAAACAAAGAACGAAGAGACACGTCAATACTAGCTAGATATGCTAAATATTCGAGATATTGTTAGAAAACTAGAAATAATTGGAGACCTTTACTCGGAGTTCTTTCATTGGATGGGGAGTCAACAAAGACCGGATTGTAGTATGAATCGGACCCTGAAATCCACAAACAACAATCTCGTCTCCTTCGTGAAGCACACCGTTAACTAGTACAACATCTATGGTTGTTCCAAGGCCTTCAATTACTTTAACCTCCAACACCGTACACTATAACATTTCCACATTTGAAAAAAATATCAGTAAGCGTAAAACATAAACTAAAGAAACGAGATGGAAAATAAGATTATATACCTGAATGTCACTGCTAAGTGTAAGTTTTTCGACCATTGTCTTCTGAGCCCATTGGACAAGTAGTAGTAACATGTCTGGTATACCTTCACCACTGTTTACCGAAACAACGCAAATAAATAAATAATTCAATATTTAAGTTTTGGTTCGGTTGTGTTACCTGATAGCACTAGTAGGTACGAGACTATACGTTTCTCCCATGTCTTTGTTCTTGTTATACAATTCGGTATTCAACCCTTGTTCTTTAAACTCCGTAATTCTCTGTAAAGTTACATCCAAGTTTAGTAACGAAACTGAGAAAATAATACTATTATGATGCACTACGCTATTAATTACCTGAGTGACCCTGCGGCCAAATTCAATTTGAACCTCCCTAGTCTGTAGTTTCATTGCCTTTCCAATGGGTGCGTTACGGCAAGTTTTCCATCCATATAATCTGTCAACCTTATTGAGTGCGATAATAAAGTCTGTGTTCCTCATTCTCAATAAATTGAGCGATTCAATGGTTTGGGGTTGTAAACCATGCATAATGTCAACAACTAATATAGCGATATCACATAAGCCAGAACCTCGAGACCTTAAGTTTTTAAAAGACTCGTGTCCAGGTGTATCAATAACCAATAAACCAGGGACGTTAAGCTTTGCATCAGGTTTCAACTCTTCTGTTCTCTCACGAATGTTGACACTTGGAATGTAAGTGGCACCAATTTGTTGAGTTATTCCTCCAGCCTCGCCTTCTTGGACATTAGTCCTTCGTATACAATCAAGCAACTTGGTCTTCCCGGTATCAACATGACCCATAATGCAGCAAATTGGGGACCGTAATGTCTTTTCACAACCGCTTTCTTCTTCTTTCTCTTTTTCTTTCTGTTTTTCTTTCTTTTTACCCGTAACATCTTGTTTAGCTTTGTTGTTTGCAAAGACAACAGTTGCACGCGGATTTTGATTATCAGGAACACTCTTAGTTTCCTCCATTTCAGAAAATGCGGTTATACCTGGCAAATTGAGATTAGTATCATCCCAACTCTTTGCATCCCAGTCATCATCGTCATCTTCTTCTTCTTCTTCTTCTTCTTCTTCTTCTTTGTTCACGTTCTCTTCAAGTTCAAGAGGAGACACGTTTTCCATTTCCATGTCCACGAGATCCTCCTTGTCAGAGATAATGTCCTCCTCCTCGGTTAGGGAAGAAGGAGCCTGTTGACGTGGCTTTGACTTCCTAGTAACGTATTTTGGTTTTGTGGGTGCACCCTCAATAGTAGGTACTATGCCAGAATTTGCTGCAAGAAATTGCTCCCGTCGTTGAGCATCCGCCTTCTGCTTTGGTGTCAAAAGTTTCCCTTCTTGTTTTTTCTTCAGCCTCTTTTCTTTTTCTCGTTCCTTTTTCAACCGTTTTTTCTCTTGTGCGATTCTTTCGAGCTCTTCTTGCATTAAACGCTCCTCTTCTTCCTTCTTTAGCTTCACTTCTTCTTCCCTTTTCTTTTTTTCTTCCGCTTCTTTAATCTTCGCAAGCCTCTCTTGCATTTCTTTAACATGTTTTGGAACCTTCTTCCCGACAATCGTCTTTGATGATTCTTCAACTGTTTTTTCTTCTTCTACTACAACAACAGCAGCAGAAGCCGACGCCTTCTTTTCATTCTCTTTTTCCTTTTTCTTTCTCTTCTTTTTAGCAGCTGCAGACTCTACAACATCTTCAACTGCATCGTTTCCACCACCTTTATTTACGGCTGGTTCATTCTGACGTTCAACCGCTATTGAAGGTGGAGGCTCTTCACCAACGTCGCCGAGAGTTTTGCCAATGTCATCATTGTCTTGGTCTGTTCTTTCACCACCCTTCTTTTTCTTCTTTTTATTTTTGGACGGTTTGGGGACCTCAACGTCTTTGCTAGTAACGATAGTACTAGGCTCATCAACAAGTGCCGTAATTTTGTTACTCTTTTTCTTCTTAGATGGCTTCTTCTTCCCGGTAAAAACAATAACCGCCTCATCATCATCTTCATTCTCCGATTGTTGTTTTGATTCGTCTAAATCCCCATCATCACCAAGCAATGCAAAAGCGGAAGAAACAAAATAATTCACATCCTTCTTCGACTTCCTAGTAACCTGATGATCATCATCCCCATTCTCAACATCATCGTCTTCTTTTTTATCGTCGTTTATTCTAATATGCTGCTTTTTGTTACCCCTTTTCTTACCAGAAACGGAAGGCATGATATTCTCTTCTTCTGCTTCAACTGATAGTTCCGTTTCCATAGTCGAATACTCATCATCCTCGATAACTATTTTCGACTTCCCCTCACTATCTACTCGATTCTTTTTCCCCATCAGTCTTTATTTCTATCCAATCCAATATACTCCTAATAAACTGAAAACACCTTCAACAAGCCTAAAAAAACATAACAAAATTTAACATAAGATTATATAAAACCATATATGTGTGCGATAATCTTTTGGGGTATAAACGTGCAAGCTACTCGTGAGCAACTCGAACTCGTTTAATATATGAGTTTGTGCCCGAGCTTCATACATTAAGCTCACGAGCCCGTAAGAACTTGAACAAGCCTCTTTAGGGTTGCATGCTTAGTGTTTAAGCTCATGTTTGGTTTCTTTAAGCTCGTTTACATAAATATAAATCGCTAAATTAATTTATGCAAGTAAAAGACTCGTTTAGGGTTGCATGCTTAGTGTTTAAGTCACGTTCAAGCTCGGCTCAACGTACCCAACTCGACTCGTTTAATCCTAGAATGATCTTATAAACCAAAACTTTTAATCCAGATAATGCAAAATCTAATCAAATTAGCATAGCAAACAAAAAATCTTTAAATCAACTTCAAACTTGATCGAATATATTGTTGCATAATGCTATGTTACCTTTTCTTCCTCTTATCGCGATTCGAATCGCGTAAACGTAACACAAAATTCTTTAAGATCATATTTCACTTGCTAAACACTTTGGAGACGATCGACTTAATTCGTTAGAACTCCGGCGATAGTTTGCATAAAAAAAAATAACAAAAAAAAACCAATATATATACATATGGGGTGTTTGGATTAGGTTATTTGATGGGCTTATGATTTACTACAAAATTGAAAAACCATAAGTTAAAGAAGCCCAAATTAATATAAATGTATTTCTCAAATTTACAAAAATGTATTTCCTTTCCATAAATAACATTTGATTTGTAAAATGCATGTAACCCGTAAGAAGGGTAGCACGCACATCATTGAAGCGAGTTCCCCTTAGCACCATCCTTGTTTCCCTACTCACCGTGTGACTATTCCAAAACTGTTTTGGAATAGTCACACGGTGAGTAGGGAAACAAGGATGATGCCAAGGGGAACTCGCTTCAATGATTTGCGTGCTACCCTTCTTACTGGTTACATGCATTTTACCACTATTGACCATGAGTCCATCACATTCAAAATCTATCATCTATCATCATTGGAAACCTATCATCTATCATCATTCAAAACAACAACTTTGAGCTCGTCGCCCTAACAATGGGATTTCATAATGAATTCTAAGTTTTTATGTTTTAGCCATACACAAAAACTAAAATAAATGATTTACCGGAGGTGACTTGTAAATTGGATAACTTAGATTTTAAAATAAGGTTTGGTATCTTTGATTAGAAATTAAAAAGCTAAGGTTTATGTTATTTTCTATAAAATCATTCGCGTATTATTAGGATATATAGAGTTAGTAAAAAAATAAAACAATTTTTTTTAACAGAAGTAAAAAAAAAAAAAAAAACTTATGCGTTATATAGCAATCGTGGTAAAAAAATGTTCTTTTAAATTCTCGATGCAAGATAGGTCAAAATAGTTACCCAATCATCGACTCCTTTTTAACACATATTATGTTCTTATGTATGTTCGAAAAATTGTTGGTTAAAAATGGCAACCTATAAGTTTGTTAAAAAGATATGGCTATAGCTATAAGAACTTTTGGAGAAAGAAAAACTCAATGCAATCCATTAAACCACATTACTCAAAACGATGTTTATGCTCCGATGTTCCCCTTACAAAAAGGGTTATCATTTCGTTTTCTTTTCATATGTAGTCACGATTCCGGTCTTAGTGTTATCATTGACAAGCTTCTTGGTGCCGCGCCCACCATCACCAACTCTCTTACCTTGTCAAATTATTTTGTCCATTCATCTTTGATATAAAATTGGTATTGGTATATATAAATATTTAGGGTTAAGGTCATTTATTGCAAACGAATTTTTTGGGGTGTATCATTATAGCCATTGATCTTTTTTTAATACCGTTATAATCCAAAAACTTTCCTATTACCCCCCACAATAACTCATTTTGTTAGAAAATTGACTTGTTACTTATACAACCGCTCAAAAAATTATTGAAATTACACACCAGTCGGTGTCATTTGGTTCCTTTTTCATTTGATCTCTATGATCATCACCAGAAGCTGCAATCGAAGCAGCAACAGTAGCACCAGCGGACCGAACAACAGTACTCGCATTAGTAGAAACAGTTTTAATACCCGAAGAAATAATCTTCAACGAATTCGGTAACAATCCGTTACTGTTTTTAACTTTCCTTTCTTCATCAGTCTAAAGCTGTCGCCGTCACTATCGTCGGAGCTGGCGACTCTAATCTATGAACTATGATCATCCGAAAACGTAATCGGATTGAATTTGATTGGTGATTGCGTGAGAAAGTTATCGCAAATTATGTGTGTTTGTGTTTTTGTGTGTGTGTTCTTGCTGTAGGTTTGTCTTTGAAGATTTGATGGGAATGAATTAAAATTTATTTGTGTGTGTGTTTATGGTTTGATTTTGTTTTCTACACAAAGTAAGATTGGTTTCAATTGACACCGACTTGTCACACCGTTTTTTCTTTTGGGGTAAAAAATGTTTAAAGAAAAAGAAAAAAAAAATTGTTTTTTGCCGGAAAAATAGTGTCGTCGAAATAATGGTCGGAGAAGATGAATAATGGCCGGAGAAGATGACTAAAAGATAACAAGTTACCGTTTGCCTATTTTAACAAGTAAATTCGAACTTAATGGATTATAATGATATTAAAATAACACCATTGATTATACTGATACACCCTAAAAAGTTCGTTGGCAATAAATGACCCTAACCCAATATTTATCATAGATACCAACCTCGAATTTACACATTCCCATTCCAACTTTTGGTTGTTTGTTTTAGCTTACTATTTTCACAATTTTCTCAAAAGAATATATTTTTTTTTATCTCATTCGCATTAACTTCGTTGTTATTCAAACTAATTAATGTATATTGTCATAAACTTATCCTGGCATGGAACTTAGTCTCGATAAGCTCCTCAAGTAACCAAAAGAGTACGCAAAAAAGAACAAGTGAAACGAAGGAAATTACCAACATTACTTTAGAGAACTTTACAAAAGAGAATACAGTAAGATTTGAGTTGTAATGTGTCAAATGAGTTCCCTCGTATCTATACTACTCATATATCAAAACGAATTGTCAAGATTAAACTAGATCAACGGCCAAGATCTAGTATCTACGACATTTAAGGAAATACAGGCATTTTGATGTTTATAATAGAATTCTAGACCCTTCTAAGGAGTAACCAGCGTCGTCACTCTTATGGTTAACATCAAAAAGTAGAAAAAATATGCATTAGAAATCGGAAACAATAAAACCAAGTGAGTAAGGAGAAAAAGAAAGAAAATCTTTCGGTGTGTGGAGCAAAGCAAATGGTCTAATTTAAGGCCAGAATCTGAGAACATTATGGTTGAAGAAAAGCCCCAAGACCGTGACATTGAATGGTAGAAGTGCTAAAAAGGAGATCATGTTATACGTTCAATACCCTCATCCTATCGAACCACCAGCTGAACCTACCCCACTACCACCTCGCGACTAAAACTCACCAAAAGAGGATGCAAAAAAACTCCGAAATTAAAAAAAAAAAAACTTGCCGTGGAGAAAAACCGCCAAGAGATGATCAGATCAAGGTTAATGTTAATGTTAATGTAAAAGATAACCTGTTGTCAGGATGTGCAATTATCTCAGAGGGTTTTTCTGTCGTGGTGGTGAGAAGTGATAGACGAGTGTTTATTGATGTGGCAAAGGAACGTTGCTAAACCGAAATTTTATAGGTTTTGGGGCACGAGTGAAAATGGTACAAATTGTCTAATCAGATTGATATTCACATGAATTATTAGATATACAATTTTAATGTCAATGATATGATACAACGTAAGTTTTATACAACGGTTATATGTACAGAACGTTAGAAGTTATTTACCAAAAGTTCCATTGCCAGAAAACCTTGTCGACAATTCCTCCACCACTACGAACAGCAATTTGAAGCGATTCAGATGCAGGTGGGACCCCCCAAAGTAGTGGCACAGCAACCGTCATTGTTAACTTTTCATTCAAACCGCCCTTGCTAGCTTTCTCAGCTACAACAATCTGACATCAACGAAAAACAACTTAAAGGTTTTTTTGATCCGCTATAAAATTACATTACTTGGAATAAGCGAATAAGTAGATACCTCTCCACCATTCTCTAAAACGGTATCTTCAACGACCTCACTTAACATTTCGATTGAACGACAAAATCCGATTATGCAAAGTCTTCTGCTCGTATCAAGTCCCTGAAACAAACATCATATAATTCATAAGACAATAATTTTAGCTGATTCTTATCGATAGTAAATGAAAGTTTACATTAGTAGCTGCGATATCAAAGAGTGCACCCAAACATAGGCCTTGAGCGGGATCCATGTAATTGCTTTCCTTATATTGCTGTAATTTTGGGGAATTTTTCAACTTCGATTGCTTCTTCTGAACACAAAAAACACGAGAAATTCTAAAATGTTAACTTTGTTATGGTATTCAATATCAAGGTGTCAAAAATAACGCACTCAAAACAACAGACTGTAAAAACAAAATAAAGAGGTCAAAAAACAAAAGATGTATTTATTTCAATAAGAACAAGTTTTATACAATGATTAAGTTTAGTATAGTACGTTATAACTTATAAGACGATAAACAACAGTAGGCGTAAAAATAGCCGCCTACTTAAACTAACGGATTGGGAAAACAGCAAAATGAGGTCAAGCTTCAAAGAACGAAAAAGATGTATTTACTACAACAAGAACAAGGCAATCTTAAACAAATACCTGTAATGAAGATACACGTTTCGGTACCATTAATCCTCCGATTTGAACAAGTCCATCAGAAGTAAACAACGTAATCGTTTCCTGCTGTTCCCATTCAATACCTGTAAAAACGCATTACACCACGTCAAAACTACTTTTCATCAACACCTCAGAAACTAATGTTCAAATTAGCTATAAACCATACCACTATACCAACACTTTTCTAAGCATCATATATAACACGTTAAAAATGTCATAATATATTTCACCATAATCATCATCATCATCAATAAAACATTATAATTTCATTTGTCCTCCAAGAGTTGCGCCCTGGTGGCAATTTGAACCTTAGGTAAAACTTTCACTAAATTTGAGAGGTAGCAAGTTCGATTCCCACCAGCAACAACCCTTTTTGGGACATTTTACCGATCAAGCATAACTTGAACAGGTAGCCGCCTCCAATTACGTCTTGATCCCACCAATGTCCCTAAAATGTGTGGGTTCCATTTTTTTCCCAAGCATTTGCGGGGACCACATGTCAAGGTGAATTTACCCAACATTGTACGCTTCTAAGCATTGTACGCTTCTAGACGGGAAATAGGTTTTGCGTTAATTGGAATATGTGCGGTGGTCATTGCCCATCCAATAAAACCTATTATAATTTCATTTTTCGTCTCGAGCTCTAAGCTCTGTTCTCGAGTCTAAAATTAAAGGAAAAGAAAATAATGTAAAAAAAAAAAAATTAAACTAAAGTATTTATTTTACTTTACGATCACACCAAATATGGCCGGATTATTTTATTGAATAAAATGTATAAACTTTACTTTCTAATCTTTTCGTTTTCTTTGCTTTCCTTCGTAAAAAAAACTTGAGAACACCACAATCAATTAATCAACTTATCAACATCGCATATCGATATCGAGCTTAATTAGATCATATACTAGTTTTAACTCATTATATTCCTTAAATTTCAATTATAACAAAACAATTAAAGCATAAAATTAAACAATTAATTAATGATAAAATAAAGCAAAAATAGTAAATATTTTGTGAATATACCATGATCAGAACCGGATGATTGCCACGGATAGAATCCAAACGGATCATCAGCTGAGAAATTACTTGAGGAATTTGATGATTTGGGGGTAAATAAAACGGGTCGGGTCGGGTTTGCTGGTGTGTACAATTTATGAAAAAATGGAGATGAAGATGATGATGGAACGATGTCGTTTAACCGAGAAATTGAAGAGAATGTGGAGATTGATAAAGCCATTTTTTTGATTAATTTTTTTTAAGGGCAAAATTGAATGAATGAGTTTTTGGAAAATTTGGGGGAGAAGTAAAGTTTGACATGTACCAGAGAATGAGTGACACGTGGAGTAGTTGGCATCTCTTGATGGAAAGTAATCTCACTTTGATGATGGTTCACAATAAGATAGAGTTGGCTTGACTCGACTCGTTTTATCTTATCGTGTTTTTGTATATAAGCACGAGTGGACCCCGCTAGTTGAACCAGGTACAAAAACGGTTTGATCATGAGCAGTTGGAAGGTGGTTTTGGCCCCTTAAAAACCGACTAGTTTTCGGTGACTCAGGACGAGAAAATCCGATTTCAAAATATCAGACTTTTTTCAAGAAAGAAAAATAAAGTTTGTTGTGAAGGATTAATCTCTCTAACTCTTACTTATAACTCTTACTTAAAGACTTTGTTGTTAATTGGTATACCACGAAGATAGAGCTGTTAATTTTCGAAGCGTTACTGTATATATACAAGGTAAAGAGTACTACACCTTAACCGCTCAGCTAAATCCCATTTAGTTATATATCTTCAATAATTTATATATATTAGAAAGTTTAACTTAAAATACACTAACGTTGAGCCGCTGGTCGAATCGGCCTTCCAATCGGTTCAGCTTAAAATTCGGGTTTTAAAACATTGTATATAAGTTGAACCAATACGAATAGTTGAACCACCTAACTCGTTCGCAGAATATGATGGAATTGACAAAAATTGGAATCCAAAATTGTGTTTTCATCCTATTTGGTTGGACATATGATGAAATTAAAATCTGTTAAAATTATATCGTATTCTTTCATTTGTTAATACATAATTTCTTTTTGTTTTTTGAAGTAATTCAAGACTTTTGATTTTTTGAATTCAAACAGGTTAACAAAAATGTTTTTCTAACAAACCCTATCATTATAAAACTACCGTTATCCATCAAAACAATTTTTACAATAATATAAATAGAAAAAACTAAATATTTTAAAAAAAATTTAAATCAATTCTCCGATTCCTTCAAATTTTAATTCTTACGTCAGATATCAATTTTTTCAGAAACATTTTTCAAAACAAAGAATAGACTCTTAGTTTTCTTCTTCTTTTTTAAAGTAAGTGAAGTTGATGTATAAAAAGACGGGACAAGATCGCTCATATATACCAAAACTAAGAATTTTTCTTTTTGAAAAAAACGTCTTTATTTTCTCTTTTATTCTAAAAAAATCATTAAAATAACTTCCATTTTAATTTTCCCTTCCTTTTTAACTTTATTTGAAAATAAAACTCTAAAAAATGTAGCTCTCTGGATCAAAAACTGAAAAAAGACCCCTTTAAAGGATGGATCTCATATCCAATAAGTATGGAATAAATAAACTATAGGATTAACTCCTTTCCTTTCGAGGACTTTAACAAGGTGTCCATTATGAGGTTTAGGAGAATGAAGCAATCCTGGGTGTGAGTGAACTCCCTTATACTTTCAGACAATAGGAATAAACCCAAAGTATATTCTCTTCTTCGGTTCTAGCTTACGTTTGAGGAAATTGAGCCTATTTAGCCGAGCTAAGGTTTGGAACCAATGTGAGTTCATCGTCGAATTCGGAGTAGTTCAAATCAAAGAGTTCCAAATACGTGGATTAAGCGAGAGCTAGAAAGAGCATGTCGTATGGGCTGATGTGGTGTGGTTTTCGTTTAGGATTCCTAGACATGCGTTTTATTCTTTGGCTTGCAATAAAAAAGAAATTGAAAACCCAAGACAAGCTGAGAATGTGGGAGCTTTCGAATGCATTGGTCTCTAGTTGTCCTCTTTGTGATTCTCAGCATGACTCGCACGAACACTTGTTTTTTGAGTGTTCCTTTTCGCGGCAAGTTTGGAGTCATATGCGTGATATGGCTGATTTGAATAATCTTCCCCCAACTTTGGATATTATCGTGGATTATATGGTGCGTATTGCTAAGCGGCGAACTTCAACCTGTGTAATTGCTAAACTCGTTCTTGCTGCTTCTGTGTATGGCATTTGGTGTGAAGAAATGAGCGCCTTTTTAATCGGAGTAAAAAGTCGAGCGCTCAAGTTATAGAGGGAATTGTTGCTTCTATTCGGTTCAAGCTTATGTCTTGTCGTTTCAAAGAGTCAAAGTCTGGTTTGGCACTTTTGCAACGTTGGAAGTTGTCGGAGACTATTTTTATCTAGTTCCTCATGTTTTTGCCTGTATGTCTTTGCATTGTTAGGTGGTTCTTTCCAATCGGTGTGATAGGTTATGTAATTTTAGGGGTGTGGAAAAACCGAATCGAAAACCCAAAATCCGAAAAAACCGATAAAAACCGAACCGTAAAACCGGTCCGAATACAAAAACCGATGGTTTGGGTTTTGATTTTTGAGAAACCGAAAAAGACGGTTCGGTTTGGGTCGGAGGGTAAAACCAAACCGAAAAAAACCGAACCGAACCATTATATGTATGTCAATTTAATATGTTCACTTTTAGTAGATATTTTAAGTTTTATTCTTTTTATTTTTTTCCTTTGTCTAAAATTTTAAATCATCCTAATTAATTACTCCCTAAACACCCAAAATATCGATGCTAATAGTGAAGACTCAAAGTTTTCTTTTCTAAATTGTCAATCTAATACTTATCAATATGTAATATTTTGGTGTCATATATGCCACATTACTCAGCAACATATAGGTTTATTTCTTCAATTGTGATTATTTTTTTGATGCCATGTAGGCTATAGTTTACTAAGCCACATATAGTATTTTTTTCTTCTTCTTAATTTTGTGTTTAAAGTTTTCCGACTCATATCATTATGTTCTAGTAATATGCACAACTTCATGTTATAAGTTGTGAACTGCTCCTCCAATTATTGCGTAATATAGGCTTCCATTTGAGATTAATTTCCCAAGTTTTTCTTGACAGATCTATGAATTTGCCCATGTCCAAAAACCGAAATAAAAAACCAAACCGAACCGGAAAAAACCGAAACCGAGAGGAACCGAAACAATGTAGAAACCGAACCAAACGGTTTGGAACTTTCAGGAACCGAAATTTCGGTTTGGGTTCGGGTTGAGGTCGGAACCGACCCATGCTCACCCCTATGTAATTTAGTTTGTTGACGGATGGCATGTCATCTTGTCTTTGGTTGTTCAAGCTTTTTGCTTGAGGTTAATGTGGTACTTCAGCCACATTACATTGTACTTATTGTTTTGAATATATAATATATTTTACCGAGGTAATCATTCCCTTTTACCTAAAGAAAGAAAGAAAAACGTTTTATTAGCCATTTCCGATTTCCTTTAAACAATAAGATAACCCTTGAATACAATAATGATAACGATAAATATTGTAAAATTTTGTTTCCTAGTTATGGTATGAGTAAAACTCATTACATATACGTATATCATATGTTTCATTAGTTTGACAAATTGATGTAACACAATCACATCATTAAATAAGTTGCTATAATAAGCGAAAATATATCAACGAGCAGTTGAATAAATAACCTAAAGTTCATTTGTATCAATGTCTTACATGTGCTAATTAATTCCCCTAGTGGTCACCAAGCTTAAAATGTGGATCTTTTTTAGTACTATATTTAGGATATCATGTTATACATATGTAGAAATGGGAACAAGTAGTAAATATTAATATTAATAGTAAGATCGTATGGGTATAAAGAATGAATTAATCATCGGAATAGTCATCTATCACTTACATTTTATAAAAATAATCATCTGATTTGCGATGAATTTCTTGTGATACTTTATCGTCGGGAGAAGTATATAAAACAAAATCAGACCAATAAAAATCAGACATATCGTCGCGAAAATGAATATTGACGCGAGAAATGAATAGTGTCGCGACAACGTGTCGAATTTTTATTGGTCTGATTAAAATATGTGTACTTTTGCGACGAAAAAAATGTCAAGAGAAATCTGTCACGAATTAGGTGATTATTTTTGTAAAGTGTAACTGATAGGTGATTATTTTGGTAATTTACTCAAATATTAATATTAATAGTAAGATCGTATGGGTAAAAAGAAAGGGTTGTTGCTTTGTTTCAAATACATTTTTCGATTACGTATGACAAGCGACTGACATACCTAATTATAAACTGAATTAGGCATATAAGTGTACGAGCTTATGAAAATTGTTATTCATGAGCAATATCATTTTTTGTTGCGAACAAGAATCATAAATTTGTCTCCACTATCATTTTCAAATTATACTTGAACACTAAAATGTAATTCTTGTCATAGATCATTAGGTCGCTTTAGTCATTCATTTTACGGATCTAGTCATATCCGTTACAATTCGACTTCTACATGACCCTCTACATCATCACCATTGTCTTTTTATAACCAAATCGTCTTCTATAAACGGGTCTACGCGCTTACAAACATAAATGTCAATAAGTATTTCTTTAAAAAAAAAAAAATCATCTTATAATTTCGAATTTTATATCATTCATTCATTTGTCTTGGTCTTTTAATAATTTTGTTTAATCTCGGTCATTAAATATTCCAAACTCAATTTGCAACGTTTACTTTTATAAATTCATATTTAAATTTCCATAATTGTACCTTGTTGATGAGTATTATAATTATAGAATGATATATAAATAGTAGACTTATCTATCTATATTATAAAGTACTAGATTATTGCCCGTAATAATGCGGAAAAAAATAAATATTGAATCGTAAATTTTATGTTTATGTAGATTTTAATTATTATAAAAGAAAAAGTTATATGTATAATAATATATATATAGTTTTACGTTTATACTTATGTTATTTATAGTTATAATAACATATACACTTTTAGTTTATACACATGTTTTGATATTTTGTATTTGAAGATTTTAAAATAATGATAAGTTAAATCACAGTCCAAATTGAACGATTCTGTAAATAATTATGGTTATTTTTTTTATTTTAGTAAAGATAGAAAGAAAGAGAAAATGTAATTATGTATTGTAAGAGGGTGTAAAATGAAAATAATCTTTGATGACGTCATCAATCTGATCTAACGGCTGTCATCAAAGAAGTTTAACTCATCTAAGGAACCTTAATTCACCATGTGACATTTAAGGCCCCTCTTTTATTATATATTAATTGAACGATTCTGTAAGTAATTATGGTTATTTTTTTTATTTTAGTAAAGATAGAAAGAAAGAGAAAATGTAATTATGTATTGTAAGAGGGTGTAAAATGAAAATAATCTTTGATGACGTCATCAATCTAATCTAACGGCTGTCATCAAAGAAGTTAACTCATCTAAGGGACCTTAATTCGCCATGTGGCATTTAAGGCCCCTCTTTTATTATATATTAAAGATTTGGGTATAAAAGTTTTTTTTTATAGCTTTTATTTATTTATTTTAAAAAGAACTACATTAAAATAATAGGGTAAAGATTTCATTATACCTTGTGAAAATATGGTTCTACCACACATCGTTTATCAAATATAACTAACGAGTTCTTGGTATTCGCGTGTTACGACGGGTTATAAAACATACATTTTAATCGATAGTCTAAGAGTAAAAGCAACAATCTAAAATAAATAAGAGTTAAAAAAACGTAACCCAAAAAGAAATATATAACTACAAATTAACAGTCTATCGATATCAATACACGACTACTTATTTAATAGCCTAACTTAAAAAACAATAACGTAAAAAAGACTAAAATCAGAATCAACAAATAAACGAAATGAAGAATTAGCTATTTTACTTTTAAATCGTAACCCAGAAAGAAAATATAAAACCAAATATTTAGAAAAAATACGTAATCCAAAAAAAGGCTTTAATTAAAAATTAATGATCAACTGAAATTAAGAAGTAATCACGTTATTTAATAGCGTAATCTAAAAAAGAATATAAAATATAAAATTCAAAAAGAAAAAGAAAAAAAGGCAAACAGGTTACATGATGCATTATTACTCATCAAGTCGCTATCACGTTTCGTAAATGTTAGTAATGGAACATCGTTCTAGAGGAAGGTTCAACTAAAAATGGGTGTTTGGCTAAAAAGAATAGGGATTATTGTCGCTCCCTATTTAGGATATCTTAGATAATTTTATAAATATACTGATAAATATAAATTGGGATTTGCTAACCATTGCTCCGGGGCAATTGTTAATTTTGCTAAAAATGAATAATATGAATTAAATGAACTAATACCTTCTATGTTTATGCAGATTTTTAATCAATTGTCATCATGAAGTCACTAATTATAGAATATATTTAATATAAATATGAAATGTTTGAGTTTATTTAATGCATATTATTTCGTTTTAGCAAATATAACCATAGCCTCCGGGACAATGATTAGCAAATCCCATATACATTTAATCTAAATAAAAAAAGATATCACCACCAAGTAATGCCACTCCCTCCTACCGTCCTCCGCCTCCGGCAACTACCTCCGATTGCCGGAATTTATTTATTTAACTTTTGCTTTTATACATCTTTCATTTACATATATAACCCGTAAAATAAACATGAAAAATTATAGTGTTAATAAAACTATTTGCAAATTATATTGAAACCTAAAATATGATGCAATAGGCTTTCGATATGATGTAATGTCGTAAATATGATAAGTGTCGTCACAAGATCTAACGTCATTGCTTCTTCTTCTTCTTCTTCTTCTTCATTTTGTTATAAAATCCACATAAACATATACAGATCCAATACTAATTTTTAAACTTAAAGTTAAAATAATTAGTCGAAGTTTCATTATTTTAAAATATGATATAATAAATCTTGAAATCAACCTTGCACAAGTTGACATATTAAATATACTGTTTGGATTGGGACGCACCACATAAGAAGCGGCGCCCTCTCTACCCCATCCGTTCACTTGAGAGACCCAAACTAAGATATGTTGCCTCCTAGACCTGCATCCTCTTTGACCGTCGCTAATGAGCGAATACAATATAAGTTGAACGAGCATTCATCCCGCACGCTTTTATTAGTAATCAAGTTTAACTCGTTTTTTGTTTATCTCAATTATATTATATTATACATATATACAATTCCCATACGTTGGTGTGTCGTTTGAATAGGAAAGCAAACGCGTAGTAAAGCAGACACGTAGGCTGCTTCGAGCAGCTATCCTGCCCGCTTAACCTTTTTTTTTTTTATCGAACTACCTTTTTTTTCTTCGTATCACAGATTTTATCTTTTATTTTAAAAATTTAATTGTTAAAGTAGTTACGACTTTATTACGCGTCACAACACGTAAAAAAAAAATAAGGTTGTTTATATGGTAGGTAACACTAACGTGTCAACGTTTACTTCTATAAAACAAATATCATTCTTTGAAAACACCACCACTCTTCAACAATGGCGGATTCACAAACTTCTCCCACTCCCTACAACCCACAAACCTCCATCTACACCACCACAAGACCACCACTCTCCCTCCCACTCTCCCCCACCACCTCCGTAACCGATTTCGTCTTCCGAAACCTTGCTTCCCACGCCACTTCCCCGGCCTTGATCGACCCGACCTCGAACCAAACACTAACTTTCTCACAACTCAAACAGAAAACGTCCGAATTCGCGTACATACTCCATCACAAACACAACATTTCAAAAAACGACGTAGTTCTCATCTTCTCACCAAACTCTATCCTTTATCCAGTAGCTTTCTTGGCAGTCACGTCACTAGGAGCTATAGTAACTACCGCGAATCCGATATACACTGTTAACGAACTTAAACATCAAGTCAACGACTCGAAACCTAAGCTGATCATAACCGTTGACTTGTTATATTCCAAAGTCAACGGTTTTGATGTTCCTAAAGTTACTTTTGATAAGCTGGTAACAGAAACGTGTGATGCAAGTAACAGTAGTGGAGAGCTGATTAGTGAAGGGGTTAGACAGGATGACGTAGCGGCGATATTGTACTCGTCTGGGACGACTGGATTGAGTAAAGGAGTTGTGTTGACACATAAAAGTATAATAGCGACCGCGTTGATGGTTACGTGTGATCAGGAGGTTTATAATGAAGGGAGGAGTGTTTTTTTGATTGTGGTGCCTTTGTTTCATATAATGGGATTGGTTACGTTTACTTACTCGCAGTTGTCGAGAGGGAATGCATTGGTTGTAATGGAGAGGTTTGAGTTGGAGAAAGCGTTGGATTCGATTGAGAGGTTTAGAGTTACGCATTTGTATACTGCGCCGCCTGTTGTAGTGGCGTTTGTGAAAAATGTGGAGGTTGTTAAGAGGTATGATGTGGGGTCTTTGCTTGAGATTGGTTCTGGGGCTGCGCCGTTAGGGAAAGATGTTATGGAAGAATGTTCTGCGCTTTTTCCTCGTGTGAAGATTTTCCAGGTATATTATGAATTTTTCGATCTTACCAATTACTTTTTATGCACAAATGATTTTAGACCACTTATTTCGAATGCAGAGTTGTGCATATAATAATAAGTAGTCAGGAATAATTCTTACGGTTCTTATTTGATACTGATTCATAAAGCGTATAGAATGATTATCAGATTATGTGACATTGAATATGAATGTTTACGAGACTTGAAAGTTGTAATAATCACTTTTTGCTGTGTTGAATGTTTGGCAACTTTCATTGTTTAACATCATAAGCAGGCGGTGTAGATTGACCATAAACTAGAAACTGATTACTCGGATATCATTTTCAAAACGCGCATCCAAACACCCCATTAATAGCAGTAATAAATACGGAGTCTGTAGTTAACCATTTTTGTCAGCAACGGACATGGTTGAAGTTAGGCATATTATGAAAACCAATTTTTAATATGCAGGTAAGCCACTATATTTAGGTAGCTCGTTAGCTGATTTTCCCGCTCTTAGATGTGATTATGGCTAACCATAGGCGTAATTACGTATAATGTTTTCGCAGTTTTGTGATGAGGTGTATTTTGTTCTGTTTTCTTCTATAGTATAACATATTTGTGAAGTGTGTTGGTAATTGCTTGCTGTTGTTTATCATGTTTTTTTAAAAATTTTCAAGAATTTTATCTGAATGCAACTTGAAGTTAATTAAAATCCGATTGTATATTGGTAGGGATATGGTATGACAGAAACAGGCGGAATTATAGCACTTGAGAATACAAGAGTAGGATCCCGTCATTCAGGTTCCTCCGGAGCACTTTGTTCTGGAATGGAATCTCAAATTATACATTTAGAAACATTAAAACCTCTCCCCCCTAATCAATCAGGGGAGATTTGGGTTCGAGGACCGAATTTGATGCAAGGTAAGTTATAAGCGCTTTATTTATTTAATTTCACAAACATTCAATAGATGTGGCAAAATGACGGGTCAGATGGGTTCGGACACTTGTCAAAACAGGTCGACCCAAACATTTTATGACAAAAAATGTTAATCTATAACGATTAGTCCGTCAAATAAGAAGAAAAAGATTTACGAGGTTTTATGCATTAAAAATACACTTTGGGTTCCTTTTGACCCGTTCAACATGCTCCCTTTTTTTACCCATTGATAAAACATAACCCAAATCGACCCATTCAAAATTACCACATTTAATATTTGACCGTTTCAAATGGCAATTATATCATTATATATGTATTTGTATTCAATTTATTCTGAATACTATGATCTATATATGTATACAGAATATTTCCATAACGGAGAAGCAACAGAACAGACAATAGATAAACAAGGTTGGCTGCACACGGGTGATATTGGTTATTTTGATGACGAGGGACGTATATATGTAGTAGATCGACTAAAAGAGCTTATAAAGTATAAAGGATATCAGGTAAATTCTTACGTTACTCAAATATATTACCCGATCTAATTAATATGTATAACATAATATTTTTTCTATTTCAACTTCTCGTTAGGTGGCACCTGCAGAACTTGAAGCTCTGCTAGTTACTCACCCTGATATTATGGACGCTGCAGTAATCCCGTAAGTAATGTATATTAGATAATCGAATTTAAATAATCATACTCTGTGTACAGATTATAAACGATTTGTAAATCGTGTAGATATCCTGATGTGGAAGCAGGTGAAATCCCAATGGCATGTGTTGTACGAAAACTTGGAAGCTCGCTTACTAGCGAAGATGTTCAAAGTTTTGTTGCAAAACAGGTTTGAAAAACTGAAAAAACTTATAATTAGATTACTAATAAAGTTTGAAAGTAACAATATTTATCATTTTTCCCAGGTAGCACCATTTAAAAGAATACGAAGAGTAGCATTTATCGACATTGTTCCAAGAGCTGCTTCTGGGAAGATTTTAAGGAGAGAACTTAGGCAAAGATTTCAATCTAGACTCTGAAGATTTGAATAGTTTTTAACTATAATGGTGACGGGTCTATGATTCAATTCTTGCTAGGTGCTTTCCTCTGGGGACTTTTACCTGCTTAAAATGAGTCATTAACACAAAATATGATATGCGTAAACCATATATAGAGGAAGCTTTGAATATGTATGCAATTTCGTTGTGCTTATTACTTAAACGCTCTCAAAGGGTTTCTTTTCCTTTTATTATTTCGTAAGACAATATCCATTTTACATGTATGAATTCCATGTATTTGTTGTTTCGTTTTTTACAAGATTTTATGACGCGAGCGATTGTATTTCTCATCTTTGACAAAGTACGTGTGTGTTCTGTTCTTTTATATCTTCTCCTTCTTTTTTCGTGCAGCTATCAAAACTAAAACTCATTTAAGTTACTTCCTTTTAAACCATCTAAGGTTTTATTCATTCATAGAGTTTACTAAGTTTATAAGAAGTGTCCCCTCGAGTTGCGCCGGGCAATTTGAAAAATAGTTAAACTCACACAAAAGTGAAGGGTTCAATATTCGATTCTAAACGGCTTGTCATAACTGCCGATTACATTTAACCGCTCAAAATAAGCTCTTTACCATGCTTGGAGCCATAATTTTAAATTAAGGGGGGCCGTTGTTAGAGACAAAGCAAGAAATTTATATCGGAGAAGTCATAGGACGCTCGTAGTTTAGTATTTTATGATTATTTCAAAATACTAAAAGGTTACATATAAATTTGTTTCGTTTAAGGGGCCGAACATCCTCTAATAGTCTCTGCCACTATATTGTATTTACCGCGAGTTTTATACTCTTTTAAATCGAATAAATTTCCCTTTTCTCAAATTCAAAGGACAAACATGGCCCGGTTCACAAAAAATGGTATGTTATATAACTATGCAATGATATAATCAATTTCGTAATATTAAAATAAAATAAATATTATATAAGGAATATAATATCAGAATATACTTCAATAATTTTTATCTTTTTGAAATGATAAGTTTAATAAAATTTTCAAAAATTTAATCCAACTGAAAACAAAAAAGTAAGTGACAACCCATATGCAAGTGTTCATGATATAAATCATTTAGATTTGTAAATCAAATTTGTAGTCCAAAATTCATCCATTGACACACACATCACAATCATGGATATTTGTTACAATACATTATATATTAACTTACAAAATCATTTATGGATTTTTCGTCATGTTTTATCGTATAAATTAGGTTAATGTTTTTCTTTATACGTAAATTTACTACAAAATATATAAAAGAAAACTTTAAACTCAATAAATACGAATAAAAAAAAACATGATATCTTAAAACACAATGTTTTATGTTTTTTAAACAACCATTTTTATATGTACTACCCTTAATCAAGATCAATTCGGGCTACTTTATGTTAGTATCATATCCAGTGGCGGACCATAGTTACTCGTCGGGGTAGCCACAAATATCCCTTAACTCCCTAGATACCGTGTTTTTATAGTATTAAAGATTTTTCTTTTGTATGTTTATATATTAGGGTCTACAGACAATCATTATTTCAGATACCTCTCAATTTAGATCATAGATCCGCCACTAATCATATCATTACAAAATTATATTATGTACCTAAGATAATTCTTAAACTACAATATACATTTATACAAAAACAATATATTTTGTAAAATAATAAAGTGAAAAATATATCTTTTAAAGAAAAAGTGGGAGAGAGATGACAAGTAACTAATCTACTTGAATAGTTAGAAAGCAAATTGTGTAGACAAGTTTCAATCAATGTTTCCTTCAATATTTCACTATCACTTTCTCTTGATGTGTCCCTCACTTAGTTTTTTCTAATAACTCGTGTACCAATTATTTTATTTCTTTTATTAGTTATTTAATTTCGATTCAATTATCCGCTATTTCACAAGAAAAAAATAGAAAAAACATAGATCATATTTGTATGATACTATCTGCGACTATCCAAAATCCGTATCCGGAATTTGAAAGTTCAGATATATAAGTTAACTCCTTTACTTTAAAGATTCAGGGTTTGTGTACAACTAACAACTTCGATGTTTTCCTATTTGAACATGATCTAGATTAAGTAGCAAAGGTTAATTAGTGGAACATTTTCTTTGAAAAAGTTTTTAAAAAATTATTCTTTCTTTTTTAAAGAATATAACTTTTAATTTCTTTTAATTTTGATTTTGAAAATTGGGTTTAAAAGGAAAAAAAAAAAAAAAAGATAAAAAAAAATCATTGACATGGGAGAACATGTTTGTGCACATGACAATGGGCCCAATTTAAGTTTCCATAGTGAAAGTTTAGGTTGACTTTTTGGCATTTCCCAAACATCCAATATCAGGACCCATACCCATTTTTTTCCAACAATGCTTCTGGATTTTAATTGTATAACTGTGACATTTCATGTTTTAGTGGCCGTTTGCAAAGATCAAAGACTCGAACTACGAATTATAGATTTGGACTCGGTCCGTGATCCAAGCATTTGATAAGTTTATGAAAAGCTCGGACCATGGACCTAGTCCGTGATTTTGCCTCGTTTTTGGTCTGCGATTTTTCTAAAAGGACCGAGTCCGAGACAAAATCACGGACTCGGTTCGTGGTCTGAGATTTTCATGAACTTATCAAACGCTCGGACCATAGACCGAATCCGAATTCATAGTTCGTAGTCCGAGTCTTTGATGGTTCCAAACAACCCCTTAAATAATATTGAATTAACTAGTAAAATAGTAAATGCATTGGAATTAACATTTACTATTTCACTTTCTTTTAGAAAATCATCTACAACAAATGGTTTGAACCCATAATGTTTAAGTTAGCGGATCAACTCTTCTATGAACTGACTAAGAGCCTTGTAATAAAAAACCGTATACTTTCATATAAGATATGATTAATGCGTAAGTGGTTAATCTTCACGCTTTTGTTTCATTTATCGATGATAACCTTACTACAATCGGTATATTATTGGTAAAGAAACCATTTTAACAATTACTAATCTAAGATCTTGTTGGAAAAATGAAAACCAATATTCTTAAAGTAAAGTAGGTATCATGTTCGATTCTTTCAAAAAGTTGACACCAAAGTGATGCTACACAACACTTCTTCAAAGAATTTATACCCGCTAATTCGAAAACTTATTAACATGTATGGGTTTTTCAATATATGTGTCTAGTAGACGAATGTTATTGGTATTAATCGAAATTA
Source organism: Senecio squalidus (assembly GCA_910822075.1). NCBI lineage: Eukaryota > Viridiplantae > Streptophyta > Magnoliopsida > Asterales > Asteraceae > Senecio > Senecio squalidus. The sequence continues at coordinate 55,888,659 of CAJVGC010000508.1, forward strand.
AAATTATATCGTTTTAAACAAATGTTATGATATTAAATGAAATTAAAATTAGATTGTTTTTAGTTACAATTTCGTGTATTAATAAAATTTCAAAGTCCACGCTAGTCCGTACATTTTAAATAAGTGTGTCGTGTGAAGCTTTGACAATATATATGTATGTTAAATATTAAATAAAAATATGAAATGTATGTATTACTTATGTTATAATAAGATAAATACAAGTATGATGTAAAAAAAATTATATTAAATATAACCGGTAGTCGACATAGTAGACTGTTGTCTCTGATAAATATTTTTTGTAGTATAAAAAGTAGTTATATTTACGTTTTAGAAACCCCTACATAAATAATAAAAATTTATCCACTTGATAATTTCGCTTTAGCTTACCCTGCGTGAAAAAATTTCTGACTCCGCCCCTGATCATGAGTCTACAATCTTACGATCCCACCTATAAAAAAAAATGCTTCAGACCGTTCTAGGATAGCAAACTGAATTGGATCATAGTGAAACTGTAGCAACGCACAAGATCGTAAGATCACTTAAACATTGTAAAATAGGTATAATTGACCAACGTTGTTATTTGTACATATGGGTTTTTACTATCACATTTTGCTATCGGTGTAGCCAATGAAAAAAGTTAGAGAATAAGCGTATTCACATTTTAAAAAGCGAAAAGCCAAAAATGAAGTTAAAACACTATTTGAAATAGATATCAATGGTTTATGTTTTCGACTTTTCGCATATAGACTCGTATGTTTACAAAATTACAGCTTTCAACGATCATGACTTGTATTGTATTTCCATAAACTTATATATGTTATATTATATTAACACTTTCACCGTTTCAAAATAATTGTCACCAGATGAAAAAATCAGGTTAATTATTTCTTGAAAGCCTTATCGATAAGATAAAAAAAGAAGGTTAATTATTTCTTTAAGCCTTATTAGATGGAAAAAACAGGTAATTATTTCTTGAACATAAGGTTTAATCAAACATATATTTGTTAATTTTACTATCAAACAAAAATACAAAAAATATAATGTTTTCATATGTGTAAAGCATCAAATATACATATGCATATCCATGCATGCAAACATTCAATAATTTGTATTCGTGTGCTGGCTTTCCTTTTTATCAACCAATGTGAATTTAAAACTATAAATAATACATATAACATGCATGGCATAAAATATATAGAGTGAAAAATACATTAAGAAAGAATTTTATTAATTAAATTATAGTACTATTTGCTTAAAAAACAATCTACTTTTAGAACACGAATTTGAAAACTAATTAGTTACATAACCAACATGTTACATCCAAGTTTTTTTTTTTTTTTTTTTAAACGGCAATGTTAGTGATTCAGGGCCACAATGACATCCACTTGGACAGTATGCGACCACGAACCTTACACCAAAGTTAGTTGCATATCTCTTACACCCCAGATGGAGGCTCGAACCCAAGACCACTTACCCAAGACCTCCCCTAGAAGAGTTCTAGAGACAACCCCATTTATGTTGGATAAATAATAGGTTATTTTTAGCTACAATAATGCTATTTTAATTTATAACTCTTTTTTACTTTTATACATAATACATTCAAATATAGTAACTTTTGTGCATAATCAAATTTCACATATAACTCATAAGTTTTAAAGTCATGCCAAGGCCTCCAAATGACTAAATAACCATTTTTCCTATAATCATTTCGGCTGTTTCAGAAATGGGTATTTAATCGTTTTACGAAGTACATAAAGGTAATGTTTTTGAAACAGCCAGTGACGATCTAGGATAATAAGTAAGAAGTAATCAAAAAATGTTTTTTATAGTCCATGTTAAACTTTCATGCAGAAATTATTCTTTAAAAATTTTACACTATAAAATCGCGTCGTTCGACAAGTTGAGGGTAGTCAAGACTACCCCTACCTTCAATGTACATTCAAACAACATGAAGCCATGTTGAAGCAATTTTTTAGACTTTGTGTAGCGACTATACAACAAAATTTACAATATAACCATATGGACCATCAGCGTAATTCATTCTACATGAATACATCTTTATTTCTTACCGGGGGGTCGAGTAATGATTTGAACTTCATGGAAGGCGACTCTATTGTGTGGGCCGACTAAAGAAATCTTTTAAGAATTTGAGATAATTTAATTACATAGAAATTTAAGACAGTTTAGAGGCCGAACACCCTCCAACCCTTACCACCGTTAACCACTTTTACTCATTCGTTTACCATCTAGGATATTAAAAATGTCGAAACACACAATTATTGTATATAAAATAAAAAAAGTTGCATATATTATTTCACCTTTATAACTCTTTAAGTATATCCTAAAGAGATTTATACAGATTCCTTATTTTTTAATTATAATGAATTAATGGAAGTCATTTGGTTGATTCTTAGCAAATGGATTCCAACTAGCTATAGCTTCTTTTCTTTAAATAATTCATACTTTAATTTAACTACCATATGCTATTTTGTCACACGTACAATAATATATGTTGGCCAGGTTTGCAATGCCAACTAAAAGGCTTTAAAAGTTTGGAATTTTTGCCTTTTATTGCTCAATAATTTGATGCAAATCTTATAAATGAGTTGGTAATGATGCAAACATGATTTCCGTACATTTCCCTTTGTATTATCATGGGGATTACATTATTTATATGTTAGTGGGAATAAATATTTCACATATCCGGATCGATTTCTTTTTAATTAAGGTTATGTTCGATCGTTTAAAAATTTATATAACAAACGATGGTCGAAAAAAGAGGTGAGATCAACTATGATTCACATATGATTCAAACGATGTTCAAATGTGATTACTTGATTCTCAGGTTATTTAAATAGTGTTTAAATGAACTCAAATTCTATAACTTAATATGATATTTTGTTTTGCGTCTTACTGAAAGTTAACTTATGTTTTAAAATCATTGTTCTAAGATATATTAAGCATCACATATATTTACATCTTATAGCAACAATTTTCAAAGTGACCTAGTGATAAAACAATATGCTTTTCTTTTATTGAGCTCGCAAGTTCAAACCTTTTAGACAAGGACGCTCCCGAAATTTAGAAGGAGCCTATTATAAAAGAAATCGATTCCCTAAATACATTCTTTCTAATATCGAGATAACATTTCCTTTTTATAAAAATAGACACATGTTGGTTATTGAGCGTGAACTCCTTATTTTATAAAATGTAAACGTTATCGTTTAATTAAGTTTACTGAAAAGCCCTTCCCACTCTTGGTCCCTGTGTGTTACACCCTCGAGTCAGCCCTTTGCTAAGTAAACATTATGGGATGACTAAGAAAAGGGTCCAAAAACAATCACGAGACACCACCGCGTACATCAAGTGGCGGAGCAAAGACCAAAATTGAGTATATATGAAATAAATATATTTTTTTAGTCTATTAAATTAAGGGCTCCCTTAAATTAATATACAAAAAATCTTTCAATTTTTTAAATTACAAAGTTTGTCATTCGATAAGTTAAAAGGTATCCCTAACTATTTAACCTTTAACTATGGTCTTTTTATGCGTATATCAAGTTAAAATCTTGTTTCTCCAATTAAATCAGACATGAACAAATCTTTCCGTTTATCCATTTAAAATTAAACTTTTCTAATTTATGTTAGAAACATCTTCGTTCTTCATTGGTATCCAAAAATCTCTCATTAATTTGCCTATATTAATTTAAATCTAAATTACAATTTAGTAAATATTTAGAAAAAAATATATATAAAAAAAATACCTAATTCCATTTGTCATCATCAAATGTAAAATGGGAACACAATGTAGTGGGAATTTGATAAAGAATTGACATAATAATTAAAGGGTTTTACTGTTTTAGCTAACTTAAAGAAAAAACATACATGAAATGATAGTTTTTTAAATTTTTTTTATTAAATATTTATATTTAATTTAATAAATAGTATATATTTAATAATTTAAAAATCCAAAAACAAGCAACAAAAAACAAAAAAACAAAATCCTCAATTATTTATCACAAGTCACTTTCGCTGTTTTTCTCCAGTGTGTGTTTTGTAAGTATCCACAAAAACCGTTGCAGTTAAAAGTAAACTAATTAAACTACAAAAACACACTTGTTTTTCAACAAAAACACAACATTTATTTCAATAAAAATCTGACATGTTCAGATACCATGTTTCTGTAACACACTTTGACCAAATTATTTAATTTTCCCATAACAAAAGTCTTTACACATTTATATATATATATATATATATACAGTGAATGGTTCATGCGAGAACTCTTTTTTTTGCGAGAACTACGAGAACTCTTACAAAAAGTGTTAAATCACGTTTCACTTTGTTCATTCACATGTAAACTCTTTTGTAGATTAATAATCAAGTAATTATAAACGTAGAAAAACTAAAAAAAATCATATAAAATAACGTAAAAAATTGTAGTTCATATATGAACTCATTTTTTGAAAAAAATCGTTCACATGTGAACAATTCTAAATACGCGTGATTTCATACAATTTTTTTTAACTTTTTATTTATATTTTTACTAGATTTTTAACATTCAATAGTTTTTACATGTCAATAGACATAATTACATGTTAATTGAAACTTTTTTTAAGAGTTCTCGCAGTTCTCGCAGAAATAGAAGTTCTCGCATGAATCAGTCCCTATATATATATATATATATATATATATATATATATATATATATATATATATATAACTCTTTCTATAACTGCATTGTGTATTTGTGTAGCTACTTGGTTATGGAATATGAGAAAATCATCAATTTAATCATCTGATACGTTAAAATTTCGAAAATAATCATCAAATTCGTGACAATTTTGTCTTTTATCTTTAGCGCGAGAACGGGATTTTTTAAAATGGGTGATGTATATTAAGCCACGTCATTGCGCGAGAACGGGATTGTCATGTCGCGATAACGGGTATTAATAGGCGCGGAGACTTGGCTTAATATACACCACTTATTTCAAAATATCCCGTTCTCGCGCTAAAGATAAAAGACAAAATTGTCGCGAATTTGGTGATTATTTTCGAAATTTTAATGTACCAGATGATTAATTTCGTGATTTTCTCATGCAATATGTTTATCGAGATACATAGTCATTTGTCTCGAGTTAGTGTTGTTTTATGTGACGATGTTATTATCGTGTACTTAGCGTTTAATCTTGTACAATACATTAACGGATTAAACATGTAAAAGTAGATATATATTTTGTTTAGAGAGCTTGTTTCTATGGGTCAAGCGTGTGATAAATGTTCCATTTGATCGTCTATTGTAAATATATTTATTAAACGAGAATTTTTCAGACTATTTTTAGATTTCAGATCTATTCTAAATTTATATAAACGTAGAAAGTGTAAAAACATTAGTAACATTAATAGTTTATTTACTTTTGATTACTATTGTATGGTGTAAGGATACTCTTAACTTAACTTAAATGCAACCGCATTTTATACTAAAACACAATGAAGAGGTTTTTTGATGTTCAGATTATTTAGAGATAACGGGTCTTTAACTACGATATATACAACCTAATCAAGGTATTTATGTGACCGTTTTCAAACAATTTCCTTAATAACCGCAAGATTTTACCAAAAAACTAAAAAAACTAAAACATCTATGAGGATATCAAGACGTTTTACCACTAAGCCGCCTTAGTAGTGAAATACTCAAATATGAACAAACATACATGATCAACACTTTGTTTATAATTTAAGCATGTCTTCTCCATACTTAATAATTACATATACAATTATACACATATTTACAATATACTTATGTGTAAAGTACTAAAGTGTGAACAAAGAATTCTTGTCCAAAAGTACTTGGGACTACTGTTTTTCCTTCACTTTTTCTTTAAAAAAAATATTAAAAAAAATAAAACTAAACAGAGATCCAAAGTCTTTAAAAAATCATTAAATTATTTTTATTTATTTATTTATTTATTTTTTTTTAATTTTTTATAAAAAAATGCAAGAAGAAGAGTGTGAAGAAAAAAGGATAAAAGGGAGCAAAGAGCAATGGAAATGGTCTGAAATGCAAAGTATTTCAGAAATTCCAAATATACCCTTGGGAACAATAAGTGAGCAAGAGAAAGAAAGTATGGAAATGGAAGGAGAAAATGGTAAAAAGGATAAAGAAGAGAGTATGGTTGGGTTTATGGAATTGTTTAGATTTGGTGATAAGTTAGATTATGTGTTAATGGGAATTGGGACAATTGGTGCTTTTGTTCATGGATGTTCTTTGCCTATTTTTTTAAGATTTTTTGCTAATCTTGTTAATTCTTTTGGGGCTAATGCTAATGATGTTGATAAAATGTCTCATGAAGTTTTGAGGGTAAGTTTTTTTTTTTCATAAAATTTCATCTTTTTTTTTTTGTTTTTTTTCAATTTTTTTATGTTTTTTTTCAATTTTTTATGTTTTTTTTCAATTTTTTTTGTTGTTGAAAAAATTTGATTTTTTTTTTTTTCATATTCTTGGTGGGTTTTGTAATATGTATTATGGGTAATTTTCATTTTTTTCAAATTTTGCTTTTTAGTAATGAAAAATTGATATTTTTCTTCAAATTTCTTGTTTTTTGTCATAAAAATTTCATCTTTTTTTGTCATAAAAATTTGATCTTTTATTCAAATTCTTGGTGGGTTTTGTATTTTGTATTAAGGGTAATTTTCTTTTTTTTCAAATTCAGCTTTTTTTGACATAAAAATTTGATCATTTTCTTCAAATTTTCATCCTTTTTGAGTTTTTGTCATAAAAATTTGATTTTTTATTCAAATTCTTGGTGGGTTTTGCATTTTGTATTAAGGGTAATTTTCTTTTTTTTCAAATTCAGCTTTTTTTGACATGAAAATTTGATCCTTTTCTTCAAATTTAACTTATTTTGTAATAAAATTTCATCATTTTTTTTATTCAAATTCTTGTTTTGCAGTATGCATTTTACTTTATAATAGTTGGAGCAGCAATATGGGCATCTTCATGGGCAGGTATGTAACCAATTTCACTAATTTTTCACTTTTTAAGAAATATTTATCAAACAATTCTTAAAAAAGATTTTCGAAAAATGACATTTTTATATCTCAATTTGCAGAAATATCATGTTGGATGTGGACCGGAGAAAGACAATCAACAAAAATGAGAATCAAATACTTAGAAGCAGCTTTAAGTCAAGATATTCAGTTCTTTGACACTCAAGTTAGAACCTCAGATGTTGTTTTCGCAATCAATACCGATGCTGTTATGGTTCAAGATGCCATTAGTGAAAAGGTAAAAAAAAACCGTCTTATTTTTCATAAGCCCATTTTTTCCTGCTTCTGAGCATATTCCGACTAAAAACCGGAAAATAAGTGCATAAGCTGGATAATAAGTCGAACCAAATAAGCTCGTAAGTCCGAAAAAAGCTAAAACAAACATATCCTAACTATATGTGTTTTATGTGTGTGTGTGTGACAGTTGGGGAATTTTATACATTATTTGGCAACATTTGTGTCTGGATTTGTGGTGGGATTTACTGCGGTTTGGCAATTAGCATTAGTGACACTTGCTGTAGTGCCTGTAATTGCTATAATTGGAGCTATACATATGACTACTTTAGCGAAATTGTCTTCGAAAAGCCAAGAGGCACTTTCTGAAGCTGGAAATATTGCTGAACAGGTTAGTATTTTTCGGGTTTTTTTTTTTCGTAAGAAATGATCAAACTTTATTATGATTTTGAGCTAAGTTCCAATATACAATCAATATTCCCCTGTTTTAGTATATGGGTATCGGAAAAAATCGATCCTTTTAATGTTTCTTAATCCGGGTGACAATGAAATTGAGCAAAAGTCAAGAAAAAATAATCTTGTTCTGTTTTTCGATATGGTCAAGAAAACAAAAAAAGTAATCTTTTTCATGTTTCTGAATTCGGGTGTTTTTTAATATTGAGCTTAGTTTAAGAAATACAATCTTTTCTATGTTTTGAGCAAATTCAAGCGAAAAAAGGAAAATAAAAATCAAGCTTTCCGTGCTTTTACATGTGGGTGGTGCTTGAATGTGAGCTAAATAGTCTAAATTCAAGAAAATTGCTAATTATGTTAAAAAGTTCAAAACTTTATTATCTATATTGATCCCAAAAAAAAAAAAAATGCAGACGATTGCACAAATTCGAACGGTTTTGGCATATGTTGGTGAATCAAGAGCATTACAAGAATACTCTGGAGCATTAAAGATCTCACAGAAGCTTGGGTACAAGAGTGGATTTGCGAAAGGATTAGGATTAGGAGCAACTTATTTCACCGTCTTTTGTTGTTATGCACTTCTGCTATGGTACGGTGGTTATCTTGTTCGACATAATTACACCAATGGAGGACTTGCTATTTCAACTATGTTTTCCGTCATGATTGGTGGACTGTAAGTACTCTTTTTATCTCTCGAAAAAGTCATATAAATGACACATTATGTTTGGATCTCATTTTTAAAATTTCAAAATTGATAGTGCATTAGGCCAATCTGCTCCAAGCATGTCTGCATTTGCAAAAGCTCGAGTAGCCGCAGCCAAAATCTATAGAATAATTGATCACAAACCAAGCGTTGATAAAAACTGTGAGACGGGTTTGGAGTTGGATTCTGTCTCGGGTCAACTAGAGTTGAAAAATATTGACTTTTCGTACCCTTCAAGACCGGATGTTAAAATTCTAAACAATTTCACATTAAATGTTCCTGCCGGAAAAACTATCGCCTTGGTCGGAAGTAGTGGTTCGGGGAAATCGACTGTTGTTTCCCTCATTGAAAGGTTTTATGATCCTACATCAGGTAATGAAAAATATACAACTCTACATGGACATGGTACAACACATTGATTGTAGAACGAAAGATTATAAGTAGTTTTCGTTAACTTTTACAGGACAGGTAACGCTTGATGGGAATGACATTAAAGGGCTAAATTTGAAATGGTTAAGGCAACAAATTGGTCTCGTTAGCCAAGAACCAGCACTCTTTGCAACCACAATTAGAGAAAACATACTTTTGGGTCGACCCGATGCATCCATGGTCGAGATCGAGGAAGCTGCCCGTGTGTCCAATGCTCATTCATTCATTATTAAGTTACCCGACGCCTATGATACTCAAGTAAGTCAATTAGTCACATCCGCGTAACTCTCAAGTGAACTATCAGTCAATTAGTCCAATACTATACCGTAACGATAATCCTATTCACTTTACTAAAACTTATGCCTTTTAGCATCCGAACATAAGGGCATTTTGGTCATTTCAATCTTTAAATCCCGATCCATATTTATTTAATAATTGGTAAATTAGTTCCATATGAATAATCTTATTTACTTTATATAAACTTTTTAGCATCCTAATGTAAGGGCAATTTGGTCATTTTCGATCTATAAACCCGACACATGTCTTTCATAACGAGGGACCGTTTTCATATCAATGGTGATGGATTATATAAAAAGTAGTGTGGGGGGCTTTTTTTAACTAAAGTTGATACCTTTTTTAGTGTTGCTTTATTCTAAAGATTAATAACTAATTTCAACAACAAAAAACAACGATACCCAATCCCGTCAGAAGCAGGATATAGGAAAGGTAAGATGTAGACAGTCATACCTCTACCCGACGGTCGAGGAACCTAACTTTTTATGGTAGAAAGTCAAATTTGGTAAGCAGAAGTTTTTTCTTAAAAAAGAATAAAATTTATTTCAACAAGTGTTGCAACATGTGCAGATTTATGCAAAAACAAAAATTTAACTGTAACATCAGTGTATGGGAAGTACTATATAGATATATATGTCACAACATGTCTGACAAAATAATATATTTTGTTTGACTAAGAACATGTTCTAGGAATTCTTTGACTAACCATCAGAAAACAATCTGTCTGTTTTTTTGTTTTTTTTTTGACTTTTTGGGGTCAAACATGCTACTTTCGAGTTTAAGATTAATGTGAATGAGATTTAGTTTGTGAAGAGATATCGATATGGGTACCGATAGATAAGAAATAGTTAGGATAGCGAAAAATAGTTTTGTTCAAAATGTAAAACATTATGTGATAACTTATATATCTGTGAAGTTTTAAGTTTGACTTAGAAAGTCAGAGGATGTCATAAGAGATTTTGTGAAGTTGTTAACATTTATAAACGGAACATTATTCCGCAAAATAACTAAAAGAAATAGTTTTTTACCTGCAAAAAGCATATTTTTCCGTAAAAAAAGTTCAAGTTTTACCATATTAACTTTATATAGGCCAAACCGTGAAAATGTGTTTCGCGAAACCATTTGTAGGGTTATGCTCTTTTGACCAATTTCCGTAAAAGTTTATAACAAATCTTATTTATTTGTACAGAAAGAAATGTTTGCACTTATAAGCGTGTACTTTCAGTTCTACACTTTTAAAACTGTAAATCTATTAATAAGTATGTATATATAACTAATTTGTTGTAACGTGCTATTTACAGGTTGGTGAGAGAGGATTACAATTGTCGGGTGGACAAAAGCAAAGAATAGCAATAGCTAGAGCAATGTTAAAGAATCCCGCAATCTTGCTTTTAGACGAGGCTACAAGCGCTTTGGATTCAGAATCAGAAAAGTTAGTGCAAGAGGCTTTAGATAGGTTTATGATTGGGAGGACAACTTTAGTGATCGCCCACCGTCTTTCCACCATACGAAAGGCGGATCTCGTGGCGGTTTTGCAACAAGGTGGTGTTTTGGAAATCGGAACTCATGATGATCTTATTTCCAAAGGCGAAAATGGTGTTTATGCTAAGCTAATAAAGATGCAAGAAGTTGCTCATGAAACTGCTTTGAATAATGCCAGAAAAAGCAGTGCAAGGTACTAACTAAATTTGAAGTCATATTGACCTTTAAGGTCAAACATACTAATTTCCGACTTCAAAGTTCAAACATAACACTGATACATTCTAAAATTTTAAAAATAATTTTTGATACAATAGTCTACATAGCTAATTCATATTAACATTCGTTTTCTGTTTCGTAATAATATACGTACCGTTGTTAATCTATGAAAATTGATAAGTTTGACTCAAAACGTCAACCCTTCATTCGCTTAGAACATTTCTTCGTTTTATAAGCTATATTTTCAAGTTTTTAACTTGTTTGATAGTTACACTAGATTATATTAATGTTAGTTCATCTAAACATAAATCTAGTCTTCTCGTTATACATTATGTATCGTTTTCAATATATAAAAAGCATTAAGTTTGACCAAGAAAGTCAACTCTTTGTTTTTTGTAGGCCTTCAAGTGCAAGAAACTCAGTAAGTTCACCTATAATCACACGAAACTCATCTTATGGCCGGTCACCGTACTCTAGGCGGTTATCTGATTTCTCAACCTCGGACTTTAGCCTATCAGTTGACGGAGGATACCCAACTTACCGGCTTGAGAAACTTCCTTTTAAACAGAATGCAAGTTCTTTCTGGCGGTTAGCAAAAATGAACTCGCCAGAATGGACCTATGCTTTAATCGGTTCAGTGGGTTCCGTGGTATGCGGTTCAATCAGTGCATTCTTCGCTTACGTTCTCAGTGCTGTTTTAAGTGTGTACTATAACCAAGACCACAAATACATGGTTAAAGAAATCGGTAAATACTGTTATCTGCTAATCGGTGTGTCATCGGCTGCGCTTATTTTCAACACGTTACAACACTTTTTCTGGGACGTTGTCGGAGAAAACTTAACTAAACGAGTTCGAGAAAAGATGTTTTCTGCGGTTTTGAAAAACGAAATCGCGTGGTTTGATCAGGAAGAGAACGAAAGTTCACGAGTTGCAGCTAGGTTGAGTTCAGACGCGAATAACGTCCGGTCTGCGATTGGTGACCGGATTTCTGTTATAATGCAAAATTCTGCTCTTATGTTGGTTGCTTGTACCGCGGGATTTATTCTTCAATGGCGGCTTGCTCTTGTTCTTGTTGCTGTTTTCCCGGTGGTTGTTGCGGCAACCGTATTACAAAAAATGTTTATGCAAGGTTTTTCTGGTGATTTAGAAGGTGCACATGCGAAAGCGACACAGTTGGCGGGAGAAGCAGTGGCGAATATGAGAACCGTGGCTGCATTTAATTCGGAGGCGAAGATTGTTACACTTTTTACAGCAAGTCTTGCTACACCTCTTAGGAAATGTTTTTGGAAGGGGCAAATAGCCGGAAGTGGGTTCGGCTTGGCGCAGTTTTTGCTTTACTGTTCATACGCGCTCGGGCTATGGTATGCATCTTGGCTCGTAAAGCACGGGATCTCGGATTTTTCAAAGACGATTAGAGTTTTCATGGTTCTTATGGTTTCTGCTAATGGTGCGGCCGAAACTCTAACCTTAGCTCCGGATTTCATCAAAGGTGGCCGAGCGATGAAATCGGTTTTCGATCTTCTTGACCGAAAAACCGAGATTGACTCAGATGATACCGAGTTAACTCCTGCCCCGGACCGTATCCGAGGAGAAGTCGAACTTAAACATATCGACTTCGCGTACCCATCTCGCCCAGACACACTGGTGTTCACGGGTCTGTGTTTGCGCGCACGAGCCGGAAAGAGTCTTGCTCTAGTTGGCCCGAGCGGGTGTGGAAAGAGCTCGGTTATCGCTCTCATACAAAGATTCTACGATCCGTTATCTGGACGTGTGACAATCGACGGAAAAGACATTCGGAAATACAACCTAAAATCACTCCGCAGCCACATTGCCACAGTCCCACAAGAACCGTGTCTTTTCGCAACCACGATTTTCGAAAACATAGCCTACGGACACGAATCCGCAACCGAGTCAGAAATCATCGAAGCTGCCACATTCGCAAATGCTCATAAGTTCATATCCGGATTACCAGACGGATACAACACATTTGTCGGAGAAAGAGGGGTCCAACTCTCCGGAGGACAAAAACAACGTGTCGCAATCGCGCGTGCCTTTTTAAGGAAGTCCGAAATCATGCTACTAGACGAAGCCACAAGTGCACTAGACACAGAATCCGAAAATTGCATTCAAGAAGCACTCGACCGTGTCTGCTCTGGAAAAACAACAATAGTTGTAGCACATAGGCTATCAACAATACGAAATGCTCATAGTATCGCAGTCATTGATGACGGGAAAGTTGTGGAACAAGGATCACACTCGCACTTACTTAAAAACTATATAGACGGATGTTACGCAAAGATGATTCAGTTACAACGATTCTCTACCGGACATGAAGTCGTTAACATGGCATCGAGTGGTTCGAGTTCGTCAAAACAAATCTAAAAGACTCAGCATGATAAGTTTTTACCTTTTTAATAGCTTGTATTCTATTTTTCGATTTTTTGGAATGTAACTTAAAATGTATGTGTTGTTTGTAAGGTTTTAGTTGTTTATCGTAAAGTTACAATATAACCATCGTGTACTTATTAAACTTTAAAGAAAAATACGATTCCCTACAAGTAAACGATATACTTTATATAAAATCTTTGAGAGCGAGTCTTTAACTCAGATATATATTCAGGTTATTAATGTGATTGTTGTCAAGAATGAAGTTGAAGTACGACATTTAACTATCGATGATCAAGTAGTGTTCTAAGCTAGACACGAACGAATATGGGCACATGTGATCATCGAATGAAAGTACAAGCGAAGTATAAAGACTTGTTATCACGGACGAAAAGTTTCTCAAATAAACATGTATAGGTGTAACATTATGACCCACAACACATGAAGAGCACGAGACGTGACCAAGTAGTGTTCAAAGCTAGACCCGAACGGATGTGTGCACATGTGATCATCGAATGAAAGTACAAGCGAAGTATAAAGACTCGTTATTACGGATGAAAAAGTTTCTCAATTAAACCCGACATGTGTAGGTGAAATCCACACCACATGAAGAGCACGTGAAGAGATGACGATACATGCATTTCTAGGCATACTTTTAACAACAAAAACGAAAGATATCAAGTCCCATATAAGAAAACCGATAAAGACTTGATGAGAAATGAATGAGTTTCACATGGTGGTGACAAATATTGAAAGCAACTAAGCACATATTCGCTAAATAGATGAATCGTTGGGTATGGTCTAAAGAGATTACGAACCATATTTGTAGACCTGTTCCAACCCAGCAATTGTGAGGATCTAGTGGTCCATATCCAGGTCTAGTACGCCCCATAAAAGTAACATAGGTTTGTAATATTCGGCTTTAAACATTATGTCGTTTTCATTTTATTAGTAATTGTTGTGTTGCCCCAGATAAAAAAAAGGGACATAACGAAAGCATCATATGTTTTGTAATCATAAACCAGATAACGAAGATAACAAGCATATTCAGCTTATCAAAACTAGCGTCACCAACTTCAATTTGAGAAAAACAAGATGGATACCGGTTATATGTGAAATTACATACGGAAAATCTGATTCTTACATTGCATACTGAATATATGAAAAACATAAGTATTGATAAAAGATAAAACTAGGTTTACATCGACATTAGCTTAGGACCATTATCGGGCATGCCCATTCCAGCTGCTAATTCTGCGTCAAGCTGTGTGTGAGGTGCAGGACCCGTCATTACCTTCAAACTGCAATATCAAAACAAGAGTTCAAGAAAAGGGCAATGTAAAATAACAAAGAAAAAGGAAAAGGCGACGCAAGAATTCAAATTTATATAAAAAATATCATAAGCCAACAAAGTTGGATAAGACTAAGGAACGGGCCTATAAGAAGGCCAAAGCATTTGTAATAAGTCGATATCAGTTCGGATTGGTATTAAACTTTATCTTACATATTTAGATATTTGCAAAACCACGTCAAATAAGTTGGTTTTAAACTTTGAATGTAGTTCAATTTAGAATACAAAACAAGTAGCACAAAATCCAGTAACGAAAGATATTCATCATGGCAAAGTTGTTGAACCAAAAATAACAAAGCCAACCAGCCTTGGGCAGAGTCAAAATAGGCGACGAATCAAGTTAAGTAAAGCCGACTAAGTTTCTTAAAAGTGACAACATTAATTTGAGCTTATTACAGAAGAACTTCGATAAAGCTTTAGAATTATCATACAAATGTGACTTCGTATACATTTGATGTTTTCTTTCAAAAACAAGTTACCATTAAAGTGGGCTGTTTGCATATGACAATTGGTCAAAACTTAGTTTCTAGAAAATATAGGTGCAACGTTTTGAAAAACAATTAACGACTAAAAAACTAAGATTAAATAATTATTATCCATTTGCCACTTTAGCAAAACAAATACTATCGAAACTAAAAAAACATTTGACTAATTGGCCACCTATTGATAAACAAATACTGCAGAGGAATACAAGAAACCAGAAAAATAAAAAAAAATAGTTATATACACCATGGTTATTTATAGTTACTGTGCTATCTTACTTCTTGGTTAGAAAAAGTAATATTAATAAATAACGCCTAGTATAACCCGTTATTTAAAAGTCCATATTTACCTTTTCTATAAAAAGAGCGAATATAGTTGTATAAGGTTGAACGTATTTGGAGGTCAAATAGCTTAGGTAAGTTTAACGATATGTTATGAGAATAACGACTATATACTTATTCTTAGGCCCAACGTTAGGCAAATAAGTTTTGGTACTAGAATAACAACGGCTTATCAATCTCCTAACACAAAAAGTAAACTACCTCAGTACCTCATAAACTACAAATTTAGAACGGTAAAGCATCTTTGATTACCCGACATGAATTAAATTTATTAGTCATGATACATCAAGCTACAAAAACACTAGATAAACAAATATTCAAACCGAAACATACCGCTTCTTATGCCGTTTCGTCTTAAAATGCTCGTCTCTCACCGCCACATTCGCAAAATACCGACTACAACAAACAAACAACACCTCATCAAAAACTATATCATAAATAAAATATCAAAACATGATAATTTACGACACACGTACTCGCAATGTAAACAATAATATTGTCCCATTCCGGGCAAATCCTCATCCAACGGTAAAACTACTTTCTCATCTTCTGGTTTCTTTAACTCATCATAAACAATATCATCACGTAATCATATAAATTAAGGAAATTTCAAACAAATAAACAAAAAATATTTAAAAAATAGCAAAAAATAGTGAAAAAATAGGAACAAAATTAGAAAAAAATGGAAACGAGAAATCAAGGATATCTTTGACGAGAAATTTGGAGAGACGGAATGATTTGTGAGAATATCGTCTCTTTTTTACACGTCTGTGTGGACATTTGCCTCCCATTTTGAGGTGTGAATTTGGGGGAATTTAGAACCCTAATTTTTTTTTAGGGTTTTGATTGAAAAGGGGAAATTGGTTTGGGTTTTTCTTGGGTTTTATGGTATTTTTTATTATTGGGCTGGGATTGGGTTACTTGCTACCCAAGTTTGTTGGCCCAAGTTGTTTTTTTTTTTTTTTTTTTAAACCACGAACCTTATACCAAAAGTTAATTACATATCTCCTAATATTCATCTAAGGAGGAAACCCATAGAGAGGTTCGAACCCAGACCTTTCCTAGGGGAGGACAACCCCCTACCAATAGGACAAACCCCCATTGGCGGCCCTAGTTTTATTAAGCTTATTAAACATTACGATATTTATAACTGATCGTAACTTACTTTCTATATATAATCAATAGATTCAATATTAATATGGAAGGTGAATTATGATGTTTTATTTTATAGTTGCGGTCTTCTTCGTGTTAAGATGTCTTGATCTAAAGGACGTTTTAGTCATCTTATTGTGGTCGAAGAACTTAATTGTTAATAATAACCATGTGCGATGAGACATGAATTTTTTAAGCTAAAGAATAGGCCAAAAAGAGAGACCCAACTAATAGATTCTTACATGTGGCATAAACAAATAATCAAATGTGTATATTAGGAGAATGATGACAATTGATCGGATATAATTCAGATAATGTCATATCTATATTTATATCTATTTATTTTTACATCATTCATATTTATATCCATTTAACTACACATCATCCATCCATATCTATATTCAGTGGATGAGGCGGGTAAATGAATATTTGTTGAATAACTGGATTTTAAACTAAAATCTTTATAATAAATCGTATATCAGATCTACGACAAGAACATCCACTTCAAAATAAACTCAAATGTTCATTTCATCATATTTTCGGTTTGATGTGGCTACATTGTAGATTTCATTGAAAATCACGCTGTTATGTAAACCTCTTTATATGTCTTTGATAGATTTTTTGATCAATTTATTTGCCAAATTTCTTTTGCTAACGTAATTATATTTAGAAAATAGATGTCCAAACACTTATATTTTCATAATTAAAGTAGTTGAATATATATTGAAGGTTTAACTTAGGTTATAGTTATATTGGTCTTTTGAAGATTTGTCTAACTTTGGACATAAATGTACATTGATCACAATCGGTTTCACATATTGACATTGTGTAACATATATACATATGCTAATTTAGATATAAAATGTATATTAAAACTTATATTTCGGGTGGTAAACGAGTGATCTATGGATAACAAATTGCCATCCATCCGATCCACTAATTATCCATATCCAATATTCATTCATTTAGTTCGTCCATATCTACCAATCGGGTGACCATTGCCATCCTTAGGAGAGATAAAATGGCAAATCCACGTCATATGGATCATGTATAGTTGAAGTCCATCTATCATCATTATTTTTTCAAATACGTCTATGAGGTGGTTCTTCGTTTTTAGACAATCCTCTCGGTTTCAGGTTTGAAGTTGAGGGGATCATAGGCATGAACAATGTAACTAAATGCTAAACACATTAGGAGGGATGGAGTTAAGGGGACCATAGACACGGAAAAATAATGTGATGCCCGGCTAAATAACTTTCCATTACCATCGCCACAAAACGATCAAAGTTCTAAACATGATATAACAAACCAATCAGATTTACCAATAATGCTATGTTAACCTCTAAAAGGAAACCCTCAGAACTCAACCTTCTAACATTCTCAAGAATGACGATATAAGATATAAATCACCTTTTATCGGTATATGAAGCAACCAATTTGCCACATGGTTAAGTCAAATAAGTCAACACATGATATTTGACAAGCACCTAACGCTCATGTTTCGCACGAGGTTTGAGGATGCTAGGAACAGAAGGCATGGGGGTCCGTGAAGGAGGCGGAAACATTGAAGAAATGCTGGTTGACATTTCATCACGTTTTGTTTGATCAGAAACATTGTTTACCATGTCATCATCATGGTTTGATTGGCCAGAAAGCTTCATTGCCTTGAGAACATAGTTGTCATCGTGAAGCTCAAATGGGGTACTGCAAAGTAGTTTTATAAAAAGGTGAAAATAAGAAATTAAAAGTGAAATACGTCTGTGAAGTGTGAACGCACCTGTTGAAGTCGAAATGAACGAGTTGCATATCTTCTGAAATTTCCACTTCCACAGTAGCATGAGGTTGAGTCTACAAAAACAAAGCGTAATATAGGAACATTAAGTTGCATTAATATACACATTTTCAAATACTACTATTTCTAGGCCGAAGAAAATCATGAAGTAGAAAAGTTTCGTATTAGTAATAGGTTTGACCTTAAAGCTCAAAGTCAACCTTTACTTACGAATAAAACAAAGTATGTGACCAGGATGATCTCTATGAGAAGTCGGTTTATATAAAACAAAATAGTTGCATATCGATGATAGTCCTGTCTCAAAAGAAATGAATCATTACTGAGACGGAGCAACTGTTGGTGGATCTTTTTATCACTTATCATTATTTTTTTTATCTCCGAAATTAACAAAAAAATTATAAATAATTAACCTGGCTTGACAATATTACCTGCACGAGTATAAAAGGCAACGAAACTCCGCCATTTGGAGCATTCCCAGAGCTGTATAACTCTTCATTCCGTTTTATCAGATTTTGTAGGCCTACATACTATGCACGGAAAAAAAGTTACCAAATCAGTTTCAAATATAAAATAATAATTATAATACAAATAATAACGATACTCACTTGATCCTGTAGTTCTTTCAAATAAGCCGCTTTCTTCTCGATTCTACCACTTAAAGCAAGACGATCCCTCTGTCATATTAAAAGCAAACTAATCAAAAACAGTAGATCGAGAAGCGTTTTAGAAATGAGATAAAATAAAGAAGCAAAATTGATCTTTGAACCTTTATCTCTTCAATATCGTTCAAGCTGGTTTTCGGAAGACCTTTCCACTGTATTTCCTTTCTATCTTTCGATATAATATCCATAGCCATTAGTACATTCAATGCATCATAAACTCTTCGACGAATATTCTTTTCATCATATTGGTGCTGTCAAAAAGAAATTGAAGCATACGATAAACTCGTGTCGATATCCAAAAGATATATTGCAAGGCAAATTTAACATTTACGCATTTAAGTAAACAGTAAGATCTTTCTTTAGTATGTGTCTACCTTTTCCGGAGTTTGACCATTCTCGCCAGGATCTGCAAATTCCGCTACAAGTTCGTCTGCAACCTGGAATTAAAGTTCATTTTTCAGTTTAGAAATTATAAATCTATAACAGGAAATAAAACAAGTAAGGTAAGAAATCTCGGGAGAAATTATAAAAACGAATAATACGAGTTAACTTGCATATACAAGTTAACCTAAGTAAACAGGGTTCAATTTGCTAATAAGATTTGCATCAATTGCTTCATATTTCAAATACAACCGAAACTAATATGAAAATAAATAGCATAACTAGAATACGAGCGTATTGAAGAAACTAAAAGATCACACAACGGAAACCACTAACCTCATTATAAGTGGTTCTTCCTTTGCTTTCAACTTTCTCGCAAACTATACATATCAATTCAATTCAAACATTAATCGACAGAAAGATTACTTGACACAAACCAGCAACATGAATGAACAAATAGTTGTGGAACAAAGAACAAACCCATCATGCTAAACTGTCGAAGCCCTCGACTTCCTTTATCAGCTCCAGTTGCACGTTGTCCTCGTCTCTTCTTTTTCTCACTGTTTAAAGTCACTCATTAGTAATCAACTAAGTATTAAATCACCATTGATCATCATCAATATTCAAAAACAACTTATATATAGCTGATCATTGACCGATAGAGCGTACTACGAATAATAAATACATAAATTCAACACTACATTCTCCGCATTTCCAAAATAAGTCAACCATTTGACTTTGACTTTGACTTTCAGTATTACAAAAACAACAATTAGAACGATTTCAACTAATTAAACAAATATTATACCAAATTATAGACCTAATTACATAAAAAATGAAATGAAATTAATGCCAAATTGATCCTATGTGAACTCGTATACATACAATAAAGATATCTGAAAGTTAGATACATACAATAGACCTGTTTAAAGTCTAATACATATTACAGATATCGGAGTAAAGTTAGATACATTTCAAGACACATCCCGTTACAAAAACTAAACAAAATTCTCACCTAGATTCAACAGTGTGAATATCAAGTTGATTAAGCTTCAAAATAGTATTAGCACTAGCAGGAGTAACCGCCATGGAAGCTTCAATTCGGTTCGAAGGAGACCCGAAACTCCCACTTCCTGAATTGGATTGACCAGACCCGGTTGTCCGGATACCTCTTCCAACTGATGATGGAATGTTTTTAACATCTTGTTGGTTATTTGAAGACACCATTAAATAACCCACCAAAAATTAGACGAAAATTTTGGATTTTGATGGATACCCAGATGAGAATTTGATGGATAATTTGTGGGTTTTGATGGGTTTTTTATTAGGGTTTATGGATTTGAAGAAATTGGGGTGATGGTGATGATCAATTGAATTTGGGGTTTTTTGAGGGAGGGAAAATAAACAAGGGTTTCAGGTTTGTATAATTAGGTTATTTTATTTTATTTTTATGAAAATATAAATATATTTTTATATATAAAATTAATTTTTATTTAATTTTAACATATTTAATGAAAAACAAGAATAATTAATGCATTAATTTCAGACAAAGAAATATATGAAAATTAAGAGATCATTAATCATAATATATATATATATATATATATATATATATATATATATATATATATATATATATATATATATATATATATATATATATATATATATATATATAGGATGGTTTTTGTCAAAAGTCTTATATTTGTAAAAAGTGGAGGAACCATTCTTGTAGTGACATATGGCAACTTTAGAAAAAAAAATTATTTTTTTAATAAAAAATAATATTTTTAATAAAAAAATAATATTTTTAATAAAAAAAATATTAAAAGAAAAAGTCGAAAAAAATTTTTTCGAGGAAACTTTTTTTTTTTGCTCGAAAAAAGTTATGTACGAAAAAAATTTGATCCACATTTATGATGCACACCTATGATGAACATTTATGTGTGCATCATGGTTGAATATTATAGCCTTTTTGTGTGCATCATAGTTGAATATCAAAGCATTTTTGTGTGCATCATTAATGTGCATCATATTTTGTGTCCATCATTAATGTGCATCATATTTTTTATGTGCATCATATTACGTGGCATATTACGTTATCAAAAAAAAATTCAAATTTTTTTTTCCAAAATCTCTTTTTTTTCGATATTTTTTTTTTTTTTAAATAAAAAAATATTATTATTTAATTAAAAAAATAAAAAATATATTTTTTTTTAAATTTCACATAAATTTTCTCATGTCACTAAAAGAATGCTTCTTCCACTTTTTACAAATATAAGACTTTTTATTTGATCCTACTCCTATATATATAACAAGGATCAAGTAAAAAGACTTTGAAAATAAAAAGGATAGGGAGTGTTTATGTGCTGACACGTGTCCCAAAATTAAAACCAAAAAAAAACCCCGTGAAGGGGCAAAATGGTCATTTTACACACAAATTTCAGATCTCATTTTAAATCCCAAAATCAACCTAGATCAACTAAAAAATCTCTCTCTCTTAAAAGTAGATCTCCAATTTTCTCGGATTGCTCCGGCGAGTTTCTATGATTGCTCCGCGCGAGCTTCTATGATTTTCTCCGAGATGCTCCGGTGACTTCTCTAATCACGATGGACGGCGGTGTGACAGTGGCGCGATGGCGACTCCGGCGATCTGCATTCTGCCGCCGGTAACTTCTCAAGTTTATCGATCCACGTATTGGGAACAGCTTTACAACAGAAGGTATGGAAGAATATATCCACTTAATAGTTCGATGTGTCGAGGTTTCTAGTGAAAGAAGGCCTGCAATGAGTTATGTGGTCACGGAACTAGACCGGATACTTGAAAAAGAAATGAGCTTGACAACAATCATGGGGGAAGGAACCCCCGTGGTGACCCTTGGAAGTCAACTTTTCAGGGCTGTAAAATAAGCTCTCCATCTCCATCTGCATTGGAATTTATTTATTTAATTCGTCTCCAAATTGTTGTGTGTGCTATGTGAAATAACGGTTATTTTTTCTTATGTTTGGGATATCAATTTTAGTTTGGGAAAAATATTCAATTTTGCAGATTTCTACGACGGATGAAGGTGATTTCCGGTGGATTTTCCGGTGACAGGAAGGTGATTTCCGGTGGATTTATGCACATGTGTTTGTTTCGGTGGATTGATACTTATGACATTAATTTTTTATGCACATGTTTTGTTTATGCACATTGATTTTTCTTTATGCACATTTTTTTTTTATGCATATGTGTTTGTTTGTTTTGGTGGATTTGATTGTTTTGTTTTGGTGTATTGATTTTCCGGTGAATTTTCCGGCGGTAGATATGTTTTGTATAAAAAAAACTTACGTAAAATCAATACACACGTTATTTTGATAAAACCGATGCACAAGAAAATCGATGCACAAAGATTGAAATAGTTATACACAAAGATTAAAAAAAAAAATGAGTAATCTGGGAAAATGAAAAAAAAAAAAAAAAAAAACCAGATTTCTGCAAATTACCAAAAGGGCATGAAAGTTCGAAAATATTACCAAACTGCCACCGCGTTGACTTTTTCAAACCCCCTTTTTGTTGACTAAATGAGTGGCCCACAATCCTTCCTATCCTTTTTATTTTAAAACCTTTTTACAATAACCCACCCCTATATATATATATATATATATATATATATATATATATATATATATATATATATATATATATATATATATATATATATATATATATATTTGGGGAAGTGAATATAGGGTTGTTACACATGTAAGCTTACATGCAAAACTCATTAAAAACTATGTCGTTTTGTGGTTTAAATGCTTTTCAACGCTTGATTTCTTTTATATTCATCAAGGGAAATGTGATCCCCAAAACACAGAGGGTCATTGTTTATTATGAAAAAGTTATTAAAAGTGACTTTGATAGATGCCCAGTGATGAGAAAAAAACTTATATTGTTGAAAGACACGATTAATGAAGAAAAAGATTTGAATAGATAAAAATTTGTAAAGTTAGTTTAATAAATATGATTAAAATTATATAGATTTGAAGAATTTTTAACAAAACGACATATTTTTTGATGAGTTTTGCATGTAACCTTAAATGTGTAACATCCTCATATTCATTTTTTCATATATATATTATTTTTAATACTAATACGATGTATGGTTTATTAACAAATTAACATTAAATTTTATAATATAAATAAAATAATACTATAATAAAAGTGTCTTTTTATAGAGATAATGGTTAAGAGTGTCTTTGTATGATCTCCAAATCTTAAATATGAAATTAAAGATATAAAGTATATTTAAATAATTCAGAATATCATAGTTAGGAGAAATTTTTTTTTTAATATTAATCAATTTAATAAATTATAGAAAATAATATAGATTAATTAGATTTTTTGGTAAAGTAATTAGACGGACAATCAATTAAACTTTAGGTTGATCATATATAATTAGCTGAACATTTTCGAAAAAAGAATAATGATAATTTAATCATGTTGATAATTTATTTATGGTAATAACTCTGGATAATAAGTAATAAATTTTATAATATATTATTATAACTATCAATTTTTATTCAATTCTATTTATCTTTAAAATTAGATAACTTTTAATTAAGATTATGATAATAAGATAAAATTAATTAAAAAATGTCACATGTCGATTTCAAGATTGTCTACATGGCATCACCAGATTTGTTCAATCATGAATTAGTTATATATTTAGGTAAAAAATGGTCAATTAAAACCAATAATTTTCTAAGGACCAAAAGACACAATTTTAGTCATTCATTTCATTTTAATCTAATGACTAAGATTAAAAACAAAACTCAACTTTTTTTAAATTAAATTATCTCGCAAACCATTAATCGTTAGATGAAACCAAATACACCATTACGATCGTCTTGTTTTTCTCTTTAATTAGAGTAGTGGTGTTATATAATTTCGATGATTTTTTTTTTTGATGGGTATTGAAATTGTAACGATAAAATCACATGTGATATTTTCATCAAAACATAAAATTTTATAAAAAATAATAACTATAAAATGTATAAACTAAACTTAATAGAATTACAAAGTGCTTTTTTTATATAAATTAAATTATAAGTTAGGGATTAAAAGTGTCAAAATTGAAAAATATTTAACAGAAAGTATGTTAAATCTAACTGATATGGACGAATTTGGGCAAACCTTAGACCATAGGAATTAAAAGTGTTGTTTCTCCACCCTAAGGATTAAATCGACAAATTTAGACATATCACGGGGACGATTTATTGTAATTTACCCTTAAAAATTATTTCATGTAACTTTATAAAGTCTGATAAATTTATAACAAAAAATATTTAGTATGTGAATATACAAGAAAACAAAATTTATAAGTTAAATTAATTTAAAATGTACGTATATCTACACGGGTATAAATTACCTACATGATACTATTATTTTATGTTTTCTGAGTTACATAATATTCTATTTAACCTTTTTTTTTTCTTTTCTCTCCGGTCATATTTTTTGTTCATTACATGATACATTATTATATAAATTATCAAAAAATATAATATATAATATATAATATAAGTTTATAATAAAATATTGTAAAAGTGTTCGTATATATACACGAGTTTAAGGACTAGTATTAATTAAAAGCTCTTTAATAAGTGTCCAAGATAATCTTTTAAGAGAAAAGTTTTGTTAAATGGTGACTAGATACAATTTTTGTGCACTGAATGTGTATTAATTAAATTTTGTTATTTTATATATTAATAAAATACATTTAATATATATTTGTTACATAAAAGTCTTAGTTAAAAAAGACTATAAAATATTCTGTTAAAAATAAAGTTAAAATATAACGTAATTAGTATGTATTTTGGGTTGAGATAATGAAACACTATTATTTTCGACGAATTTTTTTTTCGGGTTTTTTGTTAATGGGTTTTGTAATTTTATATTATAAAATCACATTTTTATTATGTGATATACATCATATAGCATATTTACGTTTTGAAATTCCAATTTAATATAAAAATCACACATGCTATTACTTTACAAATTTCGACATTTGGCCATAAACGTAAAAGTAAAAAAGTAGTAAAAATTTAAAATTTTTTTGGGTCTATATAGGTTATTTATCATATAACATTATTATGTTTTAAATTTTATATTTAAAGTTAATAAATTAAATAATTAGATAATTAAAAATTGTCTTAAAATATAATGAAATCAGATAATTAGTTGATTTATAGATGTGTTAATTGGTGTAGGGGTAAAAGAGTTATTATATAAATTTCATACTTAATAGAGGAAATAAATGGTGCAAGGATCAATTTCTTAAATAAAAGGATAAGATTTTTTTAGAGGTTTTCATTTCTAAGATCTTGTTAGCTAAAAGAAGTAAAAAATTATTTATTTTTTACCATTTAAAGTTAGGTTTTGAATAAAGTTTTTATACAACTATATATATTTACAAGAAATAGAGTTAGGTTTTGAATAAAGTTTTCAGGGTTAGCGACGCAGCTTGTTACCCGCTTGACTTCTGTTACTTTATAAATTCTTATTTAAAATCCAACAACACTTTAGTTACCATAAAAGAAAAGAGTACAATTACAAAATAGTCATCTAAAGGACCAAAATATTTTGATTTGTATATGTTATGTTGGGTGTAGATTAAAACTTAGATCAATTAAAAATATTTGATCTAAACTGTTCTTGATTAAGATAAAATACGACAAAATCGAAGAAAAAAAAATTGATCTTTCAATCCATTCAACGAAAAATAATCATAACTCGTGATATTAATCATTGTATTGAGATATATGATAGTTAATTATTGTTAACATAAAAAAGAAATATGTTTATTAATTTTTGAGGGATTTTTAAATGTGTCTATTACATATTAAAATGCAATAAATGATCTTCAACTTTCCATTTTTATTTAAAAATATATTTAATTTTTTTTTGAAAGGCTTTTGGTTCAACGGTATAGAGGTTTCTCCGCACGAGTGAGCTTTATTTGTGCTCGGATCGAACCGCTTAGTCCCACCCACGCAACGGTGGTGGATCGTGCTTTTCGAACAGGATCAACTCCAACTCCAAAGGAGAAACCCTCTAGAGAGGCTCGAACCCGATACCTCTACTTCACTGGGAAAACTCCTTACCAACCAGACAGATTTTCCTTTAAATGTAATATTTATTAAATGATATTTTTATATTAAAAGAAAATTTTGTACATGGAAAGGTTTATACAAGGTAATTAATTGTGGGATCCTCTTTACCAAATTCAGTATCAGAACATCACAAGTTGGACCATTTATAATAATTTTTCTCAAATAATATATCTTTGCTTTCAATATAAATTGAATATACGATTAATATCATTAGTACCAAAAAAACAAAAAACTAGTCGAAAAATGAAAGAATAAATTCCGTTTAGAGTAACAACTCTATATGTTCTAGGTCGCACGCGGGCTAAATGGTTTTGAATTTTTTAATGACTAAATATAACCGGAATTTGGAATTTCCCTTCACATGATTGAACAAGCAGCGTTAGGGTCTTCGTCACTGAACATCCCTGGGGCACGAGGGTCGTGAAGGTACATTGGCGGAGGTGGTGGTGGCCCGTTTGAGTATTGCATAGGATACCCATGATTAACATAACCATCATGGTTAGAAGTCGAGACCCCGTAGTCTTGGTTATAATAACTTTGATTATACATAGGCATTGAATATGTATACGGAGTTTGTCCATTATATGCAAAGTTATTAACCATGTCAAGACCTCGACTTCCATCGACCACCTTCCCTTCGTCTTTCTTTTTGTCGCCGTCACCGCCTTTGCCTTTCTTATCACCTTCTCCACTTTTCTCCTTTTTATCGTCTTTCTTCTCATCTTTCTTCTCGGACTTCTTATCGTCGCCTTTCTTTTCATCCTTTTTTGGCACAGGGGAGATTATCTCCACCTTCTTCTTTGCCTTCTTTTCGATTCGCTCTTTGATACTTGTTGGGTCCACGTTCCCCGTTACCGTTAGTTTGTTTCCTTCCATATCAACATTCACAGATTCCACACCTATACATATTCATATAATTTAGTAACAAATTCATGAAGTAATAATAACAATAAATAGCTAATTAAGAAAACAATTACTGGATTTGAATGGTGTTTGTTTTAACTTATTTCCGAACTTATTACAAAACACATAACTGAATTACACAACTTATTTTCAAAGTTCTAATAAGTTAATTGACCGAAAAATAAGTCAGAAAAAATAGACTTATGAAGTGTAATACAAAAAAAGTATTGACTTTGCCTTAGAAACACAATTTGTACCTTTGAAGTGACGAATGGAACTTTTAACTTTGTTCGCGCAACCTTCACAATGCAGGTCGACTTTCAAAACAACGGTAGACAATCCTCCACCCTCGACTTTCTTTCCATCTTTAGACTTCTTCTCACCGGCATCCTTAGACTTCTTCTCACCCGAATCCTTCGACTTCTTATCATCTTTCTTAAAGCTAAACACACCCATTAAAATCGAACTCGAACGTTAATGTTAATGTTAATGTTAATGTTAATGTTAATGTTGTAATTTGTAGAATGGAATTGAAAAAGAATATTGGAAGTAAATTTATAGGGTTGTGTTATGTGTAGGTGGTTTCCTTGAATGTGGTATTTGGGTTGGGAAGTTTGACCGTTTTAAGTTGTCTTTATTTGACGGGTGGGTTGGGTATAAGGACAAGTTACTTGACCCGAATTATTTGACCAATTAAGTTGAATGTTGGCTTTTACTTTTGGGTTATGGATGGGTCAGCTTTGGACCCATGGGTCCAAAACAATGTTTTTCTTATTTATATTGTTTTCTATTATGGTTTTGTTACCATGTTTAAAATATTTTCTAAATAGATAGTTGCTATATAAATACTTACTTTCCATATTAATTATTAATAATTAATTATTAATTATAAGATATAAATTAGGAATGTTTGACAAATTAATATCTTATTATTTAAATTTAAATTTGGTAATTTGTACATTTTTTAAATTTGAAATCTTTGTTATATAAAAATTGTTTAGGGTTGTCCTTGAGTTTAGACCTTATACCACGTTTTTATTAGGAAATATTATAAAATCACAATTAATTATACATTTTTTTCATAACATGGATGTCTATTAGAATTTAGAAAAAAAAAACGTAACTAGTTTCCTAAGTGGACGATTGTGTAATTTTTGAATTATAAGAACGAAATCTGTAAGTTATGAAAAATTATAAGGACGATTTATATAATTTAATCATTATAGAATATAAATGATATATAATGGCTAATAAAAAAATGAAGTTTGTTAACCATAGTCTCCGACACTATAGATAAAAAATTGATACATGCGTAATATTGTTCTACCTATGAGTGGTTATCCTTAAATGTAAGAGCCATTATTTAACTGACAAGACAATTATTATTATTGATATACAATATAATTATGTGTGTCTAAATTTTTTTAACAAAATTCTAAGTATACAAAGTAAATTTAGATTTTTCCAAATTCAATCAATGACTATGAAAAAGATGTGCACAATGCAAAGCACCATGTTTAGTTTGATTGAAAGACGAAGTCGATCTGTTTACCTCTCCCTCTCCGGAGAACATAGTCTCTTCCATTTTAAAAGCCAACTTTAAACACAAATTATTTGAAAATCCCGACAACAATGATATTGACACAAGCTGAACTCGATCTGAAATAGGTTGCGCTATAGTGTAACGCCTCAATTGATCTATCATCCAAATTCCTATAGTACGTCCAATCAAACGTTCAACTAAAATACTTCTAATGTTGGAAATATAATCTTTAAATACAAGTGGCGCTAAATGCTAACAACATTATCTATTGTTAACACGTTACTTCTAGACAGGTTACCGGTGTTAAGATATATGATGATTTTACAGGCGATAAAAACATAATCTCGACTCTTTATCTGCTATTCAAAGACGTTTCTTATCTGCAAATCTTGCAATTCCGATACTAATTCACTAATATAACACATAAACATTCTCAATAATACACAGCCAAAAAAAAAAAAAAAAAAAGTTGAGATTTTTATAAGCATAATAAGTTGGACCATTTCTAATAATTATCTATAAATAATGATATCTTTGGTTTCAACAAGTTGAATATACAATTAAATCATTAGTACAAAAAAAAAAATGAAAAAAAAAAAAAAAGTTTGGCGAAGAAAACGAAAAAAATCCTAGTAACAACATTACCTCTGTTTGTATTAGGTCGCGGGTTTCTATTAAACCAAATGGTTTTGATAACGACACTCTTTTATCTATCTAGCTTTGTATCTTATACCGTTATAAATTTCGTTAAACCTTCAGAGTTAATATTAGACTAGCTTAACTTCGTGATGGGTGAACGTAGGAGATTAGGGTTTGGATTGTTCGTGATTTGAATATCACATGATTGAACAAGCAGCATTAGGGTCTTCGTCACTAAACATCCCACCATGTGGAATACGAGGGTCATGAAGGTACATTGGTGGAGGTGGTGGTGGTCCGTTTGAGTATTGCATAGCGTACCCATGATTAGCATATCCGTCGTACGCATAACCATAGTTAGAAGTTGAAACCCCGTAATCTTGGTTATAATAACTTTGATTATACGTCGGCATTGTATATGTGTATGGAGTTTGTCTACTATATTCAAACTTATTAACGACTTCAATACCCCGACTTCCATCACCGCCTACCACGACCTTCCCTTCGTCTTTCTTCTTCTCGCCTTCACCACTTTTGCTTTCTTTCTCCTTCTTATCACCTCCCTCGCCTTTGCCCTTCTTGTCGTCTTTCTTTTCGTCATTCTTGTCTTCTTTCTTCTCGTCCTTTTTGTCATCTTTTTTATCGTCCTTAGGGAGAACAATTTCGACATCTCGTTTTAGTTTTTGTTTCAAATATGGAGTAAGTTCATTCACGTTCATTGTCCCTTTAACCATCACCAAATTCTTGCTAGTATCCGGTGTTACCGATTCGACCCCTATTAAAAACAAACGAAATAACAACATTAATTAAATAATTCTTTATCTTTTACAATGTTTATAAATATAACTAAATTCTTTATTTTTATTTACTTTTAATTAAATAAAACTCACCTTTAATCTTTGAAATAGTTCGTTTAATTTTGTGTATGCATCCATCACAATGTAGTGGCATCTTCAATACCACTAAAGTCGATTGAACCTATAATTACCATTAAATAAAAACAAAATTATTAAAACTCAATAATATTTAGTTAACTAATCAAATAAGTTGGAATTTGGGAAGATTTTTGATTCGAGCCTCCCTCTACAGTTCATAAAAAAAAAGGAAAAAAAAAAAAAAAAAACTTGGAATTTAGCAATACCTCTTTGGGTTTTTTATCTTCTGTTTTTTTGTGATCGGATTTTTCCTCCGACGGCTTTTCATCGGCTTTCTTATCATCTCCACCGCCTTCCTTTTTCGGCATAGGGGAGATGATCTCAACCTTCTTCTTTGTCTTCTTTTCGAGTCGCTCTTTAATGCTTATAGGGTCCATGTTCCCCATTACGGTTAGTTTGTTTCCCTCAATATCAACATTCACCGATTCCACACCTACACATATTCATACATTTTAGTAACACATTCATGAACTACTAGTTTATGAAAAATAAGCATATAAGTTTATTTTTACAGTTTTAACTTATAATAAGCTCATAAGTTAAAAAATAGCTTATAAGTTCGAATGTAAGTTGATAAAGTCATAAAACACCCCCTCTAAAAAAAACCCTACTCTTCTTATATATGCAATATTTGTTTAATATGTGTGTATTTGTACCTTCAAAGCGACGAATGGAACTTTTAACTTTCTTCGCACAACCCTCGCAATGCAAGTCGAGTTTCAAGACGACCGTGGATAATCCTCCACTTTCGACCTTCTTTGCATCTTTGGACTTCTTCTCACCGGAATCCTTCTTCTTCTTATCATCCTTTTTAAAACTTAACACACCCATTAGAATCGAACGTTAACGTTAACGTTAATGTTAATGTTAATGTTAATGCTAACGTTAAAGTTATTGTAATAATGAATTTGTAAGTTGTAAAATGGACTTGAAATAGAATATTTGGATGTAATATTTATAAGGGGGTGTTGAGGGTTTCCTTGAATGTGGTATGTATGTATGTGTATGTATGTGTATGTATGATGGTGGGTTGGGAAGTTTGACCGTTTTTTTGGTTGTATATATTTGACGGGTGGGTTGCGTGAAAGAACAAGTTACTTGACCCGATTTATTTGACTTATAAGCCGGCTTTCACTGCAGTAATTGACACGAGTAAAAAGTATATATTGTTTTTATTATGGTATTGTTACCATGTTTAAAATGATTTGTTCCTTTTTAAAGGCAAAGAAGTTTCACATATTTTCTAATAATGATTTTCCTTTTCTTTTTTAAAAAGCGACAATATATTTATATAATTAATACCAAAACCCAAAACTATCTCTAGAAAATAAACTTTATGGCAAAAACACTACTATTTTTTTTAATTTTCGAAAGGAAAGTATAACAGTTCGAGGTTATAGGGATATACAATTAGTTAGTATACAACCCACGAAATACATACCATGCATTGTCAACTTGTCCTTTTCCAAATATTACATTTTTTTTCAATCAAAATGTTGCTTCGGGACGTGTACACCATTCTTACCATGATTATTTCTTATTGACAAATGACAACTAGGTAAATTAACAAATATTCTTTATCAAATAAATTTTGTTAATTCTTATGATACAACTAAATTTAAAAAGAAAATGTGATTCAATTGTCGTATGTACCTGTTTTTCTTAGTGTTAATTTAATTTGTGTGACAACTTCAGTAACAAACTTTACATTTAATCTTAATAAAATAATTTAAACAAATAAGCGCGACAACTGGCCATAAAGTACCTATAAAACGTGCAAAATTATAAGATAAATTATGACTTGAAATTTATTATAATTAATATATGATATACAAATGACAAAAATTGTCACTTAAAACAAAATATTAGGTGAACCTAAACAAAGGTAAACCCATGTATCATGTTTGGAACTTTGGATTACATTTTTTTTTAGAAAAATAAGTTTTACACATACACCATAGAATAATCCGGATGTGTCTTAGTATATAGAAAAAAAATAGAATTGAAAATTATTATCAATAAAAGAACTATCTTAAAAAATCAATTTAATCGCTTATGTTTAACCAATTTAGTCAATAAGCTTTTTATTTAACCAATTTAATTAAATAAACCCTCCTAACATATAAATCTTCCAAAAATAATATTGACCTTTTAATTTTCAAAAAAAATATAAAATTAACCCTTAAGTTTATCTATATCTTTAAAATAATATATCTTTAAAATAATTTGACATTTATTTGAAATATTAACATCAAGGTGATTTTTTTAAATATATATGGGAAAAGAATTTTTAAAAATTATTGATTAATAGAAGAACTTTTTAAAAAATCAAATTAATCCCTTTTATTTAACCAATTTATAAACTTTCTTTATAAAGCTACATCTATATTCTTGAGTGCTCAATAGTTAGACTATATGTATTTTAAACGTCTTTGTAATGTATTTATTAATAAGTTAGTAAAATTTTTAATCTAAAGATAATTTATATAATATTCGTACAAAGATGATAACATATTAGAAGTAACCTATTTCTTTGCAACTTCCATTCATGTATGTAGTTTCATGTATCTAACTATGTATGTATGTGAGCATGCCTACATACATGACATGGAATCAAGTCATTATTATAGTTTTTTTCAATGTGCATGCATGACTTGGACCATCACGTGCACAAGGAAAAATGTTATTCATAGTCAACTCAAAGGATTGTTTCAATTTTCATAGATATGAAAAAATATAGTCAAATTTGTAGAAAAATCAGTGCATTTTCATTTTTCTTAGATAAGCATAAATCAAATTTACATTATTCAATGTAAAATATCGTTATAGTTTACTTATTACAATTTATTTTAGGGATTTAAATTTTAACAAAATATCCTTTCATCGAGGCGCTTCTTAATTAGCGAAATGTGTTGAGGGGCATGATAATTGAGGCAGAACCTCTTGAGGAAGCGTCAAGGTCTTCTACGATACACACCAAATGTCGGGTCATTCATTTCTTTGACGCTAGATTGTTATTGATAACATCATATTGGTGTCAGCGTTAAAAGTTGTTGTTTTCTTCCGAGCCAGAAACCATGGTTAAAATGCCTTAAATAAAATAATCATCGGACCGATTCCAAGATGAACCGGCCGGCCGATCTCAAAAACATTGGTTTAACCTTTTATAACAACGGTTAGTAATAATATCATCACAATATTTTCATATTCAATCTTTCTGCCAGTGGGCTTGGTCAAACAAACTAATACTCAAATATTTGCAAGTGGAATTATTATAAACCAATATTATGATATTACAAGTTGAAATATTAAATCGAAATTTATTATCCTTTTCCCATTGACCAAGAAGCTCAATTGCAATGTAAATTATGTGTAAAATTTAAGCCCAAACCTCAAATATGACTACTTTGACCCCTCTAATATTTCAAGCGGCAAAAAAAAATTTAATGTTTTTTTTTTTTTTAAATGTGAGCCCCTCCAACCGAAAATTCTAGCTCCGTCCCTGCCCGCGATATCAATTATGTTCGGTGATCTGTATGTCAAGCGTCTCTATTTCCGTCGTAGTAAGTTTATTAGTTAATTTAGTTAGTTAGTTTGACTGTTTAAAAAAGTAAAAGATAAAAGAATAACTTCGAGTTTTCTAATAATTTTAGAGAGGGGCACATATACGTAGGGGTGTCGTTTTTATCCGAACCCGAATAACCTATCCGACCCAAAATGAGTTCGGGTTAAGTGGGTGATGTTAAATGGGTTAAACGGGTTAAATGGGTCAAACCCGAATAACCCGAAGCTTATATGGGTATAGTACGGGTCTATTTATTTTCATTTGGATAACCCGCATAACCCATATAACCCGATTAAGTTAACTCCTACACATGTATTAATAGCTTATGTCCAATTTTATTAGTTATCCTTAATGAAATTATTATTAGTTGCCTCTTATTAGTTTGTTTTTATTTTCATAAAATATAAAAAGTTTTCAGAAAGTTATTCAAAGATAAATATTTTTTTCGTTTTTTGTTTGTGTAAGATGAAATAGTTATAAAATGGCAAAATCGACGATAAGTTGAACATATTTTATACGTTGTGAGTAGGGGTGTTCAAAAGACACGGACCGGACCGAACCGGAAAAAACCGGACCGGACCGAGACAAAAAAAATCAAGAAACCGTGGACCGAGGACCGGACCGCTTTTTCCGTGTCATTTCCGGTCCGGTTCCTAGTCGGTTCTTTGGTTTTTCGGTTCTTTTCGGTTTTAATACCTCACACAATACACAACATAGTATTAAAAAAGGTTATTCAATTTAAAAAAGAAAAAAAGTCATGCAAAGATTAAGAATAAAGTAGGTTAAACGATAAGCAACACAAAAAGTAATCGTATCGAATTACAAATCATAAACGTAAATACGTAATAGGCATAGTAAAAAACCAAAACCAAAACGAAACCAAATATGAATAGTAAAAACAAAAAACGTAAATTGTTTATTCATTCGTCATGTGCATTATCAATCATCTAGCTTCTCCACATCTTCCATCTCGACAATTTTTTCCAAAATATCTATAAATAATCAAATAATAGTTAGTAATTATATAAAAATACATACATATAAGAAAATCTTTGTTCTTATTAAAATTTAAAAGTTAATACCTTTACTAATATCTTCAAAGTCTTCCAAATCTTCTTCATCAATTTCAGTAACATTTTTTCTTGGATTTTTTATCCAATCTTGAGTACAAATCAAAGCTTGAACATTGTCCGTAGATAAGGAACTTCTAAAAGCATCCAATACACGACCACTTGTGCTAAAAGCCGACTCCGAAGCAACCGTGGAAATTTGGATCTCCAAAATATCTTACAAAAAAAATAAAAAAGTACACAATTAACGTAATAACAAAGTACAAGATATTAATTTAAACTAAATAACTATAATGAGATTACCTCGTGCCATATTAATGAATATAAAATTAAATATTAGCATATTATTAAAGAAAAAGTTAACTTTTCGGTCCGAACCGGTGAACCGCCGGTTTAGCCACGGACCGGACCGGATTTATTTTTTGAGTATTTTTGAGAACCGAGAACCGGACCACCATAGCCGGTCCAGTTCGGTTTCGGTCCAAAGTCGGGCCGTTTTTGCGGTTCTAGCCGGTTCTCGGTTTTTTTGGTCACCCCTAGTTGTGAGTTTGGTCTATTTCATTAATATGAAAATTATAACTAAGTATACTATCTTAGTTAAAATCCAATTAGTTGTAAACCATATTTGTTGTTAATCGGGTAAAATGGGTTAAAATGGTCAAAGCCGGATAACCCAAATCCGAATAACCCAAACCCGTTTAACCCATATTGTTATTCGGGTATGGGTATTAGAGATGAAAGTTAGAAACCGGTTTTTTCGAAAACCGGCTAGTCAACCGAAACCGGTTTGAAGAAAACCGGTTATGAAAAAAACCGGAACCGGTTGGAGATAACCGAACCGGTTACCACCGATTAAAGAATATTTTAGAAATCGGTTTTTTCGGATTTTGGACCGGTTAAAACCGGTTATTTCCAAAAACCGGTTAAAACCGGTGTTGGTTAAAACAATCAGACACTCGAGAAAGACCAGTGGTCTCACCGGTGTTGGTTAAAGAACTCGAGCAGTTGAGTGAGGAGGACGACGGTGGAGGAGGTCGACGGCGGTGGAGGGAGATGACGTCGACTGAGTGACGGCGGTGGAGGAGGACGGTTGTGGAGGAGGACGGTTGTGTAGGGAGATGATGGCGGCTGTATGTAAAAATTAATTTTAGGGTTGTAAACAAAGTAGGGTTGGAAGAAAAACCATTTGAACTTGAAAGTCAAAGTAGTAGTTGGAAACAAAGGTGACACATGACGTATCCCATTACACGTTTTTTCTATTTAGAAATTCCTTACTTCATTACTAGTTATTGCTAGTACTATTTATTTTACCAAAATTAGAATTAGAATGATAATTGATTTGTTGTTTATTTTAATTTGAAAAATTTACTTATGTTTGTAATATTTTTAGTTGTAATTGTATTATTTTATAAAACTTATGTTTGTATTATTTAGAATCCGAAAAAAGCCAAAAAAAAAACCGATTAAAAAACCGGTTCAAAACCGAAAAAACCGATTTCGAACATTTTTAACCGAAAAAAACCGGTTTCAAAAAAACCGGTAAAAACCGAAACCGATAAAAATCGGTTTTTTTTTAACTGTTTTTTTTTTAACCGAAAACCGATAAAAACCGGTTTTGTTGCACCTATAATGGGTATGAGTATTTTTCTCACAACTCAAAACCCAAATAACCCAAAACCCCGCTAACCCGACCTAATCAACACCCCTACATATACGGCCCTTGTTGCAACCATTAGATAAAACTTTTTTTTTATCTCATTATTCATCCTAATGCACTATATTCTTTTGTCTAAGTATATCATAATTCCGGGTTTTGATCTGACTATTTTGATGAACCATGTTTTTAAAAAAATATGGTATGATAGGTACGTTTTTTAATTTCCATTCTAATCGAAGTATCGAACCAAGATTTGTGTTTACACGGCCAAAAGGCCCAAACATCTTTAGTTTAAGCGAGTCATCCCTCAATGCTGGGGACTTCAAACTCCCAAATTTCTCGTATTTTTTAATGTATAATGAGCATCACACTTAGGGTTTTACATACTAATTGCATATTGAGAATGGTTTCATCTGCTAAAAATTGGTCAATGATGTAGATTGTTTGCTCCATCGTCGTCCACAATTGGCAACCATCGTATTCATGTCAAAATCTTGGAGTAATTAGTTAAGATGATACAATTTCTTTTGTAACGACTCATTTTCTAAATTGGTAAAATGTCTTAAATAAAATCGTTAAACCTGACACCTTTCACCTCCAGGGCTTTAGTTAAGACTTAATTAGACAATGTTTCAAATGAAAAAAAGTAAATACCAAACCACTATACTTATAGGCGTCTACTTCGTTTTGTTTTTTTTTATATTCAAAGCATAAAGCGATAAAAGGAGAAAAAAATATGCTAAACGTTTGTTATTGTTGCTTGGGATGTGTTACTCGTATCATGTCCATATGATACGAGTAATATTACATAAACTTATTTAATTGGAAAACTAACCAATATTGTATAATGTTGTATTCGGTGCATGTTAACTTACACCTTTCTAAATTACAACTACACCATTTTTGTCTAAGAAAATTGAAACAAAATCATATGTGATTTAAAAGCATCGAATGTTTAATATAATACGAATTCAATCGGCCTCTTTCGAAACACCCTTTTTATTCGTAACAGCCAACTTTATTGATCTTGGAATTAAATTTACTCACCCAAACCATAATTATTTAAAGAGGCCATCACACATGTTGTCCCATATTCTTTAGCTGTTTTTCACCTCACGTTCCATTTGCAAATGCCAGCATATGGTCATTTAACGCCTTGGACATATCCTTATTGTAGATATGACATGTGTTATTCGTAGACATTAAATGACCAATATGTTGGCATAGCAGACGGAACATGAAACGAAAATACAGTATGATAAAGTGACTAACTATATAATCAATTGGCAATGTAAGTCTTATGTGTATCCTTTCAAGGATATTGTTGCTGCTTTTATATATATAAGTTAGTTGTTTATGTTATTGTTACTACTAGAAATCGTTTGATGCATACCATGATCGATATTGTTTAAATAATACAAAATCATTCCATACGAATTTTATGCAATGTAAAAATATTGTATTTGATGATATGATTTTAGGCATGTTCTCTAAATAGCAAACACGTACAAATCCGAGTAATCTGAACCGTACCACAGCCATTTAATGGCGGTTTAGATCGACAATTGCTCTTTTTTTATTAGAGATATAGAGCATTTAATTTTCCATATTTGTATCATCATATTCCTCTCAAAACGTATTTTGTTCAAACTCTATGTGTTCTATAGAACATTACTTAGCAAGTTTCTTTCCTCTTTGTCTTTTTCTTGGCATTGATATGGATTACGGGAGATTTCTTGGTTGTTTTCGTGCTTTATTTGTACTTTGTATGATGTTCGGACATGGAGAAAAAATATGTATATCATTCAATGTATTTAGTACAAGTCATTTATTCCTTAGACGTATTATTAGACATATCAATTAAGCATCCCAATCGTTTCTGGTAAATGAGTCATTCATTAAAATTAAAATGTTGTTTAAAAGTGCATGTTTAGTAACTTTTAAATTATATAGGTGCACCCGCATGCGTTTTTTTTAAAACATTTATGTAAAGGAAATAATATCAAATTATCAATTGAATTATAAATGTATAATATTGTATAAAGATGGCGTATTTAATGATTATAAATGATTATATTGTACTATATATGTGCTTGTACTATAGAAACCTTACCAAATAGTTTAGAATTGATTAAAAATGAACAATAGATTAAACTATTTTCAGGCAATGACATTTTGTACATACCATACAAGTAATGTACGAGCACTATCTCCTCATGTCCCATGAACATTATCACGCACCTCATCTTCCGAAAGCGAGACGTTCAGATCCGGGACAAAACCAGCTAGCTAGCCTTTCCTTCAATAGGGAAGAGTAGTTATTCTTCCCAGAAGGTTGTTGTTGTCCCGGATTTGAATACATCTCTTCCTGAAAATGAGGAATAAGGTGCCCAATGATGTTCGACCGATTGGATTAGTGTTATTAAAAACTAAATATAGTTCGTTTCTTGTATGGCTTCTAAATAATTCCTTACAACAAAT
Organism: Senecio squalidus; assembly: GCA_910822075.1. NCBI lineage: Eukaryota > Viridiplantae > Streptophyta > Magnoliopsida > Asterales > Asteraceae > Senecio > Senecio squalidus. The sequence continues at coordinate 55,928,013 of CAJVGC010000508.1, forward strand.
GGTTATGTTTCCCTTAATTTTTAAATATTACATATATTCTACACTATTTGGTTAGGTTACAATATATGACGGTAGCATCGCTATCCCTAATATCTTTTATACCCATTTTTTCCGCTTGGTGTTTCTCATTTTTATACCATCTATGTGGTCATTTGCCGCCTTCGAATGGACATGTTTCATCCAAAGACGTTAAATGACGCACAATGAGGAGGAACGTGATGTAGAAATGTGGTCACATCAAGTCGAATAAAGTGGCTGATTGTATAATCTTTTGATTTGATTTAGCCATGTAAGTGTTTATTTGTATCCTTTTAAGAATATAATGTTTCTTTAGAGTTTTACAAAAATCATCCCAAATGTTTATTTCAAATTACGGATTTCGTTCATAAGTTTAAAAAGTTGTATAAATCATCCACTTTTAGAAACTAAGTACCTTTTTTGTCCCTAAGATTTGCTCCATATACATATTTAGTCCTAAAGTTTGTCCTCAATTACGGATTTGGTCCCTAAGGTTTCCCCCAATTACGGGTGCAAATTATGGACGAAAAGCGTAATTAATTTCTAAACTTAAACGATTTATGCAACTTTTTAAACTTATGAACGAAATACATAATTTTGGATAAACCATAAGAACGATTTATGTAATTAACTCTTCTTCATATATTACGGAGTATTATATTATTTATGAATCTATGCAATTTATTTGAAATTTCCTTTTTGATCGATTATTTGGAGTATGTTATAAGTTGTCACTTGTATGTATACATCCATGTTTGTATCATAAATTACCAGATGAGATGAATACAGAATCTATGATCCATTCAATGTCACTTTCATAACCGCAAAATTGTGGAAGAGTTGTACGTGCCTTTGTTTCTTGCATTTCCGCATTAACAACACATAAGTTTCGACGCATCTCGTTGGACTTCAAAATTCTCGAAGACAAGACAATAAACATTTTTTTCCTTTAGTCAAAGGCAATCACAAAACTGAAGAACGAAGCCTTAAAGAACGCCCGCTAAGACTAATATAATTTTTTTTTTGTGTTAACCGGATAAATAAGTGTAACTCTTGAAGTTCCTACTGAATATGAAAAAAAGAAATCAAATACATGGTTACTCGAGAAAGAAATTTATACATGCTTCCTAGTATCCCTTCCTTTGTATAAAAAAAAAAAGAAAGATAAAAAGCTATCAAGACTCATTTGGTATACATTCTCATAGTGATCAACCTTGATTCGACAATTCACAATACTAATGAAACCGGCAAGAACGACCACCAAAAGCCTTTGCTAAATAAGCTTTCGTTAAATTTTTTTAGAGTTAATTACAAAATCGTCCTTAAGGTTTATCTCAAATTACGAATTTTGTCCTTAAGTTTAAAATGTTGCATAACTTTTAGAAACTAATTACCTTTTCCGTCCCTAATATTTGCTCCAATTACGTATTTCGTCCCTAAAGTTTTTCCTTAATTACGGATTTGGTCCATAAGTTTTGCCCCAATTACGGGTGCATATTAGAAATTAGGGACGAAAAACGTAATTAATTTCTAAACTTGGACGATTTATGTAACTTTTTAAACTTAGGGACAAAATTCATAATTTTGGATAAACCATAGGGACGATTTATGTAATTAACTCATTTTTTAAATAGTTAAATTTAATCATAGCTCATGAGCTATGTTTAAAGACATGACCAGGGTTAAATTATTTGAAAATGTTAAACATAGCTTATGAGCTTTGTTTAAAGATTGTTAAACAGTTAATGTATAATAAATAAAACATTGACATCTGTATATGGTTGACGGTTTCTTAACCTTTTCTAGACAGTTTACTTTTAACAGTTATGTTATATATTATTTATACAATTAATTTATATATTATCCATAATCCACGGGTTATGCTTTACAAAAACTCTTAAATTATTTTAGGGATAAAAGGTCTTATTTTGTTTAGGCGATAGATATTGTATATATACCACTCCCAATTTAAATTACATAAATGCATGCGCATTGTTTTTTAGCAAATATTTATTTAGAGGATATCAATATCCAAATTATTTATTGCGTTATAAATGTATGATATTGTGTAATGATGACGTATTTAATTTTAGGGCAATGAAATTATTTACTTGCCATACAAGCAATGTAGTACATTAAACTAAATCTATATATAAAAACTAGCGTTCAATCGACCTCTTCCAAAACACCACCACGGACATAATCACGCACCTCATCTTCTGGTGGAGTCGCATTCAAGTCCGGGACAAAACCAACTAGCTAGCCTCTTCTTTCAAGAGGAAAGAGTAGCTCTTCTTCCTAGAAGGCTGTTGTCGTCCCGGATTTAAATACGACTCCACTTGAAGATGAGGAATAAGGTGCCCGATGATGTTCGTGTGACAAAAGGTGTGGTGACCTTTTTAAGTATTATTTTCAGCTTTTCTCGCTAATAGTGTTTAAACAATTCAAAATCCTTCCATAGGAATTTTCTGCAAGTTTAAGAATATTTTTTTGACGAGATGATTTTAGGCATGTACTCTATATTTAAATTTCTTACAAAATACCAATTATAATTTGAGAACGGTTTATCCACTCAAAACGTATTTTGTTGATATCCAACATATACGAGGATAAACCGTTCTTAAATTATAATTGGTATTTTGTTTACATATTTTTAGACCTAACACTAACAATTATGACGGGGAATATTGGATTTTAAATGTCATTATTAAATAGTCAAATGACCAAACTCGACAAATGAATAAAACCGAATGGATGTGTTGGTTCAATATCTGTAAACAAACAAACTAAACCAACCAAATTAGCTCAAAGGCAAATATTTAACGTAATTTCACGCAATCTCACTAGTGAATACGTAATGTATGATCCATTTCATGTCACTTTCATCACGGCAAACATGTCTTGAGAGTTGTAACTTGTAAGTGCCTTCGTTTCTTGCATTTTCGTATTAACAACACATAAGTTTCAATGTTCAGCATCTAGTTGGACTCCAGAATTCAAGAAGACAAGGCAATAAACAGTTAATACCTTTAGTTAAAGGTAATCACAAAACTGGAGAACGAAGCCTTAACGACGTCCATTCAGCCTGATCAAAAGAAGTTGTGATTACCGGATAAAAAAAGTATAATTCTTGAGGGTCCAACTGTTATAAGAAAAAATTCAAATACATGGTTACTCAACAAAGAAATTTATACAAGCTTCCTAGTGACCTCGAGTCGACAATTCCCAATACTAATAGACCGGAAAACAGCAGAAACCACCAAAAGCCTTTGCTAAATCGGCAACAGAGCCACCAAATGCCTGCAAGTCGGGCATGACATATGCTCGATCAACCATTTATCTACGCACTTCACATGAAACTCATGGTTACACTCAGGCAACACTCTTACCTTCTCTCCATCTACAAAATCTCCAAGGCAGATTGCGCATTCAGTCACTGGAATTTCTGCTTCTAACCGGAAAACCTCAACAGGAATCTTACTTATGGTACGTTTCTCAACGCCTGCAGCCACAGCAGCTTCTGCATCTAACAAGGCACGCCTACGTCTAAGACCATAATGAATAATTGAGTTAACTGCAAGTGCAACTATTAGTGTGCATAACAATGCTACTATGACTACAATAGTGTTCATATCGAAACTGGTTTTCTCCGTGTGGTTAGAATCAGTCGTGTTGTTCCCACTTGGAAGTCTCTCAGATACAAGGCGACGAAGAATTAAACGAACCATGATTGATAATCTTGTTAGAGCCCCAATATGAAGTATTATTAGTATATAAAACGATAAGGATGTGAAGAAAATTTAATATAGATTATTCTTACCTAATTACCATTACTTAAATGCTAGATGGAGTTGTACTACCAAATCCACTAAGACCCTTCTTGAAAAATTCATTTTCCGTGCTTTTTTTTCTAAAAAGGGATGATAATATGAGCGGGTCAACCCGTTTGTGTCAAAAAATGATCACATTTGACGGTAAAGATCCAAACGTTCTACTTATCATACTCGAATCCATTTGGTTTTTGTAACTATATATGGACTTTTTTAACGTTGTCACATATTGACTATTTATAAAGGAGTTGCAATAATAAGAGAAATAGACCAACTTTATCAGTTTAATATCACAAAATTATTCTAATTTTCCCCTTTTTGTTGGCATATTGCACTTTAATCGAACTAATTTATATAGTCCGTGACAAGCGTGGTAGCTAAGAGGTTGATTGAGTGACTCGACCTATGTCTTATTCGGTCAAACACAGGAGGATTAAGTGTGCTTTAATAATATTCGCCTGATAGGTCTAGAAAAGTGCAACAAGATAATGGTATAAATGTAAACAAATTATAAGAAGCAAATTACCTCTAATACGGCTTTAGCTTCATAGTTAAATGTTTTCCAAAGAATCTCGTAGTTCTACTCTTTTCCAATGGCTCTCGTCTGAAAGATAATGGGCATTAAGGTTAAGTAGTACTCCGAAACGAAAATATCTGTATTACTTAAACAAGGTAAAACATAGAATTAGAGAACATGTCATACCTGCTGATAAACTTTTGATGGTGAAGTGGATGATATATATCGCATCAAGATTATGTAGTCACATAATTCCATATAGTTGCTAGATTGGCGTGCCCAAGGATCTGAAGATCCAAATATAATTGCTAGGTTCGCTTTCAAACATTTCATAGCTTATTTAGGGAGAAATTGATTACTGATATGTTACATTTTATCTACGCTGAGCACCACGGCACCCATGCGGTTCTGCTAGAAGTAGAAAACAAACAGAATGAGTATTATTAGAGGAAAATGATAGCCATTTTGACCCATTTACGTTTGAATGGGTCGATATGGGATATGTCATTGCTTTATATCTAACAGATCAAACGGGCAAAAATAAAAAGAAATATAACTTAAAAGGAAACGGGTCAAAAGTCGTCCAAAATGTATTTTCAACCTCCCAAATTCAGTTTATTAAATTAATTGGTTAATTTGCACGTAATTAAATCAATGAGTTGCATCAGAAAGTTTCCAAGCCCCTGATAAGCAGATTCAAGCTGCATCTGAAAGTACGGGTATATATTTCTTCCTCTATATGGTGAATCAATGTTCAAATCCAACAATGTACTTCTGATTGCGTATAAAAATATAAAGTGCTTCGGGAGATGACATTTCTCTAAGCCTCTCCGATTCCTCTGCTGGCCATTCTACTCCATCGGGCCTCCATATTCACCTGCTAAAAAGAATTCGTTATATTATTTGTAGCAAGACATATATAACTAACATGAACATGTGTACTTTAAGGAGGTTTCGGATGTAGTACCTGAAATCGAATGAGAGTTTATCTCCACGTCTGGACACAAGGAATACAGATACATCATGTGCGTTGTTGTAATGTTGGAAGTCCGTTAAGTAGTCGGAAGAATGAGCGGATTTAATAGGCTCTTTGATCATTTTCTTCCTTTGAATTATATGTCTCTGTCTTTGATCTAATGCTTCCTTCCATTACTTTTCCGGCTCCCAGTTTAGTCCAGCCGAGTTTGTCAAATTAAATATCTATTTTTTATTAAATATATGAATATGAAAGTTCCAACATGTGTGTCGAGAAACCAACTGCTGTTATTCAAAGAATCAATAAATTATCTCCCAACTCTATTATGATATTCGGGATGATGCCTAACAATGATCACAAACGATTGTACGAAATTTCTTAATAGAACAAATATAAGTTAAATCACCAAAAGTATAACAGTAGCAAAAATTGTATTGAGCGATCATCAAACATGTTGTGAGCACTCTCCAAAACACCAAACTTGCTATAGATGAACATCAAATTAGCAACATGCCAACAGGTACATCAATTATAACGATTTCTGGCACCCGTCTAAAAAAAACTAACATGGGTTCAAAGTCTTGAAACTTTTTAGAATGTGAATGAATATTCAACACAGTCGATTTTCACAAACTAACAAGTCGAATGGGTCAAACAGGTTAATAGTCTACCAACACTTCCATTTCCATAAACCCTGTTTGTTTTTCCAATGCATCGTACCACATGTCACCCTTGTTTAACGTTGCACGAGCAGTATACACTGCAGCTGCTGCTACCGTTAATGGACAAAATTTTATTGTCTTATAATTCATCATCCCCAATTCCGCATAGAAATACACCATATTCTCCATCTATAAAGAAAAGTAATGTAGGTAAAATATGTTGTACCCGAAACAATTTTGATTATAAACGAAACAAAATTACAGTACAAATTAAAAGAAAGTTGCAGAAAAGAAATACTTATTCGTGAAGATTTATAAGAAATTACTATTCATGCACAATATCTTAAACCAGTGTGGAGTTCTTGTTTGATAATTCAATTATATCTTGAATCATGGATGTTATATTGAGGTGAGACGAACCCCCTTCCCCCATAGCTTTTTTCGCCATTTCCCCGAGCTCTCTAACTTTCTTCCGTCTTGTTTTTCCTTTCTCTTGTTTGTCCATCAGTTCTTCCACAGCCATCTTTACATCTTCTTTATTCACCAACACTCCAAACTTATCTTGCTGTCCAACCACAACAGGAACCTCCATGCCAACTTTCACTCCGATTTTCAAAATATCTACTAGCAATTTTTCATTAAGAAATTGATCGGAAAAATGTGGCCATGTAAGCATAGGTATTCCAGCACAAACTCCTTCTAGAACCGAGTTCCATCCACAATGAGTTAAGAAGCCTCCAACGGCTGAGTGTGACAAAATCAATACTTGTGGTGCCCAACCACGGATTATTAACCCTCTATCTTTTACCCTTTCCTCATATCCTTCTTCCAAGAACCATCTCTCGAGCTCCTTCGTTGAGTGAGTTACACACCATATAAAGGGTACACCCGATGATTCCAATCCCAAACCAAGCTCAATGTTTTGTTCCGTGCAAACACGCACTATACTTCCTAAACAAACAAAGATTACAGACCTTGGCACCCTCGAACCCAACCAATTTAAGCAATCGTGCAAACAAGCACTCATGCTTCCTCTCTCCGCTATATCTAGGAAATTTCTGTTGCATAGTGAAACCGGGCCAATACACCACACCTTTTTATCTTTTGCCTTTGCAAGTTCTTCAACATAGTTAGGCTCCAACTCATGGAAACTATTAACCACAATTCCGTTTGCATTTTCCTCCCCTATTTTTACTCGTTCAAAAAACTCATCCATTTCCTTTATACCCGTCTTTCCCCAACTCGAAGCTTGCATTTTCGTAATTTCAATCTTGTCTTGAATACCCGGAAGCACAAAGTACTCTGAATCAGAAACGAGTTCATCTAGTATACTACTAGTATTCATGACTATATGTATGCATAAATACGTGAAACATCCTGGTCCATGGAAAATAAGCCTAGGAATATTAAACCTTCGCGCTATATCACTAGTCCATGGTAAAAGATTATCAGAAATGATGCAACTAGGAGCAGGTTTTAGTTCCCGAATAATGTTTCCCGCGGGTTCCTCTAACATAGCAGCGGCTTCAGATAATTTAAAAAAGTGTGTGGCTGATGAAATCAAATCATAACTTTCGCATCCTTCGGGTAAACCAACTTGATCTAATGGTAGTTGGAGTTCAAGAAGTTGTATCTTGAGGTTATCTTCGATTGCCCGAGCAATGACTTGTTTGAAACGGTTGGCATTAACAGGAGTCGTGATTATAGTAACCGTAGCACCTTGTTGGGCAAGTAACCGAGCTATGTCGACCATGGGTATCATATGACCTTGAGTCATTAAAGGAAACAACACAAAGTGAAGGTGTTTAGGAAGGGAAGCCATTTGAGTTTGGAATGTTCATAGATTAATAATTATAATGGGCAATCTTTTCAAGATTCCATTTGTTAATTATGCATTGATTGCAGGGGCGGCTGGCTGATGTTCTATTGGCTAGATATGTTTTACACAAAATATTACATTATTTTAGTGTTTTAGGGGTGAGACTATTATAAAAAGAGTGGTCAATGTAAAAAGGGTAGAGGATTATAGGCTTAGGATAAGCAAATCAATGGTTTAAAATAAATGGTGACATTTTATTAATTATCCCTTCCGTCTTCAAAAGAGTATCTGGAAACAAAAAACAGACGAAATAAGATATGTGTAGTTAATGAAATGTTTTTCTGTTAGATTATCTATTTTGCCTCTATATTAAAGATTTCAGTTACTTTAAGAGTTTGAAAGGTTAAAAAGATTTAAGGACAAAATGAGAAGTTACTATATTTTAATCATCCATATTTAGAAATTGGACAATAATTTTGGAACAAATATAAATAGAAAGGTGAACAGTTTTTTTGAAACGAAGGGAGTAATTAAAAGAAAAATAAGGTTTAAAATAGTAGAACGAGTAATTCCTATAGAGGGTGTACTTCATTCTCCAAGAAAGAATACGGCTTCTCACCAAATTAAATAATCAAAAACCTTAAAAATGTTTAAACTATCATAACTTTTGTTTAAGTAAATATATATTTTTTTTAAATTGCACCATTAAATTATAAATTTGATTATCTTTAATATGTGAACGGTCATGATATAGTTTTTTTTCGAAAACCAAAAAAAAAATTGGTAGGTTTTATTAAAACTAATATCTTTTACAAAAGAAATTTTTTTGTTACATTATATTTATTGCATTATTATAAAAATGTTTATTGCATTTTAGTTAAATTATTCAAAGCGTTATTATTTAATCACCATTATAATAATGAATCAATTATGTCTTATAATTACGATGATAGACGAAATTTGTATCATTGTAAACGTTTGTTGCATCATAGTTAAACTAATTTGTTACATTATATTTATTGTATCATTATAAAAATGTTTATTGAGTCATATTAAGAAGTTGCATCATATCTTAAAGAAAAACCGAAAAAGAAAAAAGTATCCGAAAAAAATTAGAAATTTTTTCTTTTTCTTAAGGAGATTATCCTAGTGTGTCATTTTTGTTACATTGGAGATTGCCTGGTATGCACCAAATTAGCTCGTTAGGTACCAAAATAATAGCAAACATAGCACCAATGCAACATAAATAAATAACCCCTTAATTTAATCTACTTGAACTATTACGGTTATGTTGATGTTTGGCGAGGGTTTATTTAGGGTTTAAATGGAGCTTATTTTAGATTTGAACTTTTACTTTTTAATAAGTCTTGTTTGGTTGATACTTATTTGTAGGGCTTTTTAAAAAAATAAGCTCCTACAAATAAGCTACTTTAAATAGCTTAAAAAAGTAACTTGATCTTATATGATGTTAAATTATATAAATACCCCTCATAAAATTTGTCTTATTATACTATTATATACTTTTTAGTCATTTTTATTTTAAAACTCCAAATTCAGCTATTTTCCAAACACATTTACGAAAAACAAAAGCTTCGGCTTTCAGCTCTATAAGCCCAAACTTTCAGCTTCAGACACAAGCTAGTTTTACCAAACATACCTTATGTCTATTGAAATTACGTTAGAGTTTGTGCCTAAGCTAGAGGCGGAGCTCAATTATGACTTAAGGAAGTTTGTATGTATATATTAGAAACATGTTTGATAAAATAATTAAAGTCGATGTCTGTAAATGTCAAAAACTCAATTTTATGTGTATAAAATCTTATATTTAACTTGATATCAAGATTGTTCTTGTTATTTTATCTATCATAACCGAAATCCATTTCATAGCTACTTCAAATCACTTTATTATTTAGGAACACATAAAATGTTAATTTTTTTAGAAAACCAGCCCTAGCTATAAAAATATCAATGAAGCAAAATTTAGAAAATAAGCTAAATCCCTAACAAGCCCTTCATCATTAAGCTCTCTTCCACATGTACTTATCTCTATGCATATATGATGTAAGTGTGTGATTAAGCTAGTTGAGTCAAAGTAGGCGACTAAGGTTGGATTATGTGGCAGACATCACATGTGGGTGAAATAGATATGGCTGCCAAACATGTTTGCTTTTTAAAGGATAAAATTATTAGGAAGATTTATATATATGTCCTTTTATAAAACTATAGTATTATGTTAATGTTTTCATAAAATTTAAAATTACGTTAATATTTTTCTAAAACATGAAAAATTCTTATATATATTTAAAATAATAAATTAATAATATTTAAATATTTTTAATATTTAAATTATTTATGTAAATATTAATTAAACTTTTATTCAAGTATGGTTTAATCCAACATTAACCAATGTATGTCAATTTCATAAACTCGTAATACACTACAACAAACAGACCCTTTGGCGACACCAAATCCTCGTCTTGATTGATTAATATTTTGTAATATATGTTTAAAACAATTTATTCATTGAATTTAATCTATTCAGTTCATTCGATATTTGATTTCTCATTGACATATTTGTTTAAATAAGCATTTGGATTAGTTTTATTGATTTTCTTCAAAAAATTTAAAATATTAAAATCATTTAATTAATATTTAGATGAATAATTTAAATATTAAAATCATTTAAATATTATTAATTTATTATTTTGGATATATACGAAAATTTTCCATGTTTCGAAAAGATATTAACGTAGTTTTAATTTTTATAAGGACATTGACGTAATATTAAAGTTTTATAAAAACGTAGATGTAAATCTTTCAAACTAGTATATCCACCGTTTTTTTAATTAATTTACAAACGTATTGCCCAAGTAATTATATTAAATATATTATACGTGTTGGGCAAACATATGAGATGAGTGCAAACGTCATTGACTCATTTCACTTGCTTATAAATTAACTAGTAAAAATCCTTCAATTATTCATCACATTCAAAAATTCCAAAACTTCAATTCAATGGCTTCCAAAAACCTTCATTTCGTCTTATTTCCTTTAATGCAACAAGGCCATATGATACCCATGATCGACATTGCTCGAATACTCGCCCACCGCGACGTTACTGTCACGATAATCACAACTCCTGTTAACGCAAAACGTTTTAAATCAGTCGTCAATCGTGCCATTGACGCTAAGCTCAAAATCCAAGTTATTGAGCTTCAACTTCCATTAGTTGAAGTTGGTTTACCCGTTGGATGGGAAAATTTCGACATGCTTCCATCGGCTGATCTCTTTGTTAAAATGTATGCCGCAATGGATATGTTAGAAAAGCCAGCGGAACATGTTTTAAAGAGGTTAACTCCGGCTCCAAGTTGTATCATTTCTGATAATCAGTTTCCATGGACAATGGATATAGCGCGGAAATTTGATATTCCACGGTTTGTTTTTCATGGACCGGGGTGCTTTACGTACTTGTGCTTACACATTGTGATGAATACTAATGTACTTAATGAAGTTAAGGCTGACTCGGACTACTTTGTGATGCCTGGGATCTTTGATAGAATTGAGCTTACTAAAGCACAAGCCGGAGGTTGGGCAAAAAGTGAGACGAAAGAAATGAAGGACTTTTTTGCTCGAATGAAAGCAGCGGAAGAAGCTGCGAATGGGATTGTGGTTAATAGTTTCCACGATTTGGAGCCTAACTATGTTAAAGAACTTGAAAAGGCCAAAGGTCAAAAGGTATGGTGCATTGGCCCGGTTTCATTATGCAATAGTAATTTACTTGATAAAGCCGAAAGAGGAAACAATCCTGGAATCGACAAACATACTTGTTTAAAATGGCTAGATACGAAAGAACATGAGTCTGTGATCTTTGTTTGTTTAGGAAGTATGTCAGGTATTAGTACAGAGCAAATATACGAGATTGGGTCAGGATTGGAATTATCAAACATACCCTTTATTTGGTGTATAAGAAACACAAATGAGGAATCGGAGAAATGGTTATTAAAATATGAAGAAAGGGTAAAAGATAGAGGCTTAATTGTTCGTGGATGGGCACCACAAGTCTTGATATTGTCTCACAAATCCGTTGGTGGTTTCTTAACTCATTGTGGATGGAACTCGACTCTTGAAGGGGTTTCCGCTGGGCTCCCAATGGTTACATATCCGTATTTTGCCGATCAATTTCTAAATGAAAGATTTATCATAGACGTGTTAAAAATTGGAGTGAGCGTCGGTATGGGGTTTCCTGTTTGGGTTGGGGAGTCAGATAAGTTTGGAGTGTTGGTAAAGAAGGAAAACATCAAGACAGCTGTGGAAAGTATAATGGATAACGAAGAAGAGGGAAACGTGAGAAGAAAGAGAGCTAAAGAGCTTGGGGAAATGGCGAAGAGAGCAATGGATGAAGGGGGTTCGTCTCATCTCAATGTGACAGCGATGATTGAAGATGTTATTGAGAAATTGTCCAAGAAAACTTAACCGATTTAAGACATTGTGTTGATGGAGCATAGTTCTTTTAAGACGAAGCACGCATCTATTTTAGGAGATTTGAGTGTATCATCTTGTTTTCTAAATTGCCTATTTTGTTGTTTACGATTTGCTCTAAGAAATCTATATTTTGGTATTAACGTCCGAAAGGATGTACATAAAAAATTTGCAATCTTTGAGTAGCAAGTTTGAGACTTAACTCAAAGTCGGAAATTCAGAACTTGTTTCGTAGATTAACCATGTTTTTTATAAATTACTTTAAAAGTTGGACAATAACTTGTTCTAGAGTTCATAAAGACATAAGCAAAAACATTCATAAGGAAACCCCTGCTATCTTGCTATCATCTAAAGACTAATATTTCTTTAGTTTGCTAATAGGCGCTATAATCAAACACGTACGACTTATGATAAAACCATGATTCATGTACCTAATTAAAACTACTATTAGATCGTTGATACTTAGTTCGACTCATGTTTGGGTTTTGATAACGGTTGGTTTTCGAGTTCCATTAGATCTTGAATTAGTAATTTCACGTTCTGGTAAGAAGACCCTCCCTCTTCTATTGCTTTTTTTGCTACCATCCCAAGTAAGTTTGCTTTCTTTCTTCTCTCGTTTCCTTCGGTTCCCACATCCATTACCCTTTCTATTGCCTTCTTCACTTGATCACTCTTCACGGTAACTCCAAACTTTTCTTCCTGTCCCCAATGCACCACTACTTGAACACCAACACTCACACCAATCCCCAAAACTTCGACTACTAGTTTCTCGTTTAAAAACTGCTCAGCAAACTGAGGCCACGTTATAAGTGGCACACAGGCAGAAACTCCTTCCAAGATTGAATTCCAACCGCAGTGTGTCAAGAACCCCCCAACCGAAGAGTGTGATAAGATTAGTAGTTGTGGCACCCAAATTCTTACGATAAGCCCTCTATCCTTTATTCTTTCTTCAAACCCACTTTCTAATATCCAGTTCTCAATCTCTTCAGATCTGTCTCCAGCTCTTATCACCCATATGAAGGGAGATTTGGAAGCTTCTAGACCTAAACCGAGCTCGATTAATTGTGGTGGGGTGATCTGAGTACTACTACCGAAACAAACATAGACCACGGATCCAGTTTCTTTCGTATCAAGCCACTTTAAAAACTGTTCTTCGTCAATTGTCGTACTATTTCCGCTAAGCTGTTTACCAAAATCGTTATTATTTAAAAGCGACAAAGGTCCTAGACACCAAACCTTGCCCCCTTTTAACTTTTTAAGTTCATTAACATATTTTCCTTCCAATTCTTCAAAACTATTAACCACCATCCCGTAAGCTTTTGACTCGGTTTCTCTCACTCGTTCAAGTTGCTCATTAGTGGCTAAACCACTTAGATTAAACTCAGGTGGAAGCTGAGCTCGAGTTATCTCAATTTGGTCAGGCAATCCAGGGAGAACAAAAGGCTCCGACTCGCCCAAATTATCAAACACCTTACTGGATGCATACAAATGATGAGTACACAACTGTTTGAAACAACTCATTCCATCAAATATTATCCTCGGTATCCCATACTTAGACGCCGTATCAGCTGTCCATATCATGAACTTATCGGATAAAATACAATTCGGCCTAGGCTGTAGTGACTCAAATCGTTGTTCGAGTCTTTCTTGCATCATATCAACCGCAGCCGAAAAGTTTGGGAGTAAATGTAGACCAGGTAAGGCATCAGCACTTTCGCATCCTTCAGGTAATCCATTCTCTACTCCTGGAAAAGGGATTTCAAGGAAATGAACCGGGAGTCCCGATATTATGTGTTCTTTTAGGGTATGACCATATCGAATGGCGTTTACAGGTGTGGTGACAATTGTGACTATAACGTTCGGTCTTTGTGCGAGTAGTTTGGCCATGTCCATCATGGGAATGGTGTGTCCTGGTGCTAATAAGGGAATCAAGAGGAAGTGAAGTGCCATTGTAAAATATTTTCGAGATTGTGGATTGATGATGAAATATGAGTTTGAGTTGAGAATGTTTGAACCTGATTAATTTTGGATATTTATTGGAAAGAATCTTGTTTTTGATTTGGATTTTGGTTCTTGTATTATGTTTTCTAAGAAATTTCTGATTTTTGAAAAGTAGTTTAGCATGAGATTTTTGGTCTAAATACGGAAGTTTAAATTCTAGAAACATAATAATAAGTTTTCCTTGGAACCAAAGGAAAAACAAACTTGTTATTTATCACTTTTCATTTTTGAAAAGCAAAGTACGCTACTAAAAAAATATGGAACAAAATCGTTAGAAATCTCGTGCAAAAAAGTTTCCGTGAGGGTTTTCCACTGAAATTCGGTTAGATATATTAATTCGGACACTTTTCGAATAAGGGGCCTTTGGTGGGAAAAGAAGTTTGGCACTAGGGCGGCGTTTATTTGTGGTGGGAAAATCCGGAAATATAATTGGTTTTCTAACAATCTACGGTTCCTCTTTGTTAAAGAGTGGTGAAACTTAGGGTTCCGTGTCATCCACATACGTCATCCATATATAGGCTACCGTAGCTCAATACCACATGCATATGGTGGTACTCTAAAACATTTAACACTAGACACGTATTTTTCCTATACGGGATTGGGTTTTTACGCAACAATATTATGCTAATCACGACGGGAGATTTGGTAGCACCCAATAGTATTATCCATGGTCTGGATCCATATGCAATTGTACTTCCTTTAGCAATGAATTACAATAGCTACAATCATAAGGGTGTATCATATCCATATAAATCTCCAGATTTGTAACTGTTTTAGTTTTTTTTATTTTGATGCTTTTATTCGGGAAACTTACATGGTAATACAACTTTAATATCCAAAAGGTTGCATAGAATTAACATGTTTGGGAACTTTAAGTCGTTAAATATATAGTACACAATCTAACAAAAGTTTTGCAGCGCTGGATATGTTTTTATTAGCTGGAAAAGTGACGGTAAACATGTATAAAAATGCTTTAAGGTACAAGTAAAACAAACAAAATTAGGTTATTTAACTTTCGTTAATTCTTACAGTCTAATCCTCCTTTGGTTTGCTAAACTTAGTATACGACTTAAAATAGAAAATGATTTGTAATTTCATATAACTCGAGGCGGCTAGTTTGTTATCTTGGCTAAAACTTTGAATGTTGGCTTCAACTCGATGGATCTATAGGCTTTTGACATTCGAGAGTTCCATTAGATCTTGTATTAATAGCGTCAAGTTGTGGTGAGAAGAGCCTCCCTCTTCTATTGCTTTTTTGGCTGCCATCCCAAGTATTTTTGCTTTCTTTCTTCTCTCTTTTCCTTCGGTTCCCAATTCCATTACTCTTTCTATTGCGTTCTTCACTTGATGACTCTTTACAGTAACCCCAAACTTTTCTTCCTCTCCCCAATGCACGAGAACTTGAGCACCAACACCCACACCGACCCCCAACACTTCTACTACTAATTTCTCGTTCAAGAATTGTTCAGCAAACTGAGGCCATGTGATCATAGGGACACCGAAAGAAACTCCTTCTAGGATTGAATTCCAACCGCAATGTGTCAAGAATCCTCCAACTGAAGGGTGTGATAAGATTTGGAGTTGTGGAGCCCAATCTCTTATTATGAGCCCTCTATCTTTAATTCTCTCCTCGAACCCATTTTCTGATATCCATTTCTCGACCTCTTTTGCTCTATTACCGGCTCTTATCACCCATATGAATGGGGATTTGGATGCTTCTAGGGCTAACCCAAGCTCGGTGATTTGTGGAGGGATGACTTGACTACTACTACCAAAGCAAGCATAGACTACAGATCCAGGTTCTTTGGAATCAAGCCATTTCAAACAACAAGACTCGTTAATTGAAGTACTGTTTCCTCTTAAGGATTTACCTAAATCATTATTATTATTTGAAAGTGACAACGGTCCTAGACACCAAACTCTACCATGTTTTAACTTCTTTAGTTGTTTAACATATTCTTGCTCTAACTCCTCAAAACTATTAACCACCATCCCATAAGCTCTAGAGTCGGTTTCTCTTATTCGTTCATAAAATCTTAACTCGGTTTCCTTCACTCGTTTGAGGTGCTCACTTGTAGCTAAAAGACTATGATTAAACTCAGGAGGAAGTTGAGCTCGAGTTATCTCAATCCGGTCAGGCAATCCAGGAAGAACAAAAGGCTCTGACTTGCCCAAATTATCGAACACCTTTCTGGATGCATACAAATGATGAGTACATAACTGTTTGAAACAGCTCATTCCATCAAATATAATCCTTGGTATCCCATACTTATCCGCTGTATCAGCACTCCAAAGCATATATCTATCCGATAAAATACAATTTGGCCTAGGCTTTAGTGACTCAAATTGTTGTTCGAGTCTTTCTTGCAACATATCAACCGCAGCTGTAAAGTTAGGGAGTAAATGTAAACCAGGTAAAGCATCAGCACTTTCGCATCCTTCGGGTAATCCATTCTCTACTCCTGGAAAAGGGAGTTCAAGGAAATGAACTGGGAGTCCGGATTCTATGTGTTCTTTGAGGGTAGGACCATATCGAATGACGTTTAAATGTGTGGTGGCAATAGTGACTATAACATTCGGTCGTTGTGCGAGTAGTTTAGCCATGTCGATCATGGGAATGATGTGGCCTGGGGCTAGTAAGGGAATCAAGAGGAAGTGAAGAGCCATTTAAAAATTGGTGAGGAGTGAATTTGATTTGAGATAATGCTTGAAATTTGTGGTTTTTGATCATTTATAGTGAAGAATCATGTTTTCTATTTGGGTTTTGATTGATTCATCATAATATGAATTTCCTATGAAATTTCATACTTTTGAAAAGTAGTTTGCATTAGATTTTTGGTCTAATACGGAAGTAAATGTTTTGAATGTTGGCTTTGAAAAGTATGCAAGTTGGTGATTAACCATTCAGTTATAATAACCTTAGCCACTAAAATTGAAGAAAATAAAACAATAGTTTATTATTTATCACGTTTTTAAGTTGAATGGAAAGTAAAGAAAAGTAGATATAAGGAAAAATAAAATAAGACAAATACGGTGTGGCTTTGTAATATGTAGTGTTAATGGGTCTTTTTTTAAATAAGTTTGGATCATTTTGTCAACCCATTTGACATAACAGCTGCTCGTCCATGCTTGTTCAAACAAGTCAAAATATATAGCTGTTAAATAAGTAGATATGTTTTCGTTAAACATGTTTCATGTATATAATGTTGTAGTTAAATGTTTATCGTCCATAAATACTACTCAAGACATGGCCCTGACTCAACACTTTTAACCTAGACATGACAAAATTCGTTTTCTAGATATATGTGTATCAAGTTGTTTTCCTAACTCATCTGACCCAAACTTTGCAAAAGTTTCATAACGGGTTTTTTTTTTCCGAAGGTACAATATAATTACTTCTTTACTAGTACATTCGAGTTAAACGGGTCATTTTCCTAACTAGGTTAAATGGGAATTCCCTAATATCGTATAGAAGCAATTAGACAAGTTTTGAAAGTTTGAGCAAGTCTTTCACATAAAACATTCATTTTTAACCTCAAATTTGTCAAAAACATATGATTGAATTGTTGTTAGAATTAGAACTAAATAGAGTTAGAAGTCTTTGTTATAAATATGTAGCATATTCTTCTATATTTTCACTTAAACATCAATATCATCTTGATTTTTTTTGTTAAGGCGAATAAAAAAAAGTGATTAAAAAACAAGAAGAATATGGAACAATTACATTTATAAAAAAAAGTGATTAAAAAATATTCATGAAACCTAATAGATTGAATGTAGTTAAAAAGTGGAGCCTATTTAGCATATATGTGATAATAATTTATAAATAATAAAGAAAAATTTCATAGAGAATCACCTGTTCTGAAGAAATGATGGATGATGATCAGGTTTTGGGAGAGAATAATCAGATATTATAGGATTTATGGAGGTAAATATGTAATTAGAGTTTGTTAGGATATACCTTTTTTTTTTTATAGAAACACCTCATATTTGGCCAGTAAATATGTCACTGAAAAAGTCTACCACTTTTTTTTCCAATCACTTTCTTTACGATCCTTACCCTTTTAAAAAAAAACTTAAGAAGACGTATTTTAATTTTTCACATTACTTTCTTTTCTTTCCCCTTTAAAACTTAAGAACATAGCGTATATGTTATCCTAAAGGTCGGAGGTTAACGTACCATTTAAAGCAAATGTAAATATTTGGGGTGCGGACGTAAGTGGATCTTTTACCTTCAAAGGAAAAAAAAAGATTTTGATCTCAATTTAATTAGTTTCATGAACTTAAATGTTTTTGGCTTATTTTGTGATTTTTATAAGTTTATGATCCTTCTTTAATTCATAATGATGAATAATAAACTCATAAATCTTTAATATATAATAAAAGAGGGGCCTTAAATGCCACATGGCGAAGTAAGGTCCATTGGATAGGTTCACTTCTTTGATGTCGGCCGTTAGATCAGATTGATGATGTCATCAACGATTATTTTCATTTTACACCCTCTTACAATACATAATTACATTATCTCTTTTCATTCCTTCTCCACTAAAATAAAAAATAGCTATTTTCATTTCATATCCACTAAAATAAAAAACACAATTCTAATATACTTATAGAATCGTTCAATTTGAACTGTGATTTACGTTATTATTATTCTAAAATTTGCTTATACAAAACATCAAAACTCGAAGTGCATATGTTATTATAACTATAAACATCAGTATAACATTATTTTCTCATAATAACTTAAAATCTACATAAACATAAAATTTACGATTTAATTTTTATTTTTTCACGCGTTATCACGGGACAATAATCTAGTTATAAAATAAATAAAAGGTAATTAACCTTTTAAGTATAAATCGAAAACAGAGTGATAATATAAATCAACCAATAAATGTTCATTTAGTATGGTTGATGTTAAAGCCCACTTAAAAGAGGCCCAATTAAGGGCTGGTATAGGTCCAGATAAGCCTTTAAATAACTTTTTAAGCATTATGCGCCGGTTAATAATCTAGTACGGTAATATGCTTAGGTTTATGAGTTTCGAATTCTATTAATAAGTTTATAAGTCCGAATTTATGGTTATGTAAGGACTTATGAGCTTATCATTGTTTATAAAGTTATAATAAACAATAATAAGCTCATAAATCATTACATAAGCCATAAAATTCAAACTTATAAGACATAAGCCGAAACTCAAATAATCTCATAAGCCTTTATATAAACTCAAACAAACACCCCATCAATTTGACAGCTTTTTTGTCAAGCTTTTTAAGGGTTTAAAAAAGTTGTTTAAAGGTTTTAAGCAATATAAGCTAAATTATTGCACATCAAAAATATGCAAACAAGATTTTATCAACTTAGAATCATTGCACATCATAAGCTTTTTATGGGTTTGAAAAAGTTATTTGAAGGTTTAAGCCACATCAAAAATATGTAAACAAGGATTTGAAATATTTAGAATCTGGATCACATAATATAGATTGAAGATTATTGCACATAAAAAATATGTAATCGTTCCGTTTTGTAACGATTGAAGATTGGTTTTTTCCTATGTTCTTAGCTTTCCATATAAGATCGAGTTGGTTAGTTGTGTTATAAGTTCTTCATCGTTATGCAAAGGCAAGAGGTTAGAGGATGTTTCTTAATATTGTTTGGAAACGGTATGTTCTTCAATTCGTCTACCAACCAAATAAGTACATGCGTTAAGTGTTTTTCTTTTCATGTCGGGAATGACAAGATCACACGAAAACTTTATGTTGTTTTCTCTAACAAAGAATACCACACGACAAGTGTTCTTCGCGATTGGCAAGATTACAAGTTTATGTCGTTTTTATACTATCCTTGTCCCGCTTTATGTGTGATACCTTCCTAATGTCATTTCATATCATTTGTTTGAGCCTTTTGTGCCACAACTTGTTTATTTTTTAAGGTTTACGCGTAACACTTGTTATAACATTCATTTTTCATTCATTACTATTAATTCTGGTGCGACTTCTAATCATCTAACAATTTCGTTATATCTTATTAGAAAAAGACACTAACTAGAGATTAGCATAGCTATTATACAAGTACTTAATGCCATAATGAATTTGTATTTCTAAATGTTTTTGATGTCAATGAATCCAATCTTTTCCATCAATGTAAGCGATACTCATGTAAGGAGTTGCCTCCGCTACACTTAGGTTTTTTGCGAATTTCACCCTACCTTTGAAATTTGCTCCAGGACCGGTGCACGCATGTTCTCCAAAGAATACTTTCCTGAAAAATACGTTTGAACGTTACATAACAAATCCTGAATAAATGTATCTTGAAAATGTTAGAAAGAAGAAACTAGACATAACTGATCTCTAGAGGGATCTTTCCAGTCATTCCAGCCTTCGGGAGCAATAATAGCGGCCATAGTAGTTTTTATGAACACGGTAGTTGAAAATGCACCCCAAGCCCTCCCAAGAAAGATATTTCCTACCCCTTCAATCTTACAATTTACAAACGAAAACCCTGTTTTTTCCTGCAACGAAGCCCTCTGTTGGGCTGCTATTGCTCCATTGATCCCAGCACCACTCGCGACTGAGTGTATTGTACAATCCTGTTAAAGAAATGGTTATATATCTATATTTGTGTTCATCTATCGCATACTTTGCTTTTACATGGTTTGTTCAGGCTAATTACAAACGCGTAAAAGATGTCTACATTTGTAAACATATAAAAAGTCGTAAAAATGCCAAACACTTGTAACTGAAGAAATACTCGCACTCAGAAGCTCAAAACAACATAAAGTGTTATAGTGTTATAACGTTAAAAGTCTACATATCAATTTATCATAGTTGTTAGGCTCACATGAATCACGAGTCAAGTTAAATGAAGCCTAAAACGAGAAGACTCGGTATGTGACTAGAAAATACGCATGAGTCATGACTCGTGTCCTGACTTATGATGTCAAGGATAACTTGCTCCTAGTCGCATTTACTCTTAACTCGGCCGAGCCAGAAGTTTAATACTAATGTAATTTTAGAGTGATCTACCATTTCCAAAGATAAAATCCGTCCCATAAACCAGTGATCATTACCTCATAGAGTGATCTACCATTTCCAAAGATAAAATCCGTCGATCCTTCAATGAAACAATGTTTGAAATAGTGTCTTCCTAATGAATCAAAAAGAGTGTCTTGATGTCCATAAAACCCACAGTCGTAGAAAGCTGCTTGATCACCCTCGATCCTCAGTGCAACCGCCTGTCCTCCGATTTGACCTGGACTTGCGGGAGGAGCTGTGTTCTTTGTCATTCAAGAACAACTCATGCATATCAATCTTGATTAAAAAAAAATATACTATTGTTTTATTCTTATAACAGTGATTTACTTGCATTAGTTACCTTAAAGCTTATGTCATGAGCAATGAACTTTGGAGAAAAAACGCCAACGGAGTAGCTGAAGGGGGTGCCATTGGTTTTCTTTGCGGTGTCGTCCCAAACAAGAAATGTAGTTTTAAAACCTTTGCCTTGAAGTATCAAATTTGCCTTGGTTTTTTTCACTTCTACTTTCTCCCTGCCAAAACAATACCGTGTTATTATCTTAAGGGTTTAGCTAACTAGTACCGCACATCTTAATGCCTTCGACGATGAAGTCAAAATTTCCTTAAATATTATAAAAATTCATTTTTCACGATATTGGAGAATTTAAAGTTTCATTGCACCTATTAGCAAAACACGATATAATTTAAGCGCATTTTATGGCATACAGATTGCACGATCAAGAAACATTACTTGTATGTGCCTGCATCCACTATGATAAGTGTCGGTTTTGGGGCATGTTCAGGAACAGCATCCACTGCCTTTTGAAGAGTTTTGAACTTGCCACAACCCTTTTGATCAACGGTTAAAACAGTTCCTACCCCATATTTTGCTATGAGTGGAGACTTCCACTTAGTTTCATCACAACTAAGTGTAAGCCACCTATGGAGATGAAGAAAAGTTTGGATTAAAAAAGAAAAGAACTCGTAAATTCCACTTTGATCAAAAACACTTTTGATAGAAGTACTTATGTTCGAATTTTTGTTGTAAAAAGAGACGAGGATGGAAAGGAGCGCAATTGCAGTGACAGATAGCCAAAACAATTTGCTTCTATTGGTGTTCATGTTTTTAATTAGATCAAAAGATTGTGATTAAGAATTGTTGTGCGGTTTTTTGTTATATATACATAGAAAGAAAAGAGATTACTTGTGTTTTAAATACCTAAATTGCTAGTTATATAAGACTCAAAAAAGTCTATTTGAATCGAATACGTAAATGGGTAAGGGGAATTTGAGCTCGATCCCTTTAAACTATTACTATCGAGATAGAATTTTGTTTCTTATTTACATAGAAAAAATCGGTAAGTACTGCCAAGTATTCAAAGAAAAAAAGTGTCAAAATATCTGGATTTTTGTTGATGATCTACCGAAATTCCTGCTAATAACATATCTGGATTATGTAAGTGTTTCGTATAATCTACACACTTTCAGCCATTATGGACATAACATATCTGGATTTTTGTCGATGATCTACCGCAATTCCTGGTAATAAAATTTGCTATTACTACACTTCTTGTACTGAACACATTGGAGACTTAAACCTTTAGAGGTCTTTTATTCATTTTTGTCATTTGCCACGCCTTCTTCATGAGGGTCTCAGTTGATTTTTTTTTTTTTTGTCAAGTACGGTCACACCTATAAATATGTATAACATGTTTGCATCTATAAAAGTGAAAAAATATACATAGAGTCATATTGAAATTCTGTTTCATAATTGAAGAAAAATAATTTTGAACTTATAAGCGTGTAGAAACACAATATATGTCTACGCTTCGTTAAATTTCCACAACCGATTTCTCCACAAAAGAAGATATGCACTGTGAAGATATGTCCCTGATCACTTGCATTAGTCGGTCACTTATTACTCTATATCGATCGTTCCTAACATTGATCGTGTTAAAAACTTTAACTCAACATAATTATCATAAATCTCAAAATAAGTTCCTAAATGTTTTGGACTTTACGAGAAAGCCATTCGTTTCCATCAATGAAAGATATATCCATGAACGGAGTAGCTTCTTCCATGCTTAGTTGTTTCACATATGGAACCCGTAATGTGTTATTTGCTCCTGGACCCAAACACCCATATTCTCCAAAGAAAACTGTCCTGAAAATGAAAATACATACATTAAACAACAAATGTTAATTACTTAACGTAAGAAACATAAGATATAACATGCCAATAATATAAGAAGTCGTGAAAGACTAAAACCGGTCTTAACTGATCTCTAGACGAGTCTCTCCAATCATTCCAGCCATCCGAAGAAACAACTCCGGACATGTAAGATTTTAAGAACACAACGGTTGCATATGCACCCCAAGCCCGACCAAGCCACACCTGACCACTTCCTTTAATAATACAATACACAAATGCAAACCCTGTATTCTCGTCCACTGAGTTTCTCCCGTGAGCTGTTATTGCTCCAGTGATCCCACCACCACTTGAGACATCATTCGCTATCGAGTGCAGTGTAGAATCCTGAAAGAAAATGTAGTTGCACATTTAAACATTGAACTATAGAGGTGTTCAAAACCAAGACAAGATCGGGCCTAAAATACCACTAAAAAGTATTCCAAAAACAGTTTGTAGTCCAAAAATAGGCTTGATTAGGCCCGATTAGTCCAAACCGAACACGGCCCGAAAAAACTCTCGTTTTTTTCTATTATTATATCAAGTAAACTTAAATACAAAAAACAATTATCAATCACACAAACAATTTTAAAAAAATTCTCAAAAGTTTGTATATTACTATTAGACATTTGGGCTTTACAGCAAAATAGAATGCAGGCTTTCGGGCATTTTTGGACCGAGCTTAAGGCTTTTCTGGATTCGGGATTTTTTCGGCCTGTCTAAGTACTGTCTCGCGTCGTTCTCCGTTTGTGCACCTATATTTGTAATTATCATTATGGTTTCTAGCAAGTAAATTAGTTACCTCATAGAGTGATCTACCATTTCCAAAAATAAAATCTATAGATCCTTCAATGAAACATTCTTTAAAATAATGTCTTCCTCTATCATCATGAAGAGTATCTTGAGCTCCATAAAACCCACAACCATAGAAAGCGGCTTGATCACCGGCAATTCTCATAGCGAGTGCTTGTGCTCCAACTGCTCCTTGGTCTGGTGGTGGAGCCGTGTTCTTCACCATTAAGGAACAAAACAAACATATTAATCTTAAAAAAGATGTTATTATGTAAAAACGTAGTTCACATTGTTCAAAGGTTTTTATAGGCTAAAACAAAGTCGGTTACCTTTTTGTTGCGATAACAAAATAATTTATTTGTTGAATTTCAAATCCAAATATATGATCTATAGCATTCATTACCTTGAAACTGATATTATAAGCAATGAAATTTGTAGCAAAAACAGAAACTGTGGAGCTATAAACGGTTCCACCGGTTGAATTTGCAGTGTCGTTCCAAGTGATCTCCGTGTTAAGATAACCCTGGCCTTGAATCATCAAATTCGTCTTGTTCTCATTCACCAACACTTTCTCCCTAACACAATTATATAAGCATTTTATTATTAGCCCTAAAGATTGTTTAATCAAGAAAGAATTTATTAATATCACCTATATGTGCCCGAATCAAGTATGATAAGAGTTGGACTAGAGCTAGAATCAGGAACCGCATCAACTGCTTGTTGCAAACTAGAGAAGTTTCCACAACCTTTTTGATCAACGGTCAAAACAAGCAAAACTCCATATTGTGATACAAGTTGAGAGTTCTTCCACTTGCTTGCATCACAAGTAACCTTACACCGCCTATGGTGATGGTGGTGATGGTGGTGGCCACGCCTCGTTAGACTAGAAAAGAGCTCATAAATTCCGCATTTGTTAATAACCCTTGCGATAAAAGTGTCTTGAAAGAAAGGTAAAGAGATAGTAGTAGATATGGTTGAGTTTGTTGAGTAAAAAGAAACTATGATGGAAAAGAGAGCAATGGTAATGACAGAAAGCCAAAACACAATGGTTTTTTTGGTGTTCATGTTTCTAGATCTAAGGATTGTGATTATTAACGTTATGGAGTGTATGCATGTATTTATAGTCATGTATATATTATAAGAAAACACTATTTAAAGTGTTTTACTAGACAATGTATAGTGGCTTATGAGAACATAGATCTTTGAAAACTTATACCACTTATGTTTCATCATGGTGGCTTTCTTTGTATGCTTAAAAAGCATCTTTTTTCAATGTACAATTCATCATATATTATTTTTACGAGTTAATTACATAAATCGTGCTTATGGTTTAACTTAAATTATGGATTTCATCCCTAAGTTTAAAACGTTGCTTAAATCGTCCAGTTTTGAAAACTAATTACGCTTTTCGTCCCTAATTCCTAACGGACATCCATTTTAGGGACGAAATGTGTAAATAGTTAGCGATGATTTTAACGGAAAATTTTAACGAACATCCATTTTAGGGAAGAAATCTGTAATTAGTTTCCAAAAGTGGACAATTTATGCAACGTTTTAAACTTAAGGACGAAATCCATAATTTTAGGAAAACCATAAGGACGATTTATGTAATTAACTCTATTTTTACCATATATAGTTAAAATACTATACTTTATACAAGTCCAAAACAAGCTTTTCGGTATCATATACTAATATATATTACTAAATGACTTGTAGCTTGACAGTATGTGAGTTAACCTATAATCTAAATGTCAGGTTCTGATTGTGTGATATTACGTAATATTTGTTATTAATAGAATAATGATTGTTATGACTTGGGAGTTAAGGGAAGTGATTGTTAAAAAAGTATATGGGAGCAAAAAGAAATAAAATGAAGGGCGGCAATTAATTGATATATACGCCAAGTTTAAAGACCCATTATGATAAAAAGTGAGAGTTGGTGAGATTAAGGTTTACGAGAACCAAACTACTTGTAATGTGTTCGTAAGTGAGTTGTTTTGTCAAAGGGACAAAGTGTGAATATCATTGTGTTGTGTTGTGTTGTGTTATGTAATATATGTTTCTTATCAGATTTTTACTTACTTATATAAGATCTAAAATATCTCGAGTTAGATAACGACATTAACATCGACTACATACACAGAATTCGTCATCACCATTTTAGGCACAACCTGCTTTCAACGACTTCCTTTGGAAGGCCATTACTAAGACGCTTTTGGAGTAAAAAAAAAAGTGACTAGTTTATTTGACCTCTATACTCGAAGAAAATTAACAAAAAAAGTATTTTAGATTGTCGTTAAATAAACATTAGAGAAAGTATAAATGTTTGGGATTATGAAAAGTCGCTATTAGTATGGGTTGGAGAAAAATGGCATTTTCCTCGGCTTTAGCAATAGAGTTAATAGCATTCTCAAGCCGAGGCGATACTATAATAGAGTCACAACTCACCATATCTTTGGCTTCGGGCAAAACAGTCCCTTTATGAGCTCACCGTACGATTGTAGGCAAACACAAAGCCTGGGTGTCACAATTTTTTTTTTGAGAAATTACCTCCAATGTAAGTTTTCTAGCCTCAGATCGTTTTTTGTAATAACGTTTTGGGCTACTCATATCATATCGCCTTCACCCATAACCTCTTTGACAGTCACGAATGCTGTCGTTCACATGTTATCTAGACGAAACTGACATAATAAACAATAAAGTAGTCATCAACTATACATTAGGCCATATATCAGGAAAACAAAGAGTAAATAAATAATAAGTCGTATAAATGAGCTCCACATGAGTATAAAAATTGAGCGAATCGTCAGTCTTCTGTCTATTCCGCCCAACTTAAACCCGGATCCTTCTTAACACCGAGCCCTTTCATTTGCATTCTTATATCCAACGCTTCATTGAAAGTACCTTTTGAGTAGTGTAAGTTAGACATTAGTACATAACCAAGGGAATTATCCGGGTCCAATTCCTGTAATTTTTTAGCTGCTAATTCTGCAAGCTTCGTTTCACCATGTTTCCTACATGCTCCAAGCATCGCACTCCATATTACAGAATCGGGTTCTATTGGCATTTTGTTTATGAGCATTTGAGCTTGTTGAATTCGGCCCGCTCTTCCTAGAATGTCAACCATACAAGCGTAGTGATCTTGTTGAGGAACAATCCCATAACATTTGTACATGGTTTCAAATATTCCGTCCCTTTTTCAACCATACCCGCGTGGCTACACGCTGATAAAATGGCTACAAAGGTAGTCGAGTCAGGGGGTATATTCATTTCGTCAAAGCATTTCAATGCATTACTTGGTTGACCATGTAACCCGTAAATCTTTATCATTGAATTCCAAGAAACTATGTCCTTAATAAGGATAAAGTCGAAAACTTTTTTAGACTCGAGAACTGAACCAGCTCTTCCGTATGCATGAATCAATGCATTTCCAAGCACAGTGTCATTTTCAAAACCGTGTTTGAGTATTTGAGAATGGATAGCAAACGTGTGTTTATCTGTCACTAGATTTGAACAAGCTTTTAATACTATAGAATACGTATGACGGTCTGGACTCGAACCCTCTTGACATAATTTAGAGAACATAGAAGGGACTCTTCGGGTTCTCGTTCTGCAAATATCGTTATGAATGCAGTCCATGATACAATATCTCGTTTTTCTGATGTCGTCTCTAAGAATAGATTGTAAAGGTAATTTGAGCACCGAGATCAGCATAGACCTTTGCCAATGCGGTTATTACTCCAATTTCTGATATAAACCATGTTTTAATGGTAAGACAGTGTACCTGAGAACAATATTTGAGACATGAAGCGATCACATTATTGCCATAATCTTTAACGATTAATAAAGACGAAAAGATGCTCAAAAGTGTTGCACGGTCAAAACCAATGTCACGATCTTGTCTCAATACTGAGAATAAATTTATAGCTTCTTCCCACTTTCCACTCTTTTGAAAAGCCGCAATCATCGAGTTATATGTCACAAGATTCCGACACTTTAAAAACTCGAAAACCATCCAAGCCTCACGAGCTTCATCTTTACAAAGAGTTTTATCCTCATTCTTCGAATACATAGTAATCAATGCGTTTGCAACATACGTATAAGCATCAAAACACGTCTTCAACGCATGCGAATGAACCTGTCTACCAACCTTACGATTACAACAACTTAACACACTAGCGTATGCAACGGGCGATACTCCACTAGCATCTCAGAAAACATACCAAAACTCTCCTCACATTTATCTAACTGTGCATAACCCGAAATAAGAGCTGTCCAGGATACGAGATTTCTGTCAGGCATTTCATCAAACACTTTACGTGCATGATCCAAACAACCACATTTTGCATACATATTGATCAGGTGATTTGATACATACATATTCGGTACGAAATGACTTTTGCTGTGGGTAATGAGCATGTGATGGTGTAGCGTTTGGCCTTGTGAGAGGCAGCCATGTCGGGCACAGGCGTGGAAGAAATCGCCATAAGTTTGTTGTGTATGGGGGAAGTTTAAAGTGTATATGAGAGCAAGGGCTTCATCTAAGTTGCCCTTTGTTAAAAATGAACTTAAGTTTGATGGAGGTTGACGTTTGTAGTCGCGGAGGAGGTGAATGCACGGTGAAAGCATCGCCGGAAAACTTGACTTGGCTTCATAATAAGGTTTGGAGAGAACCCGAATCAAAGTCTATCGTTTTTCCAAATGATGCAGTTTTATTGATTCAAAACACCCACAGATACCACACTATACTGTTCCGAAAACAGTTTTGTTTTTCTTTTTTGCTAAAACTGTTGCACTATCAAATACATATGAACGAAAAAGAAACAGAAGAGAGAGATAACAATTCCTTTCATCCATAAACCGCCAATATTTAACATTCGAAAGTTGCCGACAAAAATTCACAAAACATGACCAAAAAAACATCCAAATACTTCTCTCTATGTATGATTTACCAAAATAATTTTCCTAAACTCCATCCACAAAAGGTCCGACCCAAAAAAACAAAATCACCGCGCCCACTATTCCACCAAAGGATTGAAGATACTATCGACAGTATTTGCAGCACCATTTTCAACTTGAGGGATTTCCTTATGTAACATTGATGTTCCTTTAAATGTCATCATTGCCGAACAAGTTTGCCTCAAATTGGTTAACTGAAACACAAACAGATAAAAACTTAAGTCATAAAATTAATTAATCGGGTGATGGTCGGGTCGACTTGTTTACCTCATCTGGTTCTATTGTTTCAAATCCGAATTTGTTGGTCCATATAGATTTAGCTTCGTCTGCAGCTGGAAGTACGAGTTTCTTTATTTTCAAAGAAGAAAGTAGTCTCTCAATGCAGTTAAACAGCAGTTGAAAGTATCCCTGTCGATCATAAAGGGGAAAAAAATCAATAAATATATAAAATAAAACTTATTCACGGAAAAATCTTTGTGATTAAAAATTTAAAAATATTGTCACCTTTTTCTGGTTAGATTTACTAGTAGCAACTATTGGGAGTTCTGCTATATCTTGTCCAAATACACGAAGAGTTCCAGCTGACACTACTTTTGAGCTGCAAAATCAGAATAAACATGTGTCGTTAAGAAGTTATAGAAAGATCTATTCTGACAGAAGTAACAATTACGAGAATGTCCTTACTCTCTTGTCAATATTGCACAAAGCATTCCTGCAAAGTCTTGGCTCTAACAACAAAATTAGGGAGGGAAAATCAAAAAATGTTTTAAATATTAAAGAAAACAACGAGAGATATAGAAATATATTTAAGGAAAATTCCGTTTATGCTTACCCATACACCATTGACGGAATAAAGTCACGTCCAGTTAGATGCATCACGAATAGGATCAAACCCCTCCTATTACCATAAGAAAGAAAAAAAAAGTCAAAAAACGTCGCCACCAGAAAAAAATGGCCAAAAGTCAAAGTAGCTGATAATCAGAGTACTCACATGAAAATATCAACAGTTTGTGACAGCATCTTTTTGGTTTCACGGGATGGCATTTTTGCCACTAAGAAGCACGAATCTGACTTCAGAATTAGCAATGGTTTCCAATTCATTGTCCTTTGTTTCTCCTTAACTAATGTTAACAAGTCATCAGGAAGTATTTCTGCTTCACGAGCCAACAAATTATCTAAAACAGAATGAATTCTGTCACAATCCGTGCTGCAGAACCACTTTCCTTTTGAATGCCTATTAAATGTCGATAATAACTTAATTTCTTGAATAAAAAAAGAAACGCATTAAAGAAAGTAAATATAAATATGCATACCTTTAAATCAGCCATATTATGTTCTCTCAAACAACCGATATGATATTCCCTTTCACATTGATCACATACAATAACTGTTCGAGTCATTGAATACGTTTTTGCTGAAATCATGGCATCTGCGTGCCACCAAAGTTTGTATAAGTTCTCAATATGAACAATCATCAAGTAGGTCAGGTAACTGGTTAAAATAACTGGATTCAACGGGTTATTTTGTAAAGGCTAAAACTTCTTATATATTTAATAAACAAAATATGTTTATAAGTTAACTATTGATTACTAAACAATATTATGATTTATGACAGAATACCAATATATCTATGAAGAAACTTAAATTGGAAGATTTGTTACCTGCATAAAACACAAGCAACAAGATCGGTATTTTCAGGGTTTTTCACTATACGAATGCAACGGGTTGCTTCAATCGGGTCAATTCCTGCAACCCTTCCAGCTACAACAGCATTTTGACTTTCTGTATCAACCTTCATTGCATTTTGACAATATCTGCAATACCATTTTCCACGTGGGATACTCGGTTCATCTGCACAATCTGTTTTAACCGACAAAAAGAAAACACGTATTAACCACATTGTTTTTAGTTTTTCCCTAAAAGGAAAGTTTATATGAATTATAAATTTGACCTTGATGGAAGGATCTAGGGCAACCATCACAAAGTAACAGATCTCCACCATCCCAACAAACAATGCATTGGTCATTCATTCTCCTTCCACAGAGCATCTTCGGTTTTCTTTCATTTTTTAAAGAAACTGCGTATTCATGGAGTGATACTCCATTTGAAATGAAAATGTTTTCATACCTAAAATAAAAATCAGTAAACAGAAACACTCAATCACAAGATATAAAAAGATAACAACAAAACAAAAAGTAGACTAAGAAATTAAAATTTTAAAAAAAAAATCAAAGAAAAACTCACGGTTTCTTTCTTGAGGCCCCAACCAGCATGAGCTTCGAACAGAGAAGCACTAATTTCAGTTGAGCAGCAGGAGCAATGTATTCCGTTTCCTAACTTATAGCCATCTAGAAGTTTCTGTTAATAAAAAAACATTAGATTCTGTTTTAAGAAAATAACATGTATTATTATTAGATTTTTTTATACCTTTCCTCGAGCAACGTAAGTTAGTTCGGTTCCATCTGGTAATCCCCCTTTCTGAAACACTGACCAATGTAACCCTTGATTCCTGAAAACAACATCATATGACACCTAAAAAGTTAAGTTACTGTAATTTTATAGGGATTAAAGTTGTGTGTTTTGCTAAATTGTACCCACTGGGCATCGGTTTAGTGTATTTAATACACATTAACTGAACTTCAATATTCCTTATATATTTATAAAATGCATTAATACACATTAATTATAGATGTTTTTTCACTTATATTCATTACATTTTCAAATATATATTGACATTGAATTAATGTGAATTAAATATAGTAACTGTTACCCAGTGGGTACCCTTTAGCAAAACACCAGAAAGTTTATTATAATTAGAAACTAACTTTATTGTTAGCTTTATTCGACTCTGCTGTAGTGAGGAGGTACATTTAGTAGCGCTCTTTATGGGTCTTGGAACCGAAGCGGATCTTAGAGACCTAAATTACCCAAATATATTAATATTCAAAAAGAAAAAAGTGGTTGGTGCTAGAATCAACCAAAAACACACTAACCTTTTTAATATCTTTGATTTTGATTTATTTTGCGACAACTTCAAATTCCCAGCACTTTTCGTCTTCAAAACTGAATTTTCTGACCTGCAAAGTAACAAGATAAATAGTTAATAAAACGGAAGGGTGATATAAGAGGGAGTATCAAAATAGCTATGAGTTAAATGTTATCTACAAAATTGAAATAGAGAATAAAATGTCGAAATTAACACTGACTTTTCTTTTTCTCCCTCGTTTACGTTGCTAGGTTTTCACTGGCATGAGGCTTCTGGGGCAGGACTTGGTGCCCAAAAGAATAAACAGTTTAGGTAATAAAAATAAAAAAAACTTTACTAAAAACAAGAAAAAATTAATTACCATCTATTATTTTGGTTCAAAACATGAAGCAAAGGAGAAATTATAAGACAGAATAAAAAAATGACGTATCACGTCTTATAGTGAATCTTATTCTTATCATATCACACAAACTTAATACACGTCTTTTTAAAAAAATTTCTAAAATTGTTCTCCATCCAGTTTTTACTTGCCACGTTAGTTTCTGATTCACAATAATTAAGAAAACAAGAAGATAAAACAAAATAACGGTGTATCAAATCATGAAGTGAATCATATCATATCGCACATTTCAGTCTACGCGTTTTGTTACTAAATTTGTTCCCACCCTTGCCATTATAATATCAATTTTGTCGGATTCGCAATAAATGAAAGAATAAAAAATAAAACAAAATCATGATCAATCCCAGCTTATAGCAAATCAATTCATACTAAAATAACAGATATCAGATAATCCGCACCTGACTTCCTCATGAGTTGCAACCGTCGGTTCAGCTTGGACTTCTTTTTTATTCGAGCAAGAATCACAAATTAACAAATTTCCAGTAGATGATGGTTCAATTGAGACTGAAATCATGAAAAAGGAACACGGCAGTTTAGAAAAAAATATTAAACAAAAAAAAATTACGTCATTTAGAATATGCTAACCGTTGCAGTTTGTACACAGGGAAGGTCCTTTCGCAGGCAAGAAGCTAATTACAGTTTCAAGAGCTACTTCAATTGTTTCCAAAGCTGATGCTTTACATATTTCCATCACTTCAAGAAGGCTTTTCCCATTTTCAAGGCAAATAGTTTTACTGCATGTCGGTAAGATTTGCATGCATGCATTTCAAATTGAGAAGGCGAAATGACCTAAAAGATTTACATGTTAGCAAAAGAGAATTCTGTTACAGATAATATACGTTTTTATATATGTGTTACGTTAGGAGAATACAACTCACTTTGAGTACTCTCTGACATGAATTGCAAGAACACAGTATGCCAATACCTTTGATTAGTCCTTGTAGCTATTTTCCCCTGTAATGAAGACATATCTTAGTCACTTTCTAGCATAAAAGCGGGCAGACTTTTACAATATGAAAACCACATCAAAAAACATAAAAGGTTGGCATATATTGCCACTAAAGCACTACCAATCAACAAAAAGTCGTAACTTTACGGTT